>CAUJRU010000213.1:0-600000 GCA_963277665.1 Viscum album
GTGGAATATGGCTATCGACCAATGAAAATGACAATGTGATGAATGTCCTAAATAGATTCCAAATCAAATGTGAGCCGATGTAGGACATATCGTGATTAATCCACACCATCTATCAAATATCACGATTAACAGTTGAATCTTTTTTGAATGCCCATGGAAATCAAGAAAGAAGAATATGAAATTTCATGAATGCCCATATGATAAAGTTGATAAGGAGAAAAAGACCCAATTTTTCATTGTTCAATATGCTAGGAAAGATTCACCAAGGGAAATTTCACAAAGGTATTGTGATATGTTTTAAGTGTTGAAAGGAAGGGAACAAAGTATCCAATTTCCATGAAAGAATGGATTATGTGATGGATGGAAACAATGTTCCATCTAAGGAATTCTACACTATTCTATACCATATATGTGGATATGTTAGACATTACCCAAGACAATACTCTATTACAATGACTAAGAATCATGATGACTATAAAAAATCTCTCTGATCAAGGGATCACGAGAAGTACTATGATAATATAGATAATGATTAATGAATTTCATGTAACCACTACTTTAGATTAGTGTATTTCAAAATGTATTTCAATGCATATCCTATTAGTATATATTTTATGTTTTCTTAGAACATTGATTCCCTATAATAAATGATATTAAATCATTTGGGAAAAAACATCTATATGTGTTGTATCACGTGTTGATGTTTATGTGAATTTTCTTTTTGAAAATTATATAAGTCTCCCATAGATTTAATTTGATAAAAATATACAATGTAATTTCCTATGACTAATGAAAAATGAATGTTCGTGAGAATAACTATAGAACACATGTTCTATAGTTGGCTGTAGTAATCTTATATTTTAAAATGTGGAGACATTACCTCTTTGGGGAGAAGTATGAAATATACAAGGATAAAAAAATCTCCCATTATATATTCACACATAAAGATTTGAAAATTCACCATTGAAGATGGTTAGAGAAGATCAATGACTATGACTACTCAATCCATTTCCACCCCATGAAAGTGAACAAGGTGAATGATAATCTAAGTAGAAAAGACCCAATGATTATATCACTAATGATAATTTAAAAGGATCCATTCTTCTAGATTTGATGAATATAGACATGGGAATCATAAAGAAGGGAAAATATATAATCCTTTCAAAAAATATTTCTCAATCTACCTATTTTAAAAAGGTTAATGGATGATCAAAATCATAATGTGGGAATTCAGAAAAAAGTGGAAACTATCAAAAAATGGAGATCCTATAAGTTCAATGTTAATGAAGAAGGAATTGTGAGATTTCAGTAATGACTATTTGTTCCATCAAATCATGTGTTAATTTTTTTTTGGATGATTCACATAGTTCTAATTTCTCCATTCACCTAAGAAACACAATGATGTATTGAGTTCTCTAAGAGGATTATTGGTCTGATAACATGAACAAAAAGATTGTTTATTATACATAAATGTTCCCGGTATCTCAGCAAGTGATGGTTGAGAGGCAAAGGTTTAAGAGGATTATGCAACCATTAACCATACCAACATGGAAATAAGAGAGCATCACTATGGAATGTTTCACCAGACATACGTATACATCAAAAAGAAAAAAAGGCTATATGGGTTATTGTGGATCGTCTTACAAAGACTGCACAATTCATTGAAATTAGAGGGTATTTCTCATTGGATTAATTAGATCATATATAAATAAGAGAAGTGATAAGACTCCATGGAGTTCCACAATATGTTATATCCCATCGAGATCAAAGACTCACCTATAGGTTCTAGAAGAATCTTCAATATGCTCTGAATACTGAGCTGAACTTTAATACGACATATCATCCTTAAACTGATGGCCAATCTTAGAAGACTATCCAAACACATGAGGACATATTGGGAGCATGATAAAGGGAATTAAAAAGAGGATGGTATCAACATATTCATCTAGTTGATTTATTTTACAATAATAGTTTCCACTCAAGCATCCAAATGGCTCCTTATGAAGACCTTTATGGGAAGAGGTGTAGAACATCAACATGTTGGGATGAAGTTAGAGAGAAAAAACTCCCAAGTCTATAAATAGTCAATGTAATAGGGGAGAAGGTTAAGACCATCCAACGTCACATTAAAGATTCTCATATTCGACAAAAAAGCTACATTGTTAATCATCAACGAAACCTAGATTTTGATGATGAAGACATGGTATTCCTCCACATATCATATTGGAAGAGAATTTTGAGAATTTTGAAGAAGGAAAATCTTAGTCCAAGGTACATCACCCCTTTTGAGATCCTTGATCGCATTGGAGCATTGGACTATTGACTAGAACTCCCATCAATCCTATCTCAAGTACATGATGTATTCAATGTATCACTCCCGATGAATTACATACCAGATCCATCGCTTGTACTCTATCCAGAGGTGGTACCATTAGAGATGACCACTCCTATTAAGAGAAGTCGATAATGATGTTAGATTGTAGATAAAAAGTTCTAAAAAAATAAGATAATGCCCCACGTCAAGGTGTTGTGGAGAAACAACATGTTTGAAGAAACTACATGGATATAAGAGGAAGTGATAAAGTAGAGTTACCCTAAACTATTTTAGTGTGGGAAATGGAATTTTTTAGGGTAAAATTTCTTAAGGGGGGAAGATTGTAATGACCCAAACTTTTACTATTATAAATTCCTCTTAATCTGATAAAATGTATTATTATGTATAATTATAATTTAAAATTTATTCACTTTATTGGTTTTATATTTTTGGAATTTAAAATACCGTTAAGAATTGTTACCATTTCTAATATAGTCATTGAATAGTGATCACATGATTGGTATAAATATAGGGCTTTAACAAATCCAATTTACTCAGATAAAGGAAGTGATGGAATCATCCAGTAGAATTGCTCTATACGAATCCAATTTGTTGGAGCTCGAGAAGGAGGGGGCGTCACAGGGCTTCGCTCTTGAACAAGGCCAAGTAGAGCTTCAACATGATAATTTTGAATGGAAACGCCTACTAGAGAAGTTGATGTTGATAGAGATTACCACCCGAGTGATGTTATCCGAACCCCCCAAGATTTTTTCACCATCACACAACTTAACCTTAGATCATATGCGCGTGTTATAAGGGGTTATATAATATGACCCTAGAAATATGATTATGTACATTATTTTTGGTATATAATAAATAATATACATTCAAATAATTTTTTTTACTTTGTAAATAGTTTTTAAAGAACAAATAGTATGTTTAGTTAATATTGAACTAATAAATATATTTTGATGAATTAATGCATTTTTAAAAAATATTTTAATAAAATATTATTATTAAATTACTTTTTATTAAATATAAATTATAGTATAATTTTTATGAATAAAATTGTAAATTTTATAATGGTTTGAAAGCTATTTTTTTCAAAACATATGAATTTTTGATAAATGTAGATTTTTATTTTAAAAGAAAAAATTCATATATATATATATAATTATTTAGATAAAATTGATATCATTTTTGGAATCCATAAGTTGAAATTATTCAATGGTGAATTTTTCATAATTTTCTAAGACAACTAAATTTTTGGGTAAAAATTAAATACGGTTTAAATATATAATGTGTTTAATGACATCATAATGGCCCAATAGTGATGTAATAAAATACTATAAAATTTATTTTCGGTCAATATATTTTTTAACATTAAATTAATGTTATTTTAGATTAGGTTGATTTATTTAACAAAGCCTTAGTGGACCCTCCAGGACTTATAAAACATTTTATCTTTTTTAAGACAATTCCTTGAGAGTCAGACTCATCTCCACAAAAGCAAGCCTAATATTTTAATAAGTTCAGCCATTTTCATTATGAAATAATTTTGTTTATTCCCCTTTTGAAAAACCCATGGGAAAAATACATTTGTTGGTTTGTGGTTTTGATTAGATTAATGTCTAGTTTGCAAAACCTAAATAATAAATATTTCCATCTATTTTTGTATAAAACCCACCTAATATCCAACTTCCCTTCAATCAAAACCCATGGAGCCCATCCCTACTATGCCCTCCTTTATCTAAATTCTTCCCATGGTTCTCCAATCTCCCAAGAAGCCTCTCACAATCCTCTACCAAGCCTTTTGGATCACAATACCATGTAAGGGATTTCTTCCTCTCTCATTTTTATCCAAGTTTATTTATTTGGACATACCCTTTTGTTTTCAATTAAAAATGTTGGGGTATGATTTTTCATCTCCCCCAACGATATCTCTCAATTTTTGAATGATTATATTCAACTTTATCTATCATTAATACCTCCCATGTACACAAGTTACCATGCTGAAATTCGATAAGGGATTTATTCCCTTTTCATATTTTTCCAATTTTCATTATGTTGTTATGCAATTTTATTTTCAATTACAAATGTTGGGGAATGATTTCGAACCTCCCCTATAAATCCATCCTTATGTTTTTATAATGGGATAATCCTTTTTCTCTCAATAATTCCTCACATGTACACACGTTACCATGCTGAAATTCCGGAAGAAATTTCTCTCCCCTCATTTACATTCAAGCAATTATGTGGTATTATACATCAAAATTACATTATATATGTTTGGAAATGTATCTATATGACCCCATAACTATAAATTTCAAATTAATATGATGTGATTACCATTTCTCTCTCATCAACCATCGTTATGAATTAATATGTCACGCTGTTATGCTACCAAAATTGCACCGTTATTTTCCAAGCCCAATTCATTTTGTAGTGAATACCATGCCCATTTATATATCAAGGGCATTATCCTATACAAAAATTTACATATTGATAATATAATTTGATGAAAGTATTCAACATTTCTTTATCTGAGGATAAATGATGATGTTTAATGATTTATTGTATCATGATTCATGTGCCACACTTATGCAATGAATGAAATGATTAAGAAGGTTGTTCCCTGATAGTGCTCCAATGAATTGGGTAAAGATTAGTACCATGATACGTCAAGTGAAATAAGGATTTAATGATGATAATTAAAGTGAAATTATGGTTTACTCATGATAATGTAAGTACAATGAGGGTTTACTAATGCTCTATGTGAAATGATCCTTGGCTCATGCTAATGTTTTGATAAATGTTGATGCCACATTTCCATGATATGATAATCATGCTATATAATTACTTTATGTTAATGTTTATATTTTACTAAATTGATATTACTATTTCATAACATATAATATATTATTCATTTTCTGCCTTGTTTACTCCCTTACTGGGATTTATAGATCACCATTTTCATATGCATGTCCTCAGGTTATCCCATGCAATGCTAAGTACGAAGGAATGTTGTGGCTATGTAAAAGAAGTTATCCATAAAGATGTTTGGTTTTATTTTCTAAGTTGTTATGAAATGTTCCTAATATCACAATATACTAGAACTATCGATCCCTAGAGTTTTCTTAAGTTCAATTTTATGCAATAAATCGTGTTTTAGTGTTTAATAAAGAGAATGGCTGTTAAAGTACCACTATGGATTGTGTCTAAATGAGATCCAAGATTCACCGCTATGTTTTGGAAATGTCTCCAACATGTTATAATTAGTGAAATAAACATCATTATAGACTATCATCATTATACTAATGTCTAATCTGAGTGTACTATCCAAACAATCGAGGACATAATGAGAGAATTCCTGATTATCTTTAATGGAGGTTGAGACTGACATCTTCTTCAAGTCGAGATCTCTTACAAAAAACGTTTCCACTCAATAATCCAAATGGATCCCTATAAATACTTTTACGAGAAGTGGTGAACAATAATGACATGTTGGGATGTTGTTGGGGAATGAAAAATTCTATGTAACAAAATGGTTAATGAAATATTTGGAAAGGTTAAGACCATTCGACAGCACATCATAGCTGCTCAGAGTTTACAAAAGATCTATGTTGACAATCCTCAATAAGACCTAGAGTTTGATTTTGGAGACTTGGTATTCCTCAACAAATCTCCATGGAATAGATTGATACGATTTGGTAGGAAGGGAAATCTTAGTCCAAGATACATAGATCCCTTTGAGTTTATTACTTTCATTAGAGTGGTGTCCTATCAACTATAACCACCACTAAACCTATCTCAAGTACATGATGTATTTCAAGTATCCCTCTTGAGAAAGTACATACCAGACCCCTCACACACACACTAAATCATGGTGTGATACCATTGGAGAAAAATATTTTTGATGGGGATTAATCAGTAATGATATTAGATTGTAGAGGAAATGTTCTATAAAATATGAAAATTCCCTTAGTCAAAGTGTTGTGGAGAAACCAAAATTTCAAAGAAGAAACATGGAAACCATAGGATGTGAGGAATCAGAGTTACCCTCATATATTTTAGTGTAAGAAAGGAAATATTTGAGGGAGAAATTTATAAAGGGGGAAGATTGTAATGACTTGAACAGTTATAAATAAAATTACCATTTCAATTTATTTAAATGTCTTATTATGTAAGATGTTTATAGGAAACACATGAAATCGTTGGGTTTTTTATACCCTATCAAATTTAATTGACCACTAAGAATCATTATCTTTTATAATATATGTATTTAATAGTTCTCACATAATAAGTATAAATATAGGGTTTAAAAAAGTAGCACTCTCACAGAAAAAAGTGATGGCCTCAACTAGTAGGATCATACACTATGCACAACATTTTCCACAGATTTCGAAAGAGATAGATTATCTACAATTTTTCCTTGACCAAGATCATGTTGAGATCCAAAAAATTAATCATGAGAGAAATTTTTTATGGGATATTTTTAAGCTCATCGAGATCAAGACACAAACCATGTTCATCAAACCACCACATGAATGTCCCACTACCATACACCTTACTCTTAGGGGGTTTTCAAGTGCATTAAATGGATATTTATATAAAACCTGAAAATATAATTATGTAAATTCTTTTTTATTAAACAATTAATATATTTCCATCTAGTAATAGTTACGTTACGAAGGTTTTTTTATTTTGATTCAATATAACACAAATAATAAATTTTTTATTAATATTAAAATTTAATTAAGGAATATGTTATTATGAATTTATGGGATTTTGAAATAAATAATATTTCAATTAAATATTATTACTAAATAATGTTTATAAAATGTAATTGATCATATATTTTTTATGAAATAAAATGTAATATTTAAAAGGGGTAAAAATTGTTATTGTAAAAAACCCTTCATATTAAATAAATAGAGGTTTTTATTTTAAAAGAGAATATTAAAGTATTTATTATATTATTTAGAAAAAATTATTTTAATTTTTAAATCCGGACATCAAAATTATCCAATAGTAAATGTTTTAGTATTTTCTAAGAAAATCGATTTTTTGGGTAAAAATTAAATACCGTGTAAATGTACTTTGTGTTTCAAGAAATACCAATAGATCAAAATTGATGTATTAAGTAATATAAAAGGTATACACTACCAATTATATGTTTTATATTTAAAATTACATTATTTTATGTGTATTTTATTTATTTAATAATTACTTTTAGAATCTTCGAAAAATTATGATATATTTTAATGTTTTAAAATAATTTCTCTAAGAGTGACTCACATCCACTTAACCATGGTAATATTTTAATAAGATTGTCTTTTTCCTTATATAATAATTTATAATACGCCAATTTGGTAGAAACCATGGGAAAAATCATGGATGGTTTAAGATTTTGGAAATTTTATTATGTAGGGTCTAAAACCTAAATAATAATGAAATCCCCCTCCTTTAATCTATAAACGCACCCCAGATGGAATTTCAATTCACTAAAAATCTTTTGAGAATTTAAAAACACTATCCTAAACTCCCAAATGTCCACCCAAGCTTCCCCCAATATTTTAGGAAGCCCCTCCCAAGCCTTTATATTGACACACTCATGTAAGGGATCATCCACTCTCATCTTTTATCATGAACTCATTTTATGTGATGTGTTTGAAACTAAATTTTCTTATAATGGGATATGATATTAAATATTAACAATAATTTTAATTTTATTAATAAATTATGAGATATTAATTTTACTCTCATTAATCATCACTTGATCCTTTGTGTACACCTGTTACCACACTGGAATTTTATAAGAATTATTTTCTCTATTCATGTCTTTTAGCCACTTATGAATTATATTTACAAATTTATAATTTTGGGATATGATTTTTCACATCCATATTATGTTAAAGTTTATCTCCAAATAATTATGGACCACTTTCTATTTCATCATCCATTTTTTGGAATTTTAATGTAATGCTGTTTGGATGCAATAATTTCACACATATTTTCCATGCCAAAATAATTATGTAGTGAATTCAATAACCATTTTTCTATCAAGGGTATTCATATTTATAAAAATACTCTTACTTATTTTGGAATTAAATGTATTTATGTCACATTACTTAATAATTTAATAAATTATGGTTTTGAATGATGCCAGGATGTAGGATCTATGTGGTAACATAAGAATGTGACTGAAATGCCTATGATGGGTGCCCCAAGATAGAGCTCAAATGCATTGGGAAATGTTTACTATCATGATACATCATGTTGGGATAGAGGTGTACTTGGTTAATTTATGGTACCTTTTCCACCATGAATTCTTGGATGTTTATCCTTGACCTATTTTTATGATTCAACATTTTGATTTGTTTCCACATTTCCCATGTTATGATTATAATGCTTTATCATGCATTATTATTAATGTTATATTTATTCTGTATAGATATGTCTATTATCTAACATGTATGATCCTATTCATGTTATTTATTTTTTATTCCCTTACTGGGATCTATATCTCAAACCTTTTTCATATATGTCCCTAAGATATCTGGCACAATTTGAAAAGCCATGGAATTTTAGATGCATGTTAAAGATATTTTTAATAATGTTGTTCTATACCATGTTCATGATTTTATTATATATACCTAATTCCCAAATACACTAATGATATAAATCTTATAAGTTTTATTAAGTATATTCCTCTAAAATAAAATAAGTACAAGTGTGTATTTAAGATAATGGTTATTACAATAACACTATGGGAGAATCATGGGATACGTTTAAGTATATGAGGACAAAAAAAAATTTCAATAAAGAGGATATCTTAGGGTTTTATAAAAATGAAATCCCTATTTTAATAGAATATTGTTTATATAGGTTTTAGAATAGATCCAACTTGTGGTAATAACCCTGGAAAGGCCAGTTGGGTATTAACTTGATCTCCACATGTTAAACGACAAATATGCCTAACTATTGACTTATTCTGACACTCCTAAGATATATTAATTGGTTGAATCAAATGATATTTATAAAATATTTTAATGAGTTATGATTATTTAATATATAAATAGTTAGGATAGGGTACCTAATAGAAATTCGACCATTGAAAATTTAGATTGAATCCTTAATATTCATGATCTAGGTTATCGAATTCATTTTTGAGTTATTTCATCTGAGTTAATAGTTTTCATTTTTGTAATCAAATCTAATCAAGAATTATTACCCTAAAATTTCATTTATTTTTTAATGTTTATTGTAAGGAGAAACAAAGTGTAAAATTTACTCTACGGACAATATGGTGATTTTCCCAATGAAAAACTAACGAGATAATATTTGGATTGAGAAATATCTGTGTTATTCCTGACAACCTATCATAGCATATTATTGAAAAATTAAAGGTAGTTTAATTTCCACAAAGAAAAAAAGATAATGAATAGTTTCATGAAAGTTTATTGGAGTAATACCATCATGGGAAAATGAACCAATTTTCTACATTTCAAGAATATAAGAATAATCACCCTGGGAAATGGTTCCAATAGACTAGAAGATATTTTATGTATGGAAAAAGAGTAAAAATATAAAATAATTTTAAATAAAAATGACTATTTAGTTAAAAAATGAAGGTAAATAATGTTCATATTATGGAACCACTAATAATTAAACGTATTAAATGTTTGTAACTTGGGAATTATCCATGTCAATGAATTGAACCATGGGATAAAAATGAAGGGAATACACTTTGAAAACAATTAATGTAAATTATGAAAATTTTTATACTCTTATCATACATTATAGAGTTGTGGATAACTTGTTGGAGTTTTATTCATGGAATAATAATATATCTAGGATATTTCCTAGGATCATCCAATCACCACTATAAAGTTTTTGTTTTAAACTACCACAGAAAAATTATATTTTTGTTATTATTATATCCTAATTTAAATTATGTAGTAATGTACCTTGAACAAATACTATTTTTCTTTCTTTGGATTATTTTGATGTAACTTTGTAAATGTATTGGATATCTCTACTTAGACTAATTTTTTCCCTATAATAATAAAATCATATTTTTAAGCATCATGTTATATTGTAATAATGTAAGTATTATTATGAATTCTCATTAGAATAAAATTCAATAATATGGGCCTTCATACCATGTAATGAGAAAATATATGCTCAATTTTTTTAAAAAAATTAAATATTAGGGATATGCCTATTATGGAGGAATATATGAGTTTCCAAGTATTACCCAAGTCAGTGAGGCTGACATCTCATTAGAAATTATATATTGAGTATGGTCTATCTTATTGATAACCTTCAATAATTTCATTAGTAAGTAATAAATGAAATTACAAGGGGAAATTTTATTTAATTTAGAGAGAATGTGACACCTTGATATAATGATACATAATTATCTCGTAAATATAAAATATGATGAATAATTTGTTTCACAAGAAACACTGAACTAAAATGATACCGTAATATATTTTCTTAAGATACTATTATATGTATTAAATGTGACAATCTTAATGTATCTATTAAATTGGATGGTATTAATAGAATTAAACACATTTTTATGTTTTTTAATAAAAAAATTAATTATCATTTTTTATATATGTTTATCGATAAAGTGAAACTAGTGAAGATATGTAAATTAAAATATCATTTTATGCATAAAAATATATTTTTCATAAAAATATAATTATTAGTAAATATTAAATTTTATTTTAAGAAAAAATATAAATTATTTTTAATAAGTATAAAATATGTTTTTAATAGACTATAATTCATATAATTAGTATTATATTGGAAAAGATAACAAGAATAATAAATATTTATGTAATTATTGAAAAAGAATTCATTATAATTAATATTTACCTTTAAAAGTTAAATATAAAAATAATCTAATCTAATGAATAAAAAACATCATTTTTAGATGTATCATGTCATTGTTTTCTTAAAATGTAATTTTTGGATTTATCTAGAAAGATTTATTTTTGGGTAAATATCATAAAATATGGTTTGCACAAACACCATTACTTTTATAACATCATTAAGATATAAAAATTGATTAAAATATTATCATAACATTTTTCTAATTTTATATTCTTTTAGTAAATATAAATATACATTTAAATTTTAATTTTTTTACTTAGAATGCAATGACTTACATTTTTAAAAAAATAATATTTTTCTAAAAATTGGTTTTTATATGTTATACACTAGATATTTTTAAAATAAATTTATATATTTTAGAAAATTTATTCTAGGAATGGACGTAATGTTTGTAATCATAAAAAATGACATATATAATATGTTTAATCTTATTTTTAGTCATAAAATAAGTAACTAAATGTAAAAAATGTGTTACTATGGTAATGTTTTTGTATATGATAATAATAATATTTAAAAAGCCTATAGTTCATCAAATAATATCTCCAAGTTTGTGGTTAAGGGTTTTCTTTACCCAGAATTTTTCCCTCTCTATTCTTTTCCACTTCTCGGGCCACTTTCCTTGAATTGTTCACTTTATATTATGAAAATAAAACTCCCCTCACTTATAAAATGATACCTTCTACAATCCAATTTTCCCACATGTCGAGTTAGTTAGTTCAGCCAAAATATTCCGAAATCAAACCAAAAAACTCATAGATATGTCTTAATGTTTCTTTTCTCCTCAAAAGACCACCCTTTAATGTCTTATGAATATTTCAAAATGAGTTATTTTATAGGGAAAGGAAACAATTCTCAAATTACTCTTTTTCATTCATTTTTCTTTATGTAGACATATATTACCTTTAAATTATATTATACCATCAAAAAATAATAATGCAATTATCAGTATTATACTTATTTGTTATTATGTTGATGGATCAATCCTTATATTCCTTCCTCTCTTCTTCTTAGAATAGTGAGAATGTTTTAAATTATTACATAACGACTACCGATTCAATGAATGACACACATAATTTGTAGACAAATACATTTATATACAGTTCTAGTAAAGTAATTATTGAATAAATATGATATTTATTACATTACTAATATCCCAAAAATATATATAAATTAATAATTTCTTCTTGTTTTATGGAAAATAAATACATCATTTTTTCATTTATCCACACTACCTCCTCCATGGGTGACATATATGGGTTTTTATAATTTTATTAAATAGATTATAAAAGACCACATTTTATGAATTTATTCAATATTAAGGATTAATATATTTCACTAATACCATTATAGATGATTACCCTAAAAATTACCAATCAATATAATGCGATATGTTTTCATTAGTAAAATTACTCAAGAAAAGATCATCACCAATAAGTCTTCAAAAACCATGAAAAAATTATCTTGGAATGAAATACTAGATTTATAAATCATGATAATAATTAATTTATGTTCATTTGATAATATTTTAATGATAAAAATTTATTCATGGAATGGGATTCAATTTTTCCATTAGAAAACATGAACGAAAAAAATCAAAATTAGTATCACATGAAGATTGAAATAAGTTATAACAAACTAATAATGGTATAATAGATGATTTTAATAGTGTAAAAGGTAAAATATAATATTATTTTTATTAAATATGTTTTTTATTTTGAAATTTTTATTTTTCTAGAGGTTAAATAAATATCATTAATGTCAGGAACTAATGATAAGGTTTCATTGTCTCCAATTTTCTTTACTGAGACATGTTCTATATTATTCATAAATTTTAATTTACATTGTGTAAATAAATCCACTATGACATAATTTAATATGAATATATATATATTTATATTATTAAATTTTTTTATTTCATTTTTTCTTCTGTAAGGTATCTTCACTCGAATATTACTAAATCCATAATGGTTTTTTTAATTAATCATTTTCAAATCATGATTGTTGTGAATAAATTTTAACCTAGGGAAATTTCATGTGATATTTATAAATAAATCCTCAACCATTTTTTCATATATATTTATCATTAAGGTTTCCCATGATGTTTATCCATTTAATTTCTCGTTTTAAATAATTTATGTTATGTGATTCTTTGAAGTGAAACTAATCGGTCCTATTTTTTATCTAGAATCTTTCTCCTCTATCATCAGGTTAATTTAATGGATTTTTTATTTATGCTTAAATAATTCATTACTATAATTTAATACGATTTTAAATTTTTTTCATCAATGTTGAATAAAATCATTTCTGTTTTTTCACATGGTTTGTTTTTGTAAAATTTGATCAAACAACTTTTAATCATTTTCCTTGTGAATATATTCTATCACTTCTATGGGAATTATTCATTAAAAATACTACATTACATTTTATAATATTGGAATCAAGATTATTTTATTCATTAATTATTTTTAAAAGAATATAATATATCATTATATTTATCAAGATTGTAATTTATATTTTAAAAATAAATTAATTATATTAAATAATGTTTTAAAGGATTATGTTTTTAATAGTGAAGTCTCCAGTGCCTTCACATATTCTCAATGAATGTGTTTGAAATAATATATTATATTTTTTTCATGTTTTTTGGTTTTAAATGGTAATTTGTTAATAATTATATCATGACAAAATTATTTAATTTTAAAATTAATGCAATTAAGGATTGTTAAAGAATTTTGAAAAATAAATATTTCATCTTGTTTTTAAAATAGGTATATCTAATAAAAATAAATGATTATTTTTTATCAATTTGATCATACTTTTTAATTTCCTATTTTCCATTTGGAATATTATTTAATGATACTATCCAATTTATTTTTATAATATTGTTTTTGGTCATGATATTTTAAGGATGTTTTCTGAAAACCCATTTTATTTATTCCATTCACCGAGATTACATTTATTAAACCTTGGATATATTCATATGATACCATCCAATATAATTTTTTGGATGTGATTTGATGCTGATTCTTTAAGGAAGTTTTCATAAAAATCTTTTGATTCACATGGGTCAATTAAGATATGATTAAACGATGAATGCTATTATGATCATGTTAATCTATTTATTAGTTGCATAATGTATTAAAATTCTATATATTATTATTCCAATATGAATAATTATGGATTACTAAGAATATTTAATTATCCATTGATTTGTTTTCATATATTTCAAATAGTGAATGTATTAAGCATAATTAAGTATTGGTGGGGACCGATATTATATAGACCCTTGAAGTATATATTGGTCTCTAAAGAAAAATTGTTTGGGTATTTTGTGCATTACCTCTCAATTAATTTATAATATACTAGTTTCAAACCTATTAGAAAGAATTTTCTCTTTTATATGACCTTTATGGAATAATATATGTATTAAAATAGGATTTTATGAAATGTATTATGTATTTTTACAGTAACATGATGGCAACACCAATATGATAGATATTATAAATAACATCACTCTTAGTTTATTTCTTTATCCATGTGATTATTTATACTGTATTTTTATTCGTTGATATATTTAATGATCATGTTATTTATATTAGGGAACATTTATTTATTATTCAATATTCCATAATGTAAATTACATTTGTACCCATGATAAATTCTAATACAAACTTTCCCTTACCGAGAAACTAATATCACACTGTTATTTGGTTTCCTTACCAAAGTTATTAATAGGGTATCATTTAGTGAATTCAAGGAGGTTCTAAAAAGGAATAAGAATATTTCCAAGAGTTTTATTATGTTGTTATTTAATTTTCACACTTTAATATGTAAAACATGTATGTATCTTGTCTCCCAATATGAAAATACCATGTAATTATTTCTGATGTGATCCCTTATATCTTATTAAAATTTGAGGAAGTGACTACTAGATTCAGGTTATCAGAGTTAGGGGTTATAAAATCAATATTATAAGAATAGTATTATAGATTCTAGAATCTAAAATGGTATGCGATTATTTTTAATCTTTGAAGATCAATGCAGATTATTTTATCTACCAATTCACTTGGTTGACTCACTGATTAGATACATGAATGGTTATATGGATTCTTTCAGAAGAAAGTAATTAAAGAGTAGATGAAATTAATAGCTCAAGAATAACCCTCTGAGTAATGGAGAACAATATGGATTATTAGGGTCAAGATATATTTCTTGGATTATTTTGATTACAAAAGAGGTTTTCTTTAGAAAAATAATTTCATGTTCATCGAGAGATAGTGATCTCTCAAAAATATTATCAAACCCTATGGTGTTGTGAAAAAAATATCGAATGGAGTTAAATATGAATTTTACCATTTATAGAGAGTTTATAATAAATTCATATATTCCATATATATATATATCATAATATTATCTTTTATGCACTCTGGATAAGATTAACTTATGATTGGAATAAAACCATACACATCTCTCTTGAAAAAACATAATCATTGTAAAAATATAAATAAGTATGAAAAATTATTATGTGACTATATAATAACATGATGATGATTTACAAACTTTATAGATAGTAGATAAAACAATAAAATAGCAAGAACCCTTGATTTGAAGGATTACCTGAGATGAATCAAATCACCGTTCATGGTCTTGTCCTATGTCAAGATAGAAGTAATCCAACATAGGGATATATTCTTATATTCTTACATCATGTAAAATGTATTGAATTTTTCATAATCTTATTTATGCTGAGAAGATTTTTAGAATAATGGAATAATGATGTAAATAATGATCACAATTTAACATCCATTTTGAGTTTATCATATATATGAGGGAATTTATCTTATATGAAAAGGATCATGACACACATTTATTATTCAGACCATTATAATGATGACATAAGAATGAGTTACTATCATGTGGGAGGGTTGGGTAGATTAGTGGATTCTACAATAAAGAATAATTTTTTCTTATATAGATCCCACAACAAAATATAATGTATTTCACCTTGGAATATATCCCTAAAGTGTTTTTAATATCTATATCATTTATGAAGGGACTCCATAATAATTTGGTGTGTAATTGTCTTGTGAGATTAAATAAATTTCACTTTATGTAATTTTGTGACATTCTAAAATAGTGTTTAATGGTTTCATAAATATGCTATGAGATATTTGTGTCCCACTAGAATGAGTAGTTACATCCACCCTGATACTAGTAGCAAGTGTATACCCCAATACCTTATATGGAATGAATTAAATGATATTGTGGTTTAGGAATTAATATATTCATTACTTTATGTAGGTAAAGACATGTTGTAGATATAAATCACTAAATAATAAGATGTAAGTGTCATAGTGAAAGATACATGTGTATTAAACAACATCCTTATAGGCTGGTGAATATTTGGGAAAATATGTTTGGACTTAAATTTAATTAATATTTTAATATTTTTTAATCTGGTACATGAAATATTCTAATATTTAGTGAATAACTATGTATACATTAATATTGATAGTGTTATTATATTTATTTTTTTCAAAAAGTAAATAATAAATTAAAATGAAAACTTAAAATATTTATATTTATGTAGATATATATAGATATATTTTCATATTAGTTTTTATGAAGTATTAATGATTAAGTAATAATAATAATATTGTAATTATCTTATTATCATCATTATTATTTGAAATTTAATTAGTTAATAAAAAATTAAATTAGGGTGGGGATTCTAAAGGATTGTTTTTCCCAAAGTTGGGGAAAAATTTAACGGGGGGATGTGAATAACACATGTGAAGAGAAATTGGTCAAAAATTAATAATATTAAATTAAATAAAATAAACAAAAAAAATTAAAAACTATGAATACTAGTGAAAAGGGATTTGGGGGAAGAATATCACTCAATTCATACAGAAAACGGGAAAACATCACCTATTATGCCTCTCTATATCTATCTCCTCCATTTGCACCTCTATCTCATGTTATATTTTAATCAAACTTCTATCTTGAATATCTCTATATACATAAACCATATCAATGCATTGTTGGTGGAGGTTTATTTAACATGACGAGTTGAATTTATGAACTAAGATTGTTTCCATGGGTAGTTATGTATGTTTAATAAATTTAATTTACTCTAAATTTTGTGTTTAAATTATTAATTTTGGATTTTATTATGATTGAGGCTTCAATTTAAATATTATTAGTGTAAGATTAACACCCCAATATGAATGTTCAGTAGATTATGGCAGGCGTTCAAATGAGTTAATGTTTACCTAATGATCCATGTTATTCCCGGGATTTTTCTAATTACGTTTTCATTGAGATTTTTAATTAGATGAATTAATATAAGCTTATAAAAGGTTTTCATCAAGTAATTAAAATTTTATAAGAGTTTTTTAATCATTTAAATTCAAATCTCCTTAGTTACGTGGAGTTATTTGAAGGATTCTTTCAAGTGTCAATTGGATTCAAAATGGGTTTCAACAGGTTTCTAATTGTGATTTTCAAAGAATGATTAAAAAGAATTTTTTTTAATATGATATAAATGGTAAATTACATAGATTTGGAAATTAATTTTCCCATAGAATTTTTGGAAACAAAAACCCTAGTTTTGAACATGAAGGACCAGTTGGAAATTTATAAAGATAGATTTCTTAGTGAAAATAAACCCTTGAATCATTCCCTTGATATGTGTAATTATTAAATAGTGATATCATAATATTTCGGCGATTTAGATAGCATATATTTTCATGATATTTGATTACTATAAGAGGGTATGATTTTTTGAGTGTATTATATATTTTATAATAATTAAAGATGATTTTTTGTTTTAATATATAAGTCCTTTGAATTAAAATTAACTAATTTTTTATTTAATTATTACCCTTATTTATCGTATAAGGCCTTTGTAAGTGAAAAGTGACTCTTAACATTATATAAGAATGTTTTTATTAGTTTTATATGGATAAATACTTATTTGTATGAGTTGTGTAAGGATATTTAGTAGTTTACTTTAGTGGTATAATGTTATCATGGAATTTCTATGTGGTTCATAAGGGTAGAGAACTTTTTATATGACCTATGTAAGGGAAGATATGAACATTTTAAGGGTACTCCTAGTGTTGTGTAAGGATATTGCCCTATGTATATGCATTGAGTATGGGTAATACTAGCACTATTTTAGGGTATACCCTTATTTATAATAACTTCATAAGGATATCTTTGGAACTATGTAATGGTAACCTTGATTTTATAAGTTTTGTGTAAAGTTATAAATCACTTCATAACGGTAGACTGCCATAGTGTAATGTTAAACCCTTACTATGTAAGGGTAGCCCTAGATTTTATAAGGCTGTGCAAGGGCCCTAAAGGTGCTGTGTAATGTTAGAAATTCATTTCCAAAGGTTACATAATGGTTACACGAATTATGTGTAAGGGTATAATCCATTGTGTAAGGGTGTTACCTTAGTTTTAGAGAATGTTTAATGGGAACCCAATACCGTTGTGTGACACCTATGAGTTTTGTATGGTTAAATCCACATTAACCTCACACAATTCTATTTCTAAGAGAAAAATAAAAAAAATTATTTTTTCAATCATTATCCTCCAAAAAAACCTTATAACTCCATTTTATGTTTTTTATAGATGGAAACCAAAAAAATTTAATTCTTTAACTTCTTTAAAATATTTAAATCCTATTTTAAATTATTTAAAATCCTTTACATTCATGATTTCATTAATTGGAAAATTAATTATTTAGTAAAGTTAGTATTTTTAAAGCTATGATATAAAACACCTACTTTGATTTTAAATTAATACGAACATTTTATAATATTTATTTTTGAAATAGTATAGGGGGTTTTTTGGCATCCATATTTTCGGTGATCTATTTGAGTGTAATGGAGGCAAGTTTTACTTGTTCACAGTGTGTATTTTCACTTATTACTCTTTGGGAGCCCTCATTAGCTATTCAATAGTTAATTCTTTTTGAGGTTGAAGTTTCTATGTAGTTCCTTCATCATATAATTAATTTTTGAATTATAATTCATAGATACAAGTTTTTTATTTTATAATTCATGTTATATGAATGATGACAATAAAATATCTTTGGAAACCTCCTTTGATCATATTCATTATGAATTTAGCATGGAATTGATATAATTTATCATTTTCCTGATTCCTCTCCATAATTTATTAATTGATAAATATCATGATTTTTGTAATTCATTTTCAATGAACCTATAATGGATGATTTGGTCAATGTGAGGCCTTAGGCATCATTCTGAGTCCTAAAGTGGAATTCATGGATTTTGATGGAAAATGATAATTATGATAATATTTTTTATATAGTTTTCAATGTTTCCATTTTTGAAATTACCAAATATACTTTTATAATTTTTATGATCCTTGTTTATAAAATAGTTATCCATAGATAATTTATATTAATGATTAGATAATGTTGAAATGGATTTCATACCTTGTTTTGAATTTACCTCATGTGTCTAAAATTGTAAAACTTTATTTTTAATTACATATATTTTTTTAGAAAATTTATGATTTGATGTTGTATTTGAAATTTTAATGATTATTTTTTAATAGAACCATGTGTGAATACATTTTATTATAATCTTTTGGAAATAACAGATTTATTTGAAATGGGTGATTCATGATATACAGATAGGATCTCTTTGATGATCCCTTATTGGAAAAAACACATGATGTCACTTACTTAAATATTTTTCATCCCATTTTTGAATGTTGATAATTGGATTATTCACTTTTGAGGGATATTGGGGGTGACAGTAATATGTGAACTGAAAATGAAATTAAATTTTGAGTAATGGATCACATGTTGACACTAATGTTGATTCCCATTGTTATCATTGTAAAAATATTATCTCACTAAATATATTTTAATGGTAATAGGAACCAAGTTAGTCAGATGAGATGAGATAGATTTATAATTTACATGAAGACACACACCACATCTAGTGGATCTGTGAATAATATTTTAGGTTCAGGATATGAACATACAACTAGGAATGAGAGTGTGCATGGGATTGGTTTTCAAATAAACCCTTTTAAACTAGATGTTAGCCCAATGATCAGCCATGATTTTTTAGTTATATAAATGATGGTGGGATCATTATCATATATATGTAATATCCATGATATCGTTATATGTGATACTTGATATATGATTTTGTTCATTATCACAACATGGCATTAGAGTTTCCTAACATGATTGATTACCATTCTCAAATGATCCATTTATGGAGATAATATTCCCTTAAAATATCATATTTTCTATTTTACAATTTACTGATATACGGGGAATGTTCTTACATTTTATTGATTTATCAATCGTTATCTTGTGAAATGGGTTTCAAATCATTTTAGGATGATATTTTGGTTTTGAAATATTGAAATGGTGGGTTTCCAACTTTGGTTTCATTAATGACTTTGAAATGACTAATGTATAATTTTTTAAAAACCGATTTCATTATAATATAATCTTATTGGATTTAGATTCTAATTATAAAACCTATATCATTGTTGTCTCTTTATGTACTCCCTTTTAGCACATTTGTATTAAATTATGATTTAACTATATATACTCAGTGGTTAAATACTGCTAAACACTGTATCTCACCATTTTTTTACCATCTTATTTTTTAATCCTTTATGATCTTAGAGTAGGTGCCCCCACTCTTTTCTTATTCTATTGGGGGTTCAATAATTATTGGATGAGGGAAGGTGTCTTGGGTCAAGGGGGTAGTCGGTGACCTCAAAGAGATGTGTTTTGGATGTTTTGTTCTTATTTCAATTCTTGTATCATCTCTTTTTCCAAAATATGGTTGTATTTATTTTTTTATATGATGATTTTTACTCAGTGTACATTTATTAGTATTATATATAAGGATTTAAATCCATCCGAATGGTTTTTTATTGAATATTAGTTGGTTGTAACTAGCCAGTGGGGATTGGTGATTCTCTTTGGGTTTGTGGTGAGTCGGTTCAAATACCACTTTGGATGATATTCTAGGATGGATTTTTATAAATTGTATTCCACCATCCATTTACATAAAAAAAATTACATTTCCTTTATTATAATTATATAATACCGGGTGATTTATGATTTTAAGAATAATAATAATGTGTTGGGACTCTAGAGGTAGTTTATGTGTGGTTTATTGATCACCAAATTTTCATGACGAGACTTGAGTTACAAGGGAATGTAGGGACATGCGTATTTTTTTTTGAGTTATTGGATTCCTTATGATAAATGTAATTCAGATTCCATATGAAGTTATATTTTATTTTTGTAATCTTTTGTATATTTTGATATGGAATTTGAAGAAATATTGATTCGCACTATGACATCATGCTATAGTAAATAGAGAAAAATTTGTGCCACTAATCTTGTAGTCAATATATAGAATATTATGAGGATGGTTTGTTGTTAACTATCCCATACGAACAAACCATAAATAGTTCTACTATAACATAAAATTTTTTCTAGGTCAATTTGTTTCAAAAATTACTTCACACAAGTGAGGTTATATTGGAGGGTTATTAATTTTGAATGTAAATTTAGGGTGTAGTATATTACATGATTTTGTTTTTTTGTTTAAATATTAATACATTTAATTATATTAATAAATCAATTAGAAAATGATGTTTTTGATTTAAAACAAATTTTATACGAGTTAATTGAAAGGTGTTTTCAATTACCAAAATGTGTGTGTTATGAGAAATTTTGTTTGGAAAATAATTTTCAAATAATTTTATTATTTGATATGAAAAAGGAATATGTTATGAAGTAAATTTGGTTATGTGTTGTATTTATAATGGAAAAGGTTTTGGTATTTGAATAAAATGGATTAATTCTATTTAAACAATGGAATAATTTCAATGATCTAGTAAATAATTTTTTTTGAATGATGAAATTATATTAAGATTTATCCTCATGAAGAAAGGTTTAATGTTTCTTAAATAGGAATCGATTTTGTTATTTAAAAATAATAATTATTTTATGAAATTGGCATCTATCATATTTGAATGATTTTGAAATTATTTTATTTTTAATGGTTTTTTTATGATTGAGTTGATGAACTTGGGTTTTTTGATTTTTGTAAAATTCTCCCAAAATGTAATTCAAGAATGATATATTGATTTTTGATTAATATTCTCTTCAAAATAGTGCTTATTTTTTAAAAAATGGATTATCCAGTTGATGACTATACATAGAATTTTAATCGAGTGGTGGATTAAATATTTTTGGCATTTGGAAACCACTTTGTTCTTCTTGGATAATAATCCACCTTTTTATAGAGGTTATGGAGGATCTTCTGAAGTGGTGATGTTTTTTAAATAAGTTGATTAGATCTTCAATTATCTAAAGATTCCTGATATTGATACGGTAAATTATGTCAACTCCTTGTTGGTGTATCCTAGCCGAGAGTGGTGGGAAGTCATGATTCCCTCCTGTATGAAAGAAATAATGTCTAGGTAATTTTGGTAGAATATTATTTATTCAATGGAAGTACCCTAAGGTTGCGTAGTAGGATAATTGTATCATCCTGACCTAACATACCACTAAACCGGTAGCCAGACCCGAGTGTCACATGTCCTCAAGTGCATTTCTGTGTACCCAGAAGGCTTACAACTAGAAGAGATGGTCTCAAGAGTTGATAATTGGGATGATATACCCTCATATCAGAGACACAAAATGGTACGATTTGATAAAAAAACAGTAGTAATGGATGTAGTGAATAATAAATCAATGTGTAGAGGAAGAACTATATAATAATTTAAATAAAATTAGAAAATACCAGTTTATAAGAATTATGCATGTATTATTGATGGAACATAATTGAAAAAAATAAACACATTTCATGATTTACAATTCTGAACAATAAAAAGATATGAAATCAAACCCCCAAGGGGAATCTCCATGAGCACCCTAATATCAATCTCATATCTTTTCTCCAAACTCCTTGGTACAAGAACACCACAATAAGAAAGGTCCAGGTCCTGGCAACTAGAAAGTCTACTCATGTACACAAATCCAATGACAGCTGAAGTTAGGTGTGAGATATAAATCTTAGTAGTGAAACACCACCTATGCCTATCCCCTTTAAGAAAGTGAAATATAAATTAAACTATGTGCAGGTATAATAGGAGTGGTAAATATAACTGAATAAATATACAAAAATCTGTTCAGGTTCATAAGGGACACCATACGATGATACATGCTTTTGAATATAGCTGAAAATTATGTCTAAACATGTCACTATATATAAATGTAATTATAAATATAGTATATTTATACATACATTTATATGTGATTTTTTGGACTGAGACACAACCCACATTCATCGAAATCTTGGGAAAGCTCTCACACTTTAACCGCTGTCCCAACTTAAAGAGCTCTCACAATCTCTTGGGGTACACATGATCGAATGACTGAGATGTAACCCACTAAATTCCATCACCAGGGGAGCTCTCACCATAAGTCCCATGGCTCCTAATGGGAATCTCTCACAATCATATGTCCTAAGGGCTCTCAGGATCCCTTGGAAAACAACAAGGGATCTCTATTTGTCTTCTTTACCCAAAGGGATCTCACGTTCCAATAGCTTCTAATATTACAATGAATAATCATTCACAAAACATAATTCACGAGGCAACAACCCCACATTCATCCAATTATCCTATTTCATTTATATCCTAATGCATGAGCCATAAAACTATCATTCTCTTATTAGTATATATCAATATAAGAGTCAGACTCATTTATCACAAGCGTATTTAAGGAAAAACATATAATGAATTTCAATTAAATCATTTAAATAGGCTTAGTAACATTCAATTCAATACATGAGGCAAGGACCTTTCATGCATGTCATTTATCAAACCCATATAATTTTTTCATCACATTCATAAAAAGAAACAATTACATCTAAAATATAATTCGTAAGGAAATAATTATTATTCCATTCAACTTCCATTTTAAATACTTTAACAAGGGAGCCATTTTATTCGAACAATTTCACACATGAAAACTTATTACATTTTCCTAGCATAGAAAATTAATATACAAGGAATACCTAAGGGACATGATCTAACCGCCCCTTGGGTCATTTCATTTATAACCTCTGGATTCAATTTAAGAGTGGTAACTCGAAATTTTAATCCAAACTACATGAAAACTACCATTTAAACGAATACATCGTATTAACATCAACTAATAATGGAAATTATTTTATTATTGTTACTAGGAACATAGGAGGGTTCCCATAGAAAAGAGGGAAATTTACTACAAGTCCAATTCCCTTTATAAAGCTAGCCAACCTGCATAAGATACACCATTTAACTATCTAAAATCATTTAGACATGGAAACATCATGTTTAAGGATTATATTTGAATGAAGGGTTCCATTAGAATAAAGAATATTCCAACAGAAAAATTTACATCTATAAGGAAAACCATCTAGTAAAAAAAATAGGGTGAATCCCTAAACATGAAATTTACTAATAAAGGAAAACATTATAAAGAAATAGAAATGTAATAAACCAAACAAGAATAAATTTCTAAGAACTACATTTTATATGGAAGACATTGCACCTCCACTAGGGGTGTTTTATTATAAAATCATTACATTGTTCTTTACATAATTCAATTATCATGTTTAAAAATTCCAATAAAGAATCATACTCAATCCAAATTGAGATTAATTTAATCTAAATACTATACTGCAATAATTATAACTATATAAAGTGATATAAGCAATTAGTTAATGCATTTATTAAGTTAAAGTGAAAAGGAATGGAATCATACCTCAGGGTGGAACCAGGCCGAACACTTTGGCTCTTGATACTTTTTAACTCGAAGATGTTTCTACCCCCATTGAGGATATACAACTTCACACATGTATAAGGACCCCTTGTCACTATGAACTGATTCATATTGGTCTATGAATATGTGATAGGGGCCCCATACTAATATTAACATGTGAACACACCAATCTCAACTCACACATTATGAATTTTCATATTATATGTAATCAAACCTTCCCCCTTATATATATATTCACTTACACAGAAGAATATACAAATAATGGGGGATAAATTCATAACAATATGCCTAATGATGTATACACAATGAGTTTCCTTTGAATCTAGTGACTTGAAACCATCTCAGAAAGCCATCAAAATTTAGAAAAGTTACATGGAACACATAATTCAAAAAATCCTTAATTATAATTTTAGAAATTATGAGGAATAAAGGAAACCATTAAACTAAATCATTTTTGGAGTCCTGTAACGAACGAAACCACTTCAGCTTCACTGGTAGTTGTCAAAACAAGAACCAAGGGGTCCGGAGAGACACTTTACACAACCAATCATTATGGAAAAATAATAATTAACCATTGACTGGGGGTTTTAGAAGAATTAAATAGTGTGACCAGGAGAATGAAACATATTCAGAATGAAAGAGGATATGGGAGGAGGAGGATCACTTCGAAAGATTTTGTGATGAGATGGGAAAAATATGGTTGAAATGAACAATGTGGAGTGAGCCCATGGAGGTGTGCCACACAAGCCACAAGATAAGGGCGGGGGTGCTGCATTGCACAAATTGGAGGGGATAGAGGCATGTTCGAGTTTTTATATTATGTCATTTTCAGTTTAAATTATATTAATTATACATTTAGAATAGGGTAGCATGTATGGTTTGTGCCATAGAGTTTAGAAAACTGTGATCCAACCTTGCACCCTTTATTGGGAACCTTGGACATGTTTCACGGGCTAGACGCATGGTTTGGAAACCTTGCACTAACCATGCAATGAATTTTGTTTAGGTACTTCCCAAACCCACTAACCATGTGGGCTAGGCACAAGGTTTGGAAAACCATGTCAAACAAGTGTGACAACCACTTTCCACCAGTGTAACTTCCCGGTTCCGAAATCCACCCAGAGGCACCCCGTACCCAGTTAGTCTCATGGCCTCAAGCGCATTTCCCCAAACACGAGAGATTGCTGACTAGCAGTGAGGGCCTCTCGGTGTGATAGTGGGGGAACTCTTCCCTCATTGGAAGAGTAACATAACCGAACAAAATAATAGAAACAACAGAAATAGTAATAAACCATACAAATGTGAATAGTAGAAAAATATAAGAGATAACGACTGGAACATATATATAATGATGCATGATACATATGCCTAAGAAAGCATCCAAACAACCACAATGATGGAATAAAAAAAGTACTAAACCAAATTACAAAATAAAATAGATAAACAACTCCTTAGCATCGCCAGCCAAACTTGGTCCCGTATCCTCCATCTCCATAGCAAGTCATGTACCCGATGTAGAAGGGTGCTTGAACTTATCTATACCTATAGAAATATAATATGTTTGGCCCCAAAATCATGACCCAAATAGAGTGTGATACTAAATCTTGGTAGGCAACCACCCGAGGATCTGTGCCCAACAGCCAGTGAATATATATGAAAGGTGATAATAAAAAATACAGTAAACAAGGAAGTACTCAATAATAAACAGTTCACCATATCAAATAAACAACCAATCAAAAAATGTCACCCTCTAGTAAGTACACACAGCCTATCCGCTCTAGTTCAGTCATAAAAATATATAATGTCTCTCTGAGGAATCACGCACATTTAATTCCCTTTATTATCAAAAGTGATTTAAGACTCTCTGAGGAAGCTCAAATGGTAAATTCCCTTTATAGTCTAAGGTAGTCAAGGACTCTCTACGAAAGATCACATGGTTGATTCCTCTTATATCCCAAAGTGGTCAAAGACTCTCTAAGGAAGCCCACTCGTTCAATTTCCCCCTTTGTTTAAAATGGTTCAAAGACTCTCTGAGGAAGCTCACTCGGTCAATTCCCCTTACAGTTTTCTTACACCATGTTCTCACCGCCCTGTGCAAGTCAACGGCCATAGCAATGAAATAAGGCCAATGTAAACCTCAAGAACTAATTGGCTAATCAGTCTACAACATATCTAAAATTTCAGAAGACAAACACTTCACCCTACAACACTAGGCATGGAAAAAACAGGAAGGGTGGACAAAAAGGCTAAGCAAGACCAAATGGTTGTAAACAGAACATGCGTGGGAAAACACATCCAAAACATGGAAATCAACCATATTCATATCCAAATAACCTCTTCTCAAGAATACAAGCATGACAGGAAATTAACAGGGTTAAAACGGTAAACACACAATACCCAGATTAAGGGTATTGGCCAAAATTTCACATATAACTCAAAGTCTTTCAATGGAAAGGCACACACCGCCTACCTCTTAGGGTTTGGAGAAATCGACCCTTCGCCCAAACGTAATCCAAACTGGCTGAAAGCCTCCTATAAACCACCTAAAAACTCTTTCCTAACATCAACAAGATCAACATTTAACACACAAAGGCAACAGAACCCTATAACTACATGCCACCCTTGTAGATCTAGGAAGCTAAAAGAGGGAGAGGGATAACCCTAACCAAATCCTTGAAGAAACAAAAGAGGGACTTACCTGAGGAGAACCGCCATCAATCCACCACGAAAACCCTTCGATTTGCCTCCAAGATGAGTTAAGGAGCTCCCCCATCCTATGAAAACTATAACTCCCACATGAGCAATGAGTAGAAGGAAGAATGAGGGAAAAATGGGAAATCTTGAGTGGCCCAAGGCATAAAAATCCAATCATTAAGTGGCCGCACGGTTACCCCACATGGTTTGGAAAATCGTGCGCCTACCATGTGGTTTCCAGTATCTCACCCAGGGACTTTCCATGGATTTCCTGCATAGTATGACAAACCATGCGCTGCCCATGCAGAGCCCACTATCAAGGTTTCAAGGTTTCCTGGGCCGTCCGCCTGGTTTTTTCATATCGTGCGCCAACCGTGCACACCTGCAAAACCTCCACAACCTTAAAAGTTTTTCCAATAATTGACCAAAATTCAACCAAACACTACAAAAAGAAAAAACGAACCAAAACAAGGGTCACACACCTCAAAATGGGGTTACTACATAACACTGTACATAGAGTGTACTCATAAAGTACACGACATGCACTTCAAAAAATTTCCGAAATTCCAATTTTTCTAAAAAAAGACCAGAAAAGGAAAATATATCTCAAAAGAAGATCTGAGATTTTACAAACATCCCCCCTTAAGGAAATTTGTCCCATAATTTCCCTAGTATGGCGGTGTAGAAGAATAAACTCCGAACAACTCCATCCACTGTGCCCGTACATCAGCCTCCCTATCCCAAGTCTCATCCTGTACTCACTCGTGCAGCTATAGCACTTGTACTAGAGGAACATATCGGCCACATATAACCTTTTTACTGGGACCTACAATCCAAATAGGATGCTTCTCGAAAGATGTGTCGACTTACAACTCAACCTCCTAGATTTTGAAAACATGAGACGTGTCTAAAAAGTAATGTCAATGATGTAAAACATGGAAGACATCGTGAATATCCCAGTACCTCAATGGTAACTGCAACCGAGAGGCAACTGGACGAACTCTCTCCAACACCTCAAATGGCCCGACATACCTCGTTGAAAGCATACTCTGTCTCCTAATCCTTCTGTGTCCCAATGTCAGTGTGACACATAGAAAAACCTGACCCCCGACCTCGAACTCTAGAGGTCGTCTCTACTGATCAGCAGAGGTCATTGATCGAGACTGTGCAGTAGCCATCCTCTTCCGAATCAACTCTATCTGTTCTATGGTCTCCTGAACAAGATGAGGTCCCAGTATTGCTATCTCTCCTCCCTCCATCCAACACGTGGGTGATCGGCATGACCTACCATACAAATCCTCATAAGGTGGCCTTTGGATAGTTGCGTGAAATCTATTGTTGTAGGAAAACTACACAAGAGTTATATGCTTCTACCAAAAACCTCCAAAATCCAGAAATCATTCTCAGAGCATGTCCTCAAGCACCTGAATTGTATGCTCGGACTGGCCATCAGTCTGGGGATGCTAAGCTATACTCAAAAGTACCTATTTACCCAAAGCCTTTTGAATCCCCTTATTGACCCGAGAAGTAAAACGTGCATCCCAGTCTCCAACAATGAAGTGTGGAACTCCATGTAGACGTACAATCTCACAGATGTACAACTATCCCAGCTCATCAAAAATGATGTTCTCATTGATTGGCAAGAAGTTATCGACCTTTGTAATTCTGTCAATGACAACCCATACTACATCATTCCCTCGAGGAGACCTCGACAAACCAGCCACAAAGTCCATCGCGACATCATTCCATTTCCACTCGGGAATGGGAAACTGGTGGAAAATCCCTGGTGGTTGTTGATTCTCTACCTTCACCTGATAACAGGTGGAACACCTCATGATGAAACCTGCAACATCTCTTTTCATACCTGGCCACCAATATTGACGATGTAGATCACGATACATCTTTGTGATGCCAGGATGAACTGCCCAAACTGAGGAATTAAAGTCCCACATCATGTTCTCACGTATGTCTGCTGGCACCCATACACACCCCTGGAAATGCAGGATCTCATCATCACCTATGGTCCATCCAGGAATAGGGTCATCTCCTGACACACTCTCCCATAGGACATGGCCTTCAGAATCGGATAGCTGCCACATTCATACACGATCAAGAAGTGTAGAGGTAACAACTATAGAATAAAGGAATCTCTGTGCCTCTTTGTTGTGCACCTCCAAATGCATCTCAAAGAACAAATCCATAAGCTGCCACTCACAGCTGACTTCCTGAACTTCCTGTATTAGAGTCCTTCAGCTCAACGTAGTAGCCACTGCGTTGCCTTTCCTAGACATGTAGGAAATCTCAATGTCAAAAGACTGAAGGTACTCAACCCACCTTTTCTATCTCAAATTTAGATCACATTGAGTTAAGATGTACTTGAGAATCTTGTGGTCAGTGAAAAACCACAAAATGATCTCCCAGAAGATAATTTCTCTAACTGCGTAAAGCATGAATAACTACCACTAACTCGAGATCGTGCGTTAGGTTATTCATCTCATTTGGCCTCAACTACCGAGTCCTGTACGCAATGAATTCAACCTCCTGCATAAGAAAATATCCTATCCCGATACTAAAAGCATCACAATAAATAGTATAGATCTTTCCGGACTCTGGAAATACTAGTATCGGTGATGAAGTCCACCTCCCTTTCAACTCTTGAAAGGCTGACTCATAAGAATCTGACGACAAGAACATTGAACCCTTGTTTCTCAGACTCGTCAGTGGTGATGCTAAGTGCGAAAAGTATTGAAAGAAACATCTGTAGTATCCAACCAGCCCTAGAAAACACCACACCTCAAAGACGTTCTTCGAATGATCGTAGGAAACTACTGCTCTAACTTTCTATAGGTCTACTGAAACTCCTATCTCTGAGATAAAATGACCCAAGAATAGAATTTGATCCATCGAAAGGTGGAATTTTGAGAGCATAGCATATAAATGATACTCTCTCAGTGTATTCAGAATGATCTCAAGTTGTGTGGCATTATCGTGTCGAGTGTGAGAGTACACCAAGATATCGTCCATGAAGACAACCATGAAATAATCAAAGTATGGATGGAACACTCGGTTCATCAATGCCAGGAAAACTGTAGGCGCCTTCGTGAGATGGAACGGCATAACCATATACTCGTATAGACCATACTTTCTCTAGAAGGCTATAAGATGTATATCTGATGGTCTGACACACAACTGATTGTAACAGGATTTAAAGTCAATCTTTAAGAACACTTGGGTTCCTCAAAGATGATCAAAGAGATCATCAATCCTGGGTAAGGGATACCAGTTCTTGTCCGTCAACTTGTTCAACTTTCGATAATCCATACAAAGGTTGAGGGGGTCGAATGCCTTCTTCGAAAACACAACTGATGATCCCCAAGGGGAATTACTCGGTCAGATGAAACCCTTTGCCTGCAACTCCTCCAACTATTTTTGAGCTCCTGAAACTCTGGTGTATCCATCCTATAATGAGAAATGGACACCGGTGCCGCTCCCAGAACGAACTCAATCGAAAATTCTACCTCTCGCTCCGGAGGAAAACCTGAAAATTCCTCTGGAAAGAAATCTTTGAAATGATCCACCATTGGTGGTAAGTCCATATACGAAGTTCCCTGGTCATCCAGATACATACTAGCAATTTGGGATGTATGTCCTTTTAACCCCTGATGCTCTAGGCCAGCTCTGCTCGCCTTGACATCCCATTCACCCATATGATGAAACAATCCACCCTATGTTTATATAAAACTCTCCCTATGGAGATATCAATCAACAAGTTCCTAGAAGGGAAACAACTAGTCCATTCTAAGAATTGCATCATAGTCCGTCATCTCTAGGACATAGAGGTCCAATAGAAAGTAATAGCTAATGACCTTAAGAGGGAACTCCTTGCACAAACGTACACTAGATGTTCTCATCCCCAACGCAGTGTCTAGTGTCAAGATATCGGTAGAAGAAAAGATGCAGATCCCAAGGATCTTTACAACAACAAAAAATATAAATCTATGTGAAGCCTTTTTGTCGAAAAGAGTTGATGATAAAACTGAGGGAACTAGGATCATGCCTCGAACTGTAGAGGGTCTAGGATCCTGATTCTATTGGGTCTGCTCCACTACAAATGTCTAGCCTACACCGAGGCCCTGTGACCATGCCTGACCACTCTAAGATGATCCACCATGTTTTCGTTGGTATCCTGGTGATTGAAAACCATGTCCACGACCTCCACCTCAGCCTGGACGGTCAGAAGAACTCTAGTTCCCAGACTTGTGAGAAACTGGCGGTGCTTCTCTTGAATGCAGGGTCATAAAAGAATCCCTGTCACGTGATTCTAGTGAAAAGATGTGATAGAAGAACTAAAGGTGACCCACCTTGACACAAGATCAACACTCAACTAGGTCCCTCGGGCAATGTGGCCTCATATTCTTGCTCATACCGCACTGGTAGGACACCACCTGGCTACCATAAGATGCATCCCGCCTACTCTGATCTCTTCTTGAAAACTCCTTGTGGCACTTCCTGCTATCATCCGATGAAGCACTAACCCTAGATGATGAACAGCCCTACCCCACTACTCTAGAATCCCTCAGATTGTGCTCTGTGATAAGCACCTAGTTGACTATAGATAATATCGATGTCAAACTGAAGATGTTCAACTGTGACCAGATTTCATGTCTGATACCATCCTCGAACTTCCAAGAAAAGAACAACTCATCAACTCATAGAATAGGTGTGAAACACTGCAAATCTATGAAGCCATAGGAATAATACGTAACAGAAAGAGTACCCTACTCTTGAATCATGAACTCTCGGGCTCGGTCGGCCCACAAGGTCTCTAGATAAAAGTAATCGTAGAAGATATGATGAAACTCATCCCAAGCCATATTCTGCTGGTGCCCTGCCTGTGAGATCAAATCCAACCACCACTTGGAAGAGTCTTGAAGCATGTAGGTAGTGAGATTCACCCTCCTCTCTTGATGTATCCCCATAGGCTCAAAGATCATCTGCATGGCTTCTAGCCATGACAATGCATCCTGGGGTCCTACAACTCCAAATAAGGTGGGGGGATGCTGCTGCTGAAAGACCCAGGTCAATTCTGCCATCGGCAGGAAGGAGGTGATTCTCCCTGAAATGTCTACATCATCCTCATAAATCCCTATCTTAAATGAGTATCAGCTCATGTGTCAGGTATAACAGTTGGTTCCAAGACTGGTATGACTGGAGGATCTGCGTGAAGTCCTTGATCAGCCATGTCAGGTATCTGATCACCGCATTGTGATTGGCGTAGAACTGGGGGACTTCTCAGTGACATGAATCTGATGTCAATCACACACTTTAGATCAAGATTAATAGGGACTAAAACATAGAAGTGTTAGAAGGGAAAAAGAGAAATAAAGCATTCATGTTTTACAAAACTAGACTACACGGCGTGTATAAACCCTACACAGATTGTTCCCTTATGTCTTTCACATGGGCATGTACTTCTTCCAACTTAGGTCATGTAACTCCCCAAACACACAGCGTGTTGTCTTAACACATGGAATGTACTTGTATCCTCTTCCCCTGCCCGAGTCATTCTACACAGTTAAGCCACATGGATCTCCTAAGACAAGACTACACAGCGTGGTCAAGAGATACACTATGTGTACTAGACAAGATTCACTGACCCGTATTGTTAGAGACACGACCAGATACACGGCTCACACTACACGACGTGTTCCTGATGGAAACGATGTGTACTAGAAAGATTTTTCTGACCCGTATTGTTCGTTACATAGTCTGGTACACGAGTTACACCACACGACGTGTTCCAGAAAACAATGGCATGTACTCTGGGTTCTTCCAGATATTAAGCCTTATAAACTACTCCGAAATCTATAATAACACTGAAACGAACATTGAAAGTGAAGAATTCTGATCTGTGAGGGCCCCTACTCCCCGCGAATCAAAGCATGTCATCTTATACATGTCATAATAAGGAAAACAAGGAAATGATCCACCAAATTCCAGTCCATGAGGGTCCATAACACCTCAAGAACCAATGCTTTGTTCATTTAAACAAAACCATACACAAACAATACCCTATCAATCCATAGGTATTTTATCAAGGCATCGATCAAAACAACATGCATATTATACATGGCATCTATCACAACAACATGAAATCGATAATGAATCCTTGATGGAATGGTAAGAATGCATGAAATGTGATTTATAACAAGTGCCTATATGATGCATGAGATGGTATACCCTCATCTAATTAGGCTGTGACAGAAATAGAACCTCAATAGCATCTACGGTAACTAAAAAAAAGATTTGAATCACCCAACAGTGAAATAAAATCAACTATAAATTGCAAAACTAGAAAAATTGCAATAACCGAGGAAGATTGGATTTTACCTCTACATAGGTTAGCTATTCCTGGGCACAATTTATTACCAAGTACCTATTCCATCATATCCCTGGATATAGGATCCAAACAGTAAGTCCATAAGAAAATAATTCTTCTAATACATCTTTATTACATCCCGGTTCCAGAAGCCACCCAGAGGCTCCCCATACCTGTTTGGTCACATGGCCTCAAGAACATTTCCCCAAATCCTAAATACTAATTACTTGCAGTGAGGGCCTTTGGGTGTGATAGTTGGAAAACGATGCACTTATTGGAAGAGTAATACATCAGATGAAAATAATAGAAACAATGGAAACAATAATAATCCATACAAAAGTGAATAACAGAAAACTAGAAGAGATAATAGCTCGAACAAATATTTAATGATACCTGACACATATTTCTTGGAAAGCAGCCAAACAGTCACAATGATGGAATAAAAATAGTATTAAACCAAAGTAAGAAAACAGATAAAAAACTCCACAACATCAAAAGCCAAAGCTTGGTCCCATGCTCTACCGCTACATAGAAAGTCAAGTACCTAAAGTAGAAGGGCGCTTTCCCTTATCTATACCTAGAAAAATATAATCTACTTCATCCCAAAAGAATGATCCAAACAGGGTGTGAGACTAAATCCCAATAGGCAACCACCCGAAGATCTGTGCCCAACAGTCAGGGAATATATATGGCAGGTAATAATCCAAAATTCCGTAAACAAGGAAGTACTCAATAATAAATAGTTCCACATATCAAATAAACAGCTAATCAAGAAATGTAACCCTCTGGGAAGTACATGCAGCCTATCCCCTCTGGTTCAATCCTAAAAATATATATAGGCTTTCTGAGGAAGCACTCACAGTCAATTCCCCTTATAGTCAAAAGTGATTCAAGACTCTATGAGGAAGGTCACATGATCAATTCACCTTATAGTCTAAGGTAGTGAAGGACTCTCTGTGGAAGCTCACATAGCCAGTTACCTTTATAGGACCAAGTGGTCAAAGAAATTCTAAGGAATATCACTTGGTCAATTCCCCTCATAGTCTAAAATGGTTCAAAGACTCTCTGAGGAAGCTCACTCGGTCAATTCCCCTTATAGTCTACTAAAATATGTTTTCACGGCCCTGTGTAAGTCGACGAGAATAGCAATGCAGTACGGCCAATGTAAACCTCATGGAATACTTGGATAATCGGTCTACATCATATCAAGCATGTCAAAAAAAACACTCCACCCTAAAACACTAGGCTTGGAAAAAATAGGCAGGGAGGAAAAAAAGGCTAAGCAGAACCAAATTGTCAAAAACAGAACTTGCATGGGAAAACACATCCAAAACATGGAGATCAACCCTATCCATAACCAAATAACATCTAATCAAGCATACAAGATTGGAAATAAATTAACTGGGGTTAAATAGTAAACAAACAATACCCTTATTAAGGGTATTGAAAAAACATTCCTATATAAATCAAAGACTTTCAACAGAAAGGACAAACCACCTACCTCTTAGGGTTTGGTGAGATAGACACTTCACCCAAACACAGTCCAAACTGGGTGAATGCCTCCGCGAAACCACCTCAAATACCCTTCCCTAACATCAACAAGCTCACCCTTTAACACACAAAATAAACACAACCCTAGATCTACATGCAACCTTTGTAGATATAGGAAACTAATAGAGGGATATGGATAACCCTAACTAACACCTCAAAGAACCAAAGTATGTACATAACCGAGGAGAACCACCTTCAATCCACCAAGATACACCTTCAATTTGCCTCCAAAATGAGCTAAGGAGCTCCCCCAAACTCTGAAATTCAGAACTCCTACGTGACCGACGAGTAGAAGGAAGAATGAGGGAATAATGAGAAATCCCGAGTGGTCTGGGACTTAAAAACCCAATCTTTAAGGGGCCGCACAGTTACCCCGCATGGTTGGGAAAACCGTGCGCCAAACATGCAGTTGCCACTTTCTCACCTAGGGACTTCGCACGGCTTGCCCAAACAGTCTGACAAACTGTGCACCGCCCATGCAGATCCCACTATCATGGGTGAATGGATTCTTGGGATGGCCGCAAGGTTTGTTCAGACTGTGCGCCAACTATGCACCCCTACACAACCTCCACATCTTTAAAATCTTTTCCCAGAATTGTTCAAACTTTAACCGACCACTTCAAAAGCACAAAAGAACTGAAACAAGGGTCACATACCTCAAACAAGGGGCACTACAGAACTGTGTACACAATGTGTACTCAAAAAGCACATGGTGTGTACTTTGAAAATTTCAAGAAATTCATGTTGTTTTCAAAAAAAGACCATAAAAGGAAAACATAACTGAAAAGAAGGTCTGGGTTCTTACATCTTGTAACATCCATCATGGTTTCTTACAGTTAGCTGTATAGTTTTAGAGAAACTATGCACCCACTGTAAGTAATTCATAACTTATTTTTCATGGCCCGATGCTCCCAAAACTCCTTGAGACATCCAGGAAAATTAATGGTTCTTCACAAAAGTACAAAAATATCACATTAAAAGGTTTCTACTCTCATTAAATAATTCTGGAGCTCTATTCTGAAAGCATTCCACCTGGTAAATGAAGTATTTTAAAAACCTATTCATTTATTTATGGTTCAAAACATGGATTTTTACAACCTTCCCACCTTATAACTTATCAACCTTGTAACTACCCGACTCTTTGGAAAAGGTACAGATCATTAGTTTTGATTTAAAAGATTTCCTTTAAGCTTGTGTAATTTGGGTAACATCATAAGGAAGGTTCGGGGAGTGTCCGGGGTTGGTTCAGAGCCCGGGAGTTTGAGAAATGGACTTGAAAACAGGAGCGCATAGCCTGTGCACGACTTTCCCATGGTTTTGGTAAACCATGCGGCCTTTGGTCTGGAAGCAGGGAGGTGCGCACGGTTTGCACACGATTTGGGTAAACCGTGCACCTAACCCGTGTGAACCTTTTACTGAGAGGCAGTGAAGTGCGCATGGTTTGCGCACGGTTTGGTAAACCGTGCGCCTAAACCCTGCGACCCAGTTCAGGGTAAAATTACAATCTTCCCATTAAGTTCTATTTATGCCTAAATCTATTTCCTTCTTCTTGTAGCAGAGAGAGTAGAGGAGGAACTCCTTCCCGTGCTCCAAAACCCTCTCCTCTCTCTTTTCATTGTACATACTTCCCCCGGTGTCTGTTCCTTGATCCGACGGAAGCATTAGAAGGTCCAACGTAAGGCTTACCTCACGCAACCCTTTTTCCTCGGAAAATCTTGCCTCCCATCACGCTATTTTGATGCAAGCTCTTATGCCCTATTTTCAGGGCATTGGGATGGAACTCAAATCTCTTCCAATCTACTGTGAATCTGAGGTCGATATCAAGTGAGGCTACGTCAACAGCCCCAAGGTAGGTAGTCACGTGGGTTTCATTTTGGGTTTTTGTCTTTTCGGGTTTATACCGTCATGTCGAGGTTTGCCTTTCGCCAAAAACCTAATTAATATTGACTAGTTACTGTCTAAATGACCCTTGTTATAGGAGGTTATAGAAAATACCCTCATTTGGGAGTTTATGTACCGTATGACCCTGGTATGGAAACCCATAGGTGTTATACCTTGAGTTTTAGCCCTTTTTCACCATTGGACAGTATGGATATGTCTTGAAAGCCATTTTCCATGTGAGGAAAATGGGATGGTTTGGTTAGGGCATGGCTAGTATGACTTATCCTAAACCACTTTTAATATTTTAAATGCATGTTTGCTTGAAATGTGATTATGTGATATTTTGAGATGGAAATGCCGTGTTTTATTGATATGAATGTTATAAGAAGTGTATGCCTTCTAACCTATGCTAATTAAATTATTAATCTTTGGGCCAGGGGTAGACTATGAGATCTCCCCTATGATACGACTTCGGGCTAAGGGGAGACCGTGAGAGCTCCCCTGACTAACTAATACAGCTTCGGGCTAGGGGTATACTGTGAGAGATCCCTCGTGATATGGCTTCAGGCTAGGGGCAGACCATGTGAGATCCCCTAATTAAATGATATAGCTTCGGGCCAGGGGTAGACCGTGAGATCTCCCCTATGTTATAGCTTCGGGCTAAGGGTAGACTGTGAGAGGTCCCTTGAATAATTATTAAGCCTCCAGGCCGGGGATAGACCATGAGAGCTTCCCCAAGGTTGGGCCAAGGGTAGGATCAAGAGTGCTTCCCTTGGGTTAAGGATGTCCATGAGTCCCGTCCTGGTCCTACCCAACGTATTATATATATATATATATATATATATCTAAATATGTAGGTGACTCATGCAGACATACCATCTATGAGCTGAAGTAGGTAGACCCGCCAGGTGTCCTTCCAGAACCTGAGCGGGAAGGTTTCTATTTACTTTACTTTACTTGCTTGCAGTATATTACAAACTTTTTTACTTGGGATCACCCTTTTTGGATTACAGGTAGACCCCGTTGGTGGTGTCCTACTGAGACTTGTCTCACACCCTACCCGGGCGGCCCCCTGGGCACCCGTATAGACTTTCCTGCTGCAGGTACTAGTAGGGGCAGGGGCCCTATTTTTGGTTTTTGATGTCTATATATATGTTCTATCTTGATTTCCAGATCAGAGGACCATGCTTGGCTTGAGATGCTCATGGAATTGCTTTTTGTTCTTTTGTTCGTTTTTTACTGTTTGTAGCATGCTAGTCTTTTGTTTACTTTTGTATCAGCATGCCATACATTCATTTAGTATTAAACACAACCTATGAGGCTTTTGTATGTTATAAAGGGTTTACATTACTTTTGTAGTCCGGTTGTATGTTTTCCTGTTCTCCTGCTTATCCATTGTTTTTTTGCTTCCGCTATTCTATCACTTTACTAATTCCCGTTGTGTACTCTAAAAAGGGGGTAAAATCTCCCCACCGAATTACCATTAAACCCCCGCTGCTAGTCGGCAGCCCCTAGCACATGGGGAGGCGAGCTAGGGGTCATGTGGATAACCGGGCTCGGGGCTCGGGTTGAGGGGTAGCCGAGTCTGGGACGTCACAAAGTGGAATTAGAGGATTTTCTTTCTCTCTTTCTTTACTATTTGGCGACAATCGAATGGAAAAATGGGAACACTTTGGGACTTAGTTATAAGCTGTGGTTGGGCGTCGCAAACCCATTTATGGGGTAAAGACTATGTTTCCTAAATTATGTTGATATTGATTTTTCAGTTTACTGTTGATACCGTTTCACCATTGGGTGCTTCACATGTTTTGCGATGTTATTAATACTTGCGGGGTTGAAATTTTTATTTCATTGTTCGACCCAATGAAATGAAAGTTATGCATTAGATCATGAATCACGATAGGCACAATATGATTAGGACATGCATATTTCCATGCCACATTTAAATTTTGACTGAGCATTGCCTGCTATTTATTGCCATGCCTTGGTTATATGTGTGCCTTTGGGCTAGCCCTTCATGCTTGTTGTGGATTGAGGAATGATGTGGTTTAGGGGGTTTCACTCTTTGGTTCTTAATGTGTATGGGCCCTTATGGATTGGAAAATGACATTCCAACTAAACCAATATTTTTCTTAAACGGAAATTTAAGCGCTTGATTAGTTCTAGTAAATGAGAAATGGCATCCAAGTGTGTGTCATCTTTCAGTTCCTGAGGAGTATGGGACCTTATGGTCTGTGAAATTCCTATAACTAGAATTGAAAATTTTGAATGTTTTCATGTTTTTATAAGAACCCTTGTAGGTGTGGGTAGGTGATCATAGAGGTAGGAAGGTGTAGTACCTGTCCTAGCTTCTAGAGTTCAGCCATTAATTTTTTGGCTTCCTTTTCTGAGACGTTCGTTTAGCATTGTAGAGTTATGCCTCCACGACATCCTTGAGTCATGCATGCTAAAGGTAGAGATGACCATGTTCCTAAGGTGGCCGGCCCTGAGCCACCAGTTGATCTTCCAGTCGAGCCACCAGTGGATCCATTTGCGATTCCTGAGATGGAAGCCGTTGACCAGTTTCGTGATTTCTTCTTGCGCTTGATGTAGAGTGTGCAAGGCAGAGTGCGACCTGCCCCGAGTATGGCAGAGTTGACCCACGAGTTTCAGTTACATCATCCTACAACTTTTTAAATAGATGGAGGACCTCTTTCTATTGAATCTAGGATGGAGGTGATCTGGACCATCTTTGAACATCTCGAGATGGCTCCTGAGTGGAGAGTCAAATTAGCCATTTATATGCTACGCGATTCAGCTAGAAGGCGGCGAGACGTCATCACCCAGTCAAGACAGTAGGGAGACATTGTCTGGGTAGATTTCCAGGTAGTCTTTTATGACTTTTTTCCCCAGACCATGAGATATGTTAGATCTTGGGAGTTTATGAACCCGCAGCAGGGGACCATGACAATCATGGAGTTCTTGTCCCGATTCACCGAGCAACAGCGTTTCGACCCATCTCTAGTTGTTGATGATTTTATGGCCGCTAGGCGTTTTGATGATGGTATGAGTTATGCCATCTGGTCTCAAGTAAACATGTTTAGGTTGACATCTATTCTTGAGATTATTAACCATGCTCTGGTTACTGAACGAAATCTGAGGGAAGCAGATAGTGCGAACCAGGGCGTTTCAGCACCAAATGCTTCCAGTGGGTCTTCTTCATGGAAGAAGAGAAGTTTTGAGTTTTCCCATGGGGGAGGTAGAAGTTAGGCTCTCAGCACAGATAGTTACTATATTTTCCATCAATGTGGGAGGAAGGGACACTTCAGGGCGTAGTGTCTATGGAACCCAGTGGAATGCATAGGCTGTCGCAGGATGAGTCACCTTCAACGTTTCTGCAGGAATTTTTCTCCAGTGCCTAGTGAGCAGGGATCTGAACCTACTCCACGATATGGTGCTGGATCGGTAGGTTCACGTCATTCAGTCGGCTTGAATACCGCTGACCGATTAGTCCATTGAAGAAGTTGAGGTAGAGGTAACCAGGCGAATGACTCTCAGCACCAGCAGGGCGGGTCTGCTCAGGGTAGTCAGGCTGTGATTCGGGGTCGTGGTACCAGCTAGTTATATGCAGTCGACCCTATGTCGCAGGAGCAGTATGTCAGGCCATCTACTATACAAGGTACAATTTTAGTTGCCTCTACATTGGTATCTACTTTATTTGATACATGCGCTTCTCACTCATTCATATAGGAGGCTATCACAGAGAGTTTGGGCCTCGATGTTGAGTCGTATCACGGTGTGATTATGGTATATACCCCATTAGGTGTCTGTTCAGAGGGCATCCGCCGTTGTCAGAATTGTCCCCTTGAGGTGGGTGGTTACCTTTTTGTTTGGAACATGTATGTTCTTGAGATGACAAGTTTTGATGTAATAGTTGGGATGGACTGGTTAGTTCCGTATAGAGAACGTATTGACTGCTATCGTCAGAGGGTGACGTTTACATCACCAGAGGGCGACACACATGTGCATAAGGGATAATGGGATCTTAGTGTGTCACGAGATGGACCTGAACTGCAAAAGATGAGTGGTGTCATGGCACTGGTTACCAATATTTATCTCGATGACCAAGGGTTACAACCCACTGCATATCCTCCTATAGTGGAGCACTTTAGTGATGTCTTTCATGATGACTTATCTAGTCTATCTCCAGTGGGAGAGGTGGATTTTACCATTGAGCTTGTACCAGGAGCAACACCAGTGACCATTCCTTCTTATAGGATGGAACCTAAGGAGCTTCTGGAGCTCAATAGTCAGTTGGATGACCTGGAAGGAAAATGCTTTATACGTCCCATAACTTCTCCTTGGGGATCACCGATTCTCTTTGATAAGAAGGTAGATGTTACCCTTCGTCTTTGTGTGGATTACTGTAAATTAAATCAGCTGATGATTAATAATAGGTATCCTTTTCCTAGAATTGATGACCTCTTTGATCATCTCTAAGGAGCGAAGGTGTTTTCCAAGATAGATTTGAGGTCGGGCTTTCACCAGGTGCGTTTCATTACTTCAGACATACTGTATGACATTTAAGAGCAGGTATGGTCTCTATGAGTACCTAGTCATGCCGTTTGGGCTTACAAATGCACCTACAGTGTTTATGGCTTTTATGAATTGGATTTTTCACCCTTACCTTGATTCTTTTGTGGTGGTATTTGTGGATGATATCTTAGTCTTTTCACACTCGAGACATGACCACACAACCCATCTTGAGATCATGCTGAATAAAATAAGAGAGCATCAGCTTTATGCTATGCTCAGTAAATGATACTTTTTCATAAATAAGGTTCACTTCCTGGGTCACATTATTTCTGAGTCTAGAGTTTCTGTTGATCCTGAGAAGGTGAGTGCTGTAGTCTCTTGGGAGTAACCCAAGAACTTATTTGATATTAAAAGTTTCTTGGGGATTGCTGGATATTATAGGCAGTTCATTCAGAACTTTTCACACCTAGAAGCACCGCTTACAGCTTTGACCAAAAAGGGGGTGAGATTCGAGTGGTCGGAACCTTGTGAAACAGATTTTTAGGAAGTGAAGTGCAGACTGACATCGGCACCGATACTGATCTTGCCGGAGCCAGGCAGGGCTTATACTGTCTATTGTGGTGAGTCAGGTATCAGGCTTGGAGCTGTCTTGATGTAGGATGAGCGAGTCGTTGCATATGGTTCTCATCAGTTAAAGACTCATGAAAAGAATTATATGACGCACGACCTTGATCTCGATGCGATTGTTCATGCCCTATGCTATTGGAGATAATATTTGTTGGGAGAGCATTTTGTGGTATTCACAGATCACAAAAGCCTCAAGTATATCTTCACTCAGCAGGATCTGAATCTTAGGCAGCACAGGTGGGTCGAGTACCTACAATCTTTTGATTTCAAATTGGCCCACACTCCTGGCAAAGGAAATTCAGTAGCCGACGCTCTAAGTCGGAAAACTCAGTCACAAGTGGTTTGGGTATCTAATGAGGATTGGATGTTGATGGCCCTATTTTCAGAGATTCACATTGAGGTTCAGGAGGGTCAGGGTCACACCATTCTCTCAGCCTTACTAGTAACATCTACTCTTCGGGAACTAGTCAAGGCAATACAATTATCAGATCTGGAAGGCCTTGTCCTACGAGAAAGTGTCGCTGATGATGCCTCTACAGATTGGACTGTGGATGAGGGTGATACTTTGTTGTTCTGTGGGCATGTATCGGTCCCAGCAGACATTAGGGAAAAGCTAATGAGAGATTTACACACCTCATCTTGGGCAGTTCACCCTATAATCACCAAAATGTATCGCGATTTACGAAGATAGTATTGTTGGCCTAGCATGATGCGGGAGATAACCGGTTTCATCATGTGTTGTTCCACCTGTCAGCAGGTGAAGGTGGAACATCAATGTTTGGATGGGCTTTTGCAGCCGTTGTCCATTCCATAGTGTAAGTGGGATGATGTTTCTATGGACTTTGTAACTGCATTACCCAGGTCACCTCAGGGAAATGATGCATTATGGGTTATCATCAACCATCTGATGAAGGTTGCACATTTCTTACCAATGCGGGAGACCTTCACTATTGATGACTTTGGAAGGATTTATGTTAAGAAAATAGTACACCTTCATGGAGCACCTCGTTCGGTTGTTTCGGAAAGAGACCCTCGTTTTACATCTCGGTTCTGGCAGGGTTTATAGAAGGCTTTAGGTACGCAGGTACTTTTGAGTACGGCCAATCACCCACAGACTAACGGATAGGCCGAGTAGACTATACAGGTACTAGAGGATATGTTACGTGCGTGTGTTCTCGATTTTGGAGGTTCATGGGAGAAACACATTCCTTTTGTCGAGTTCAGTTATAATAATAGCTTCCAGGATACCATTGAGATGACTCCCTATGAAGCCTTATATAGTAGGCCTTGTCGCTCACCTTTGTGTTGGCATGAAGTAGGAGAGGCAGCTGTTCTAGGACCACGTCTTGTGCAGGAGACGACTGAGTAGATACAACTTATCAGGAAGCATATGCAGATAGCTCAGTCTAGAAAACATTCTTATGATAACAAGCACCGACGACCTCTTGAGTTTGAGGTTGGGAACTAGGTTTTCTTGAAGGTCTCCCCCAGGTTAGGGAAGAGAAGTATTTAGAAGTAGGGTATGCTTTCGCCGAGGTTCGTAGGACCATTTGAGGTGGTGAAGCGGATTAGACCAGTATCTTACCAGCTTGCACTTCTACACAGATATTAGGCCTTGCAGAATGTTTTTCATGTATCTCAGCTTCACCGATACTTTTCAGATCTGACCCATGTGTTTCAGCCTGATGAGGTTGAACTGGATATGGATGCTTCCTTCGAGGAGTATCCGATTCAAATTGTCAACCGGAGCGTGAAGACACTCAAAGGTAAGTCTGTTCCTCTTGTACGGGTGCTATGGTAGCATGACCGGGTACAAGATGAGACCTAGGAGCGGGAGACTGATATACATTCTCAATGGCTAGAGATTTTCATTTATGAAACCTCAGTACCCTCGGAAGGCCAACTCGGGGACGAATTGCTTTAAAGAGGGGAGGATGTAATGACCCGACTCTTTGAAAAAAGTACAGATCATTAGTTTTTCTTTCAAAGATTTCCTTTAAGCTTGTGTAATTTGGGTAACATCCTAAGGATGGTCCGGGGAGTATCCAGGGTTGGTTTGGAGCCCGGGAGTTTGAGAAATGGACTTTTAGATAGGGATGCACGGCCTGCGCACGGCATGCGCACGGTTTGCACACAGTTTTGGTAAACCATGCGCCTAACCCGTGCAACCCTTTTTTTGGGAGGTAGTGAGGTGCGCACGGTTTGCGCACGGTTTGGAAAACCGTGTGCCTAAACCGTGCGACCCAGTTCTGGGTAAAATTACCATTTTTCCCTTAAGTTCTATTTAAGCCTAAATCTATTTCCTTCTTCTTACAGCAGACAAAACAGAGGAAGAACTCCTCCTTGAGATCCCAAACACTATCCTCTCTCTTTTAATCGTGGTTTCTTCCCCCGATGTCTGTTCCTTGATCTGATGGAAGCATTGGAAAGGCCAAGGTAAGGCTTACCTCATGATCCCCTACTTCCTCGGCAAATCTTTCCTTCCGTCACGCTATTTTGAGGCAGGCACATATGCCCTATTTTCAGGGCATTGGATTGGAACTTAGATCTCTTCCAATCTACTACGAATCTGAGGTCTATATCAAGTGAGCCTACATCTACATCCCTAAGGTAGGTATTCACATGGTTTTTATTTCATGTTTTTGTATTTTCGGGTTTATACCATCGTGTCGAGGTTTTCCTTTCACCAAAAATCTTATTATTATTTACTTCTTACTGTCTAAATGACCCTTGTGATAGGAGGTTATGGGAAATACCCTCATTTGGGTGTTTGGGTACCGTATGACCCCAGTATGGACACCCTTAGGTGTTATACCTTGAGTTTTAGCCCTTTTTCACCTTTGGACTGTATGGATATGTCTTGAAAGCCATTTTCCCTATGAGGAAAATGGGATGGTTTGGTTAGGGCTTGGCTAGGATGAGTTATCCTAAACCCCTTTTATTATTTTAAATGCATGTTTGCCTGAAATGTGATTATGTGATATTGTGAGATTGAAATGCCATGTTTTATTGATATTAATGTTATAAGAAGTGTATGCCTTATAACCTATGCTAATTAAATGATTAAGCTTCGGGCTAGGGGTAGACTGTGAGAGCTCCCCTATGATACGGCTTCGGGCTAGGGGCAGACCGTGAGAGCTCCCCTAATTAAATGATATAGCTTCGGGCCAGGGGTAGACCATGAGATATCCCCTATGTTATGGATTTGGGCTAAGGGTAGACTGTGATAGCTCCCTTCATTATTTATTAATCCTTCAGGACATGGATAGACCATGAGAGCTTCCCCAAGTTTGGGCGAGGGGTAGGATCGAGAGCGCTGCCCCTGGGTTAAGGATATCCATGAGTTCTGTCCCAGTCCTACCGAATATATTATATACATGTATATATATATAACTCTAAATAGGTAGGTGACTCATTCAAACATACCATCTATAAGCTGAACCAGTTAGACCTACCATGTGTCCTTTCGGAACCTGAGCTGGAAGGTTGCTATTCACTTTTCCTTACTTCCTTTCAGTCTATTACAAATTTTTTACTTGTGATCACCCTTTTTGGATTACACGTAGACATCGTTGGTGGTGGCCTACTAAGAGTTGTCTCACACCCTACACGGGCGGCCCCCTGGGTACCCATGTAGACTTTTCTACTGTAGGTACTAGTAGGGGAAAGGGCCCTGTTTCAAGTTGCTGATGTCTATATATATGTTTTAGCTGGTGTTCTAGAGCAGAGGGCCGAGCTTGTCTAGAGATTCTCTTGGACTTCCTTTTTGTTATTTTGTTCTTTTTGTACTGCTTATAGCATGATAGTCCTTTGTCTACTTTTGTATCATCATGCCATGCATTCATTTTGTATTAAAAAAAATCCTATGAGGCTTTTGAATGTTATACAGGGTTTACTTTACTTTTGTAGTCCGGTTGTATGTTTTCTTGTTCTCTTGCTTGTCCATTATTTGTGCTTCTGTTATTCTATCAATTTACTACTTCCCGCAGTGTACTCTAAAAAGGGGGGTAATGTCTCCCCACTGACTTACCATTAAAACCCCGCTGCTAGTCGGTAGCCCTTGGCATATGGGGAGGCGATCCAGAGATCATGTGGCCAACCAGGCTCGGGGCTCGGGTTGAGGGGCAGTCGGGTCTGGGATGTCACAATCTCTGAGAAGCCTTAAAGAAAAACCTAAACATAATCAAACACAGAAGTGTTGGGAATCATCATTCAACTAATAATTTCTCATTCCGAAACACCCAATGTACCTGTATGCATTCATTTAGGAAAGCATCACTTAATTTGTGGAAACTCGAGACATCACTCGTTTTCCCAATCGAAAAACCGAGAAGACTCTTACCTAAGATCATTTATGTTGAGACATTATCACATTGTTGTCTGTTTAAGAATATAGTCCAAGGTATATCCCACATTATGCTTCAATGTTAAGTGGTCAATTCTAATATAATGTTCAACCCCCCATGGGAATTACCATACATGCACACATCTATGATTTCTGACGATATTTATCACATGATTTCCACTTACAAAATGGTCTATTCCCTATAGAAATCACATAGACAAATATTTTCATGAATATTAACAGATGACAAAAATGGTTGTTGCCTCAACTTGAAAACATGTTCAAAACAGTCCATCATAAAAAACAATCATTTAACCAGAGGGACACATGTCAAGTTAGTCCGAATGACTTTTCTCGAGAACACACATCTTAGACAGCCTATGTATTGCAAAAGAAAAGTAATGACTTTTCCCAAGGAATCGTGTGTTTACAATTAGAATGTCCACCAAATCGCATACCTGACATCTGATGAAATTCTTTGATCTAACCATCAATGAATCCATGTATCTGACATGAAACACCAAAAGGGAACCACCCAACAAGATCAACATCCTTTAAAACTTTAACACAACATAAGACCGACACTCACATAGTGTATCAAGGCTGATGTCAGGATATGATACATGCTCATCACTTAGTATAATATACTAAGTGGAGAAAATTAATTACCAAAAATATCAGTCAATCCAACACTAATTGACTTCATTTGAATATAGATTAGATTCACCTACAGGCAAACCATAATTAAAATAACCACAATGCCTTCATCCACCTAGGTACCTCGTGATTTTACAAGTTTAACCACTAATTTCCATCCAAAAAAATCATTTTCTATAAATTGTTGTAAACAACCAATTATACTGGAGTCATGTTCGAAATCCAGCGATGAATTGAATTATAACTTGCAAGACACAAAGGTATCCAAGAATAACTGAATAATTTCAAATGGACTTCTTCAGTTGTATTCCTTCTACTTAGAAGGAAACATTCAACCAAAAAATATTGGATGCTCCCCACCATAGGAGTGCCTTATTCATTGAATGATAATATTAACTAGCTTCTTACGAGCATACTAGACCAAAAATCCTTAAAGGAATATGTGACTATCCTCTGATCCATGATCATAACACCAAATGATTGGTAATGAAAACCAAAACAATCATGATCAGAATGTAAAAAAACCCACATATTTAGAAAATATATCATGAGATTTAGGCCAAATATGAATCCATAGCACTCAGGTCACTCAACGTAGAGATGACCCAAGACCAAACTTGAATAATCTGGAGGTCTTCATGACCCTCAAAATTACATTTATTAACCTACACTAGCATAGTGGTGCAGGGTCGGTCCACAGAGAAGGCTGGTGAGGGTTCTATGTTTTTATTCAAAAAAATAAAATCCACTATTTTGAATAGTGGAGGGAGTGAACATTGTTTTACTTTTTTTAATAAAGTGGTACAAAATAAAATGAGAAAACCAATTTGACTAAGAACTAAAACCTACACTAAAGTAACTAAAAATCATAGAAGAAACAATGAACCAATCTTCCTAGAAACAAAGAAAAGGGAGCACTGATCACATGAAAGACTTGGGATATTTAATCTACTGGTTGAAATGGTTGATTACTTATTAACATTAATTGAGTCACACTTCAAGATAATTTTAAAAGTCTCCCTCTTCAGGAAACTCAACAGGTAGAGAATTAAGTATTGGAGTTCACCAAACCAAAATTTAATTGAACTGCTAGATGTTGAAAAAGAACAACAACTAGAAATAAACTCACCGTAAGTTTCCAATGTTGTTGACAAAAGAAGCATTGAAAAATGCATTCAAAATCTAATTCACTAGTTGATATTGAATTAATGAAATTAAAATACAGAAATTGAGGGGTGAACATTTAAACATAGAATCATAAATCGATCTCACCGATTGTTTTTGATTCTGATATATTAATATGAATGTTGAGAAATAAAAAATAAAATCGAGTAGTTTAAAATTACCATGCTGAGAACATAGCATGTTATGATCATATTGATTTCAACACTAAAAGACATGAAAAAAGAGTACAAGATCTAAGGACATAGGGAAGAAAAACTCCCTTAGCGCTACTCTTCTCTCTAACTCCTACATCCCATATTCTGCTCATGTGATGCTCCTGGATTGTGTGGTGTGGAAGGAGAATGGAAATTTGGATCTACTCTCAAATGGATGTTATTGTGTAATGAGCGAGTGTCCCCATCTCTCAGATGGATGTGATCGTGGAATGAGTGAGCATCCCAGTCTCTTGTCTGATGTGATCGTGGAATGAAAAAATGAGAGTGTCCATTTAAAATCTTGTTACATCTCTATTTTAATACTCTCCGTCATGTTATGCATGTCACTTCTCACTTAAACCGACTTTAAAAGTCCCTCAGTTGTGCACCGCACAAGTGTGTTTTTTCGCAACAGGCATGTCGTGATAGATTTACTCACGTAACAAACTCCAGCTGAGTTAGTTAAGTGAATTTGGACGTTTTCTCATCTCATGAATGAACCTGCACAAATTAGAACAGAAAAATAACTACATATTTCAACGTTAAAAATTATACTCTTATGAACAAATGTTAAATCAAAAATTAAATAATTATTAGTTATTAATTATTATGTTTACAATTTAATATTTATTTATATTATTAATATTATTAGTAAGTAGTTGTTATATATTCTAAAATATATTTTTAATTAAATTAATTAAATTGATTATATTATTTTATTTATTACTTTTAGCACTATAATTATAATTAATTAAAAAGTTAAATTAAATTTAATTATTTTCATTATTATTTATAAGTTAACATTACTTAAATTGTATAAATATTTTATGCAATTATCTATTTTTATATATTTATTATATTTTATGATTAATTAATTATTTATTATAATCATTTCAAATTATTATTATTATTAATTTATTGTTGTTATTATTTTTTATTATCATTATTTTTAGTTAGTTTTATCTCTTCCCTCCTGTTTATCATTTTTTTTGATGCACAATAGGAATAAAGGTTCAACATCTTCTTCATGATGGAACCGACCAGCACTGATCCCAGGATCCTAGGCTTCCTTCAGACAACGACATCGCACCAGCTCGGACAGCCTCCTCCTGCTTCTCCACGAAAGCCTCCTGACCTCCTTACGGTGGATAAGTCCAAATCCTCAGATGTTTGGCCTCTCTTCATCATTGCGAAAACGTGGCAGCTCAATTCTATGGCTTCATCAAAGCAGAAAGCACTACTCCACTTTAGCATGTTTCAGAAGACAAAAGCTTTGGGTACTCTGCACCGGGGCCACGACAACTTTCTTCTCAAGAGTCAACACTCATATAGCGATGAAGACATGTTATGTTGTTCATCAGTGACATAGGAATCCCATACCTATTCCCTACAGCTACCAATGATGGCCCAACATAGCTCCTCCCGATTGGCGGTTCCATTCAGATCCAAATTTGTTATATGATTCATGATCTTGTAATGTTGAATCTAAAGTGTGTGGAGTTTGTGGTTTAGGTAGGATGGAGAAGAAATGGAGAGAAAGAATCTGGGGAGTCAGAAAAGTGTAGATATGTGAAGAATGATTTTCAGGTTTATGTTCGTAGATTGATTGAATCGGTCCGTGAAAAGTGATGCTGGGTTGATGGATGGATTTTCATGAGATGGTATGAAGGTTGTGGCACCGGTTTGGGTGAAAATGGAGACACTGGTAGAAGACAGTTGTGGTGAGACCGTAAAATGGTATTATGATGGCAGTGGAATGGAAAATAAATACTGAGGTAGTTCTGGAAATGATGTCAAGGGAAGCGGAGACTGTGAGACAGTAAAGGTGGAGTTACGGTGTTGCCGTAAATAAATGAACCGGTAGGAGGAGAATATGGTGAGATTGTGAAATAACGTGGAAAAAGTGTGTGGTGGTTAGGGTATGGTGCTACCGTGAAATAGAAATGGTGCGTGGTGGCATTGTAAAATGAAACAGTTGTTGTGACGCCATGACGCTGCAAAATAAACAGAGAGAATAAATTAAGTTAAAAATAAAATAAAATAATTAAAACAAAAATAATTAATAAAAACTAAAACTGAATTATTACAATTGAAAATTTAATTACAACATAAAATTTAATAAATTTTTGAAATCAGTTAATCTTAAGTTAAATTATTATTTATCTTTAATTTATATAAAAAAATTAGTTACTAAACTAAAACTAAAAATTAAAAAGAAACAATATTATAAAAAGTTAATAATAAATTTAAACATTTAAATTACAATGTTAAATTATTTATAATAGTTAATCAGTCAAATTAAGGTAAAAATTTAGTTAATTTGTAATTAAATACATATGTTTATTAATGAAGTTAAATTAAAGAGATTAAAAAAAGTGTAGCGACTCTTAAAAATTAAATTTATATTTAATATATTATTATAAGACAGCTATAAATTATGTTATCCTACTTGAATCAAAAGATATTTAATACACGAAATGTCAGATTAAAACTAAATTTTCCATGTACAAATGCACACTTCATTAATTATCTAATTAATGTTAAATTATTTAATATGTAGAACAAAAACAACAATCTAAATAAAATGTTATTAGTCTATAAAATTAAATTAAGATATAAATTAATTAATTTATGGATTAAAATACACTATTAATTATAAAAATTGATTAATTGATAAGTTTATTTATTAAAAATACAAAACTGTCAATATTTAATATAAATAAAAAATATAACAAATTAAATCAATAAAAATTAATGAATATGATGTGGCAATACATGTGTTTTTAAGGCCACATCAAATTCCCCCACACTTAATCATTGTTTGTACTCAAATAATCTCATGTTTTATTATCTTTGAAAAATGAAAAAATGTTCTTTTTGAATTTCTCAAAATGTAACATGTCTGGAACTTTCAATATAGGACTTCAAGCCTTTCATTAGGATTAGAGAATAAATTTCTCATATGAATCTTACTTAGAACAAATACTCAATGGTAGTCCAAAGAGTAATGAATCAACAAGAAATTAAATTGTCATGCCTCATATGTGGTACTTCATAGTGACTAACATCAATCTAGGCTTAAGTCTAAGGTCTGAGGGTGACAAGAGGTAAAATATTATGTAGAATTAAGAACATAATAGTAGGAAATTTATACTTTTACTTTTTCCCATACGTTCCAAAAATAAATATGTTTTTCTAATCACCTCAATGATACAACCTAAATGACTCCCATATAAACCAATTGACCCATTCTTTATTCGGCCTTCATCATTCCCCTCACCTTTATAAAATCATTTTTGTCCCTAGGTACTTTATTTATTTGTCCCAATCCATGTATCATGTGCTACTCACTTTGAAATGCACTTAATCAAAGTGTACAAAGGGCTTAATGTAAACAGAAACACCCACAACATCTAGGGTCTCAGAGACTTTCCGTGGGTTCCAAAATGCCCAAATTACCCCAGTTTCAATGGATTTCTATAAAAACTATTTACATTAGCTCATTAAGGTGATTACTTAAATAAATTAATGAAAAATGAGTCACCTATGATCAAAATCAATTTTCCAATTCCAAGAGTTATGATCATAAGTCCATTAAAAGGGTACCCATATTACTCTCATAATCAGACTCTAAACCAGATTTCCACAAAATCACTAAGCCAGATCACTTAGTAATCATCCAAACTCATCAATTTTAGATTCAAAACAAATCTTAACTTCCAGAAAGGTACTTTTCCTAAGGAATTCACCATTTTAATACAACATAAATCCTAAAAGATTGCAAACTGTTTGAAAATTTTTAACCATTTTTTGAAAAAAAGTTTAAAGTTGTAGTGGGAATTGATGGGCTCTCATTAAAGAATAGTTGAGCACAGTCAAGAATTGACCCCCTACCCCACACATAAAACCCAACTTTGTCCCCAAAGTTGAATTTCAATGTAGAGAAGAACAATTTGATAGTAAAGTTGAAAACATAATTTCAGTTTAATAGATTTATAACATGTATAAAGGTCACATTAATGTTCAAAAATATTGAGTGCCACAATGAATAAATTAACAAAATGTTCATATCCAGATACACACATTTATAATTAAGTCTAGTGAGTATTTTTTTCCATTCAACTCATGAAAAATCATGTAATTTTTTGGTGCACAATTAATTTGGGTGAATGAAAGTTTAGCAGAATTAATTCATTTAGATATTCAATAAAGCAGAGAAAGTTCATTCTAAACACCCCAACATTAATCAGATTTAAAAGATTAGATACATTTACCCCCTCACTTAGTTTCAATTAGTGAAAAGATTTTAATAATAATGAAATCCAGTTTCCAGTAGTGAAGTACATACAGATGTTTTATTTACACAGTGACATACAATAGAATCTCATTCCAATACGAGCGAAATTTTAAAAATATGCAGATTTTTATTTTGATAGCAAGGAAAGTAGAAAAAGTTAATACAGTTCAAATCATGCTATAGAATTTTCAGTACACATTTAGAAGAATTTTCTAAAATAAGAAGAATGTCTAAGTGAGCAGACTTTTTCTACAAAAAGAAGGACCAGAAATAAATTCTCAAACATAAAGTACTTCCGATTTTTTTTTTTGTTTTTTAGGGAAATTCAACTCTTTAAATTAAAAGGCATCATTATCCTAGAAACACAGTGCATGTAAACTTGGATGAAAAAACCAGCAGAGATAGAGCATATGGAAGACAAAAAAATAACACTTTATTAAACACATAAATGAAGACAAAGAAAGAGCATGTATTGACTTAGATGAAGCACAAATTTTAAAATCTTTAGTTAGACTTTATTTAATCACAATTTTTATTTATTAACATGACAAGGACCATGGGTTGTCTCCCATGCAGCGATAGATTTATAGTCCCCGGCCGGACTCACCCATAACTAACCAAAGCCACAAGGTGGATGTGGTTTCCTTAATAGGAACCACCACATGTGCATAACCCAAATATTATTAACAGAAAAATGAAAATTGTGGGCAAGAAGACCCAACACAATAATAAATAAATTATCACAGCCTAAAATAACCCCTAAGTAGCACCCTTTAATAGTTGTGGGCATAGTGATGTCCAATTTTAGAATAAATTTAGACATTTCATGATTTGAATACACAAGAAGGCAACATAGAACTAGGTGCTTCAAAGGGTGAGGCATTATTATCATGACCATCTCTCTCAGATTCATCATTAACATATTCAACTTCAAAGGAGCTCATGGGTGAGTTCTGATTATTAGGATCAAGAGGGACCTAAATTAAGTGTCGAACAAAATCATGGAAAATGGAATACTAGTGTGATTCCTCCTCTGTACTACTGTCAATATCATGAAAAGGCTCAACACCCTTTACATTTTAGGATGTATGTGAGAGACAGGGAAGAGAATTTATTTTATCACAAACAGATTCAGGTCTAACAATGTTGTAAATCTCTTCCAAAAGATCCTCATCTGTTAACTCACATTGAACATCTACTGCCTCTATCAAATCAATTCTGCAACCACCATCTAATATGTGTTCAACATCTACTTTATGTTCATGTTCAAAAATATCACTTCCCAGGACATGATCTGTAGTGTCTTTCAAAAAATTAAAATTTGGGGGAGTAATGTTTAATTCTGATTCAATAAAATCAATTTCCAGATTGTTCAAATTTTAAAATTTACACCCATGTATAACATCACTATTTTCAAATTCAGTATACTCAGTTTCAAACAATCAATCTGGGAATAGGGAGATGAAAGCTCATCATTTAATATTTCTTCAAACATCATTTCCTCATCCTCTAAATCATCGAACATCATTTTAGTAATAGATGGGTTAGGAGTTTCAAAACATAGAAGAAAAGTGTTGAGTTCAAGTTCAACGATTTGAGATTCGGTGATTTCCAGCTTAAGTTTCTCTTCCAATGTTTTCCCTATTTCCAGTTCAGGTTCAGTATTCACAATGTCAGAAAGTTTGGGTGAAGAGTTTTTAACATTCATGTTTTCAGTTTCAAGTTTGACATCAACCCGAGTAATTTCATTCTCAAAACTTCTAAAATAGTTATTTTTAGCAAAATATGGGATGATGAAAAGAACATGGAAATCTTTTTCAATATGTTTTAATTCATCTTCAAAACTATCCACCTCAACACCATTAAAGCTCTTTTTTGAGATTTTCAATGTTATTTTCTAGACTCAGTGAGTTGGTTATTTCCAAATTTAGTTCAACAGAATCAGATTCTCCAAAGTAAATGGTTTCATGTCCAGTTTCACAATCCCTTTCCTCTTCCACTTCATTTTCAAATCTTTTATAAACATTTTCTTTTTCATTATCATCAAATTCTTATTGTTCTTTAAGACTTTGTTAGAATTCCAAAACCATGTTTTCTGATCTTTTTATTCTTTTATCTTTATCTTGAGAATCACTACGTTGAATTTCATGAGTTTTATTAAACCATGAATTCCAAAAATCCACTATAGTATCCAATTTTGTTTCAAATCAATTCATGTTTTGCTAGGAATTAAAGATTGGGTTCATATTTTTCATTTTTTCCAATGTAATCTTCCTATTGTGGATGGTTATAGACACACTACCAGGCAGTATGTCCATAAAAGCCACAAAAAATATTGTATGGTCCAATGAAAAAGTTTGAGCCTCCAAAACATTCCATTATTAAACTGAAAACAAGTGATATTAAACACACAACAGTTCACAGTGAAGCAATTTTTTTTAAACAATACAAAAAGTAGATTCCAGTTCAAAATAATTTTTTACAACAGATTTTTTATATGATTTTTTTTATTTTTTTTAACATTTTTTGACACATAGAACACTCAACGCGTGCCTTCCCTGAAAACGACGCCAAATTTTGAACAAGACGGAAGTCATCATGGCCCTCAAAAGTACATTTATTAACATCCACTAGCATAATGGTGTAGGGTCGATCCACAATGAAGGCAGGTGAGTGTTCGAAGGTTTTATTCAAAAAAATAAACCCCCCTGTTTTCAATAGTGAAGTGAGTGAACACTGTTTTACTTTTTTTATATTTTTTTAATAAAGTGGTGTAAACAAAATGAGAAAACCAATTTGACTACGTAACTAAAAACTACAATAAATTAACTAATAATTATAGAAGAAACAACAAACTAATCTCCCTAGCAGTAAAGACAAGGGAGCACTGCTCACATGAAATACTTGGGATATTTAATATACTGGTTGAAATAGTTGACGCCTTCACAACTTTATTTGAGTCACACTTCAAGCCAATTTGAAAAGTCTCCCTCGCTAGGAAACTCAATAGGTAGAGAATTAAGTATTGGTTTCACCACACTATAACTTAATTGAACTGCTAGAAGTTGAGAAAGAACAAAAACCGAAAATAAACTCACTGTAAGTTTCCATGTTTTTGGACAAAATAAGCATTGATAAATGAATTAAAAATCTACTTCACCAGTTGCTCTGGAATTAAAGAAATTAAGATATAGAAATTGAGGTGTGAACATTTAAACATAGAACATAAATAAATCTCGCTGATTGTTTATGATTCTGAAATATTAATAAGAATGTGAATAAATTGAAAAGAAAATCCAGTACTATCAAATTCTAAAGAAGAGAACATATCAGCTTATGATTATATTGATTTCAACACTAAAACACCTGAAAACAGAGTACAATATCCAAGGATAGAGGGAAGAAAAAAATACCCTAGCACTAAACTGCTCTCTAACTCAAACATCTTTTACTCTAGTCATGTGCTTCTCTTGGACTGTGTGGTGTGGAAGGACAATGAAATCATGGATCTACTCTCAGATGGATGTGATCATGGAATGGGTGAGCATCACCGTCTCTCGGATGGATGTGATCGTGGAATGTGCGAGCGTCCCCACCTCTCGTCTGATGTGATCGTGGAATGTAAAAAATTAGAGTGTCCATTTAAATTCTTCTGCATCTCTATTTTAATACCCCCCGTCATCTACTGCATGTCACCACTCACTTCAACCGACCTTAAATTTCCCTCAGTTGTGCACCGCACACATGTGGTTTTTTGTGATGGGCACGTCATGCTAGTTTTCCTCACGTAACAAACTCCCGCTGAGTTAGTTAAGTGAATCTGGACCTTTTCTCGTGTCATGAATGAACCTGCACAAATTAGAATAGAAAAATAACTAAATATTTCAACATTATTAATTTTACTTTTACGAAAAAATGTAAAATGAAAAATTAAATAATTATTAGTTATTAATTATTATGTTTACAATTTAATATTTATTTATATTATTAATATTATTAGTAATAAGTTATTATATATTCTAAAATATATTATTAAATAAATTAAATAAATGGATTATATTATATTATTTATTACTTTTAATACAATAGTTATAATTAATTAAAAAGTTAAATTAAATTAAATTATTTTCATTATTATTTATAAGTTAAAATTACTTAAATTGTATAAATATTTTATTCTATTATCTATTTTTATATCTATATTATATTTTAGGATTAATTAATTATTTATTAGAATCAATTTAAATTTAAATTATTATTAATTTATTATTGTTATTATCATTATTTTTAATTAGGTTTATCCCTTCCCTCCTGCTCATCTTCTTTCATACCGCACGATGGGATGAAGGGTTCAATGTCTTCTTCACGGTGGAATCGACCAACGACGATCCCCAGTTCCTAGGCTTCCTTCAGACAGTGGCATCACATCAGCTTAGATAGCCTCATCCTGCTTCTCCACAAAAGCATCCAGACCTCCTCACGGAAGACAGGTTTAAATCCTCAGGTGGTAGACCTCTCTTCATCATTGTGACAATGCAACAACTCACTTCTTAGGCTTCATCACAGAAGATAGCGCTGCTCCACTTCAGCAAGTTTCGAACAACAGAAGCTTCAGGTACTCCGCAGTCGGGCCAAGATGTCTTGATTCTCAAGTGTCAACACTCATAGAGTGACGACGATGGGTTATGGTGTTCATCAGTGACATAGGCGTCTAGTACCTCTTCCGTACAGCTATCTGTGGTGGCTCAACAAAGCTACTCCCAATTGGAGATTCCATTCAGATCCAAATTTGTGATAAGATACATGCTCTTGTGATGTTGAATGAAACGTTAGTGGAGTTTGTGGTTTGGGTAGGATGGAGAAGAAATAGAGAGAAATAATTTGGGGAGTTGGAACTGTGTAGATCTGTGAAGAAATATTTTCAGGTTTAAGTTCATAGATTGATTGAATCAGTCTATGAAATGTGATGCTGTGTTACTGGATGGATTTGCAGGAGATGATATGAAGGTTCTAGAACCGGTTTGTGTGAAAATGGAGACACCGGTAGAAGAAAGTTTCGGTGAGACGGTAAAATGGTATTATGGTGGAAGTGGCATGGAAAATAAATACTGAGGCAGGTCTAGAAAAAGTGTCAAGGGAAGTAGTGACTGTGAGATAGTAAAGGTGGAGTTACGGTGTCACCGTAAATAAATGAACTGGTAGTAGGAGAATACGGTGAGGCCGTGAAAGAATGGGGAAATAGTGTGTGGTGGAAAAGGTTACAGTGCCACCGTGAAATGGAAATGGTGCATGGTGGCTCTGTAAAATGAAACAGTTGTTGTGACGCTGTGATGCTGCAAAATAGACATAGAGAATAAATTCAATTAAAACTAAAATAAAATAAACAAAAATAAATAATTAATAAAAACTAAAAATTAATTAAAACAATTGAAAATTTAATTACAACATAAACATTAATAAATTTATGAAATAAATTAAACATTAAATATGTTATTATTATCTTTAATTTATATAACAAAAATATTTATGAAACCAAAACTAAAAATTAAAAAACAGCTAAATTATAAATATTTAATATAAAATTTAAACTTTTAAATTAACAATTTAAAATATTTATATTAGTTACTTAAAAAATTAAAGTAAAAAGTTAGTTGTTTTGTAAATAAATACTTAAGTTAATTAATGAATTAAATTAATGAGATTAAAAGAAGAGTAGCAACTCCTAAAACTTAAATTTATATTTAATATGTTATTATAAGACAACTAAAAATTATGTTATGCTACTTTAATCAAAAGATATTTAATACATGTAATGTCAGATTAGAACTTCATTTTCTAAGTGCAAATGCAGACTTAATTAATTTTTGTAATTAATGTTAAATTATTAACTATGCATAACAAAAACTACAATCTAAATAAAAAGTGATTAGTTTATAAAATTAGAGTAAGATATAAATTAATCAATTCAAGGCTTAAAATAAACGATTAATTATAAAAAGTGATTAATTGATAATTTTATTTATTAAACATAAAAAACTGTCAATATATAATATAAAACACAAATAAAACAAATTAAATCATTAAAAACTAATGAAAAAGATGTGGCAATACATGTGTTTTTTAGGCCAATCAAATTCCCCCACACTTAAGAATTTTTTTTCCTAAAAAAATCTCATGTTTTATTATCTTTGAAAAATAGAAAACTGTTTTTATTAAATTTCTCAAAATGTTACATGTCCCTAACTTTTAACAGAGGACTTAAATGATTTCATTAGGCTTAGAGAATAAACTTCTCATATTAATCTTACTTAGAACAAATACTCAAAGGTAGTCAAGAGTGTAACGAATCAACAAGAAATGAATGTTTCATGCCTCATATGTGGTACTACTTAGTGACTAACTTCAATCCAGGCATATGTCTATGGTCCGAGGGTAACATGAGGTAAAAGTTTATGTGGAATTATGAACATAACAGTAGGAACTTTATACTTTGACTTTTTCACCTTGGTTCCAAAAAATAAATATGTTTTTTAACCACCTCAATGACACAACATAAATGGCTCACATATAAACCAATTGACCCCGTCTTCATTCGATGTTCATCATTCCCCTTACCTTAATGAAATCATTTTTGACCCTAGAAACTTTATTTATTTTTCCCAATCCATGTATCATGTCCTAAGGACTGTGCAATGCACTTATTCAACGTGTACATAGGGCATAAAGTAAACAGAAATGCACCCAGCATATAAGGTCTCAGAGACACGCTGTGGGATCCCAGATGCCCAAATTACTCTAGATTAAAAGGATTTATTTAAAAACCATTTACATTAGCTCGTTAAGGTGATTACATAAATACATTAAAAAAATGAGTCACCTATGATCAAAATAAAATATTCATTTCCAAGATTTATGATCATAATTCCATTAAAAGGGTACACATATTACTCTAAAAATTGGACTCTAAACCAGATTTACTCTAAATCACTAAGCAAGATCACACACGAATCATCCAAACACATAAATTTCAGATTCAAAAAAAATATTAACTTCCATCAAGGTACTTGTCCTAAGGAAAGACCCATTTTAATACAATGTAAAGCATAAAATAATGATTTTTTTTGAAAACTTTTAACCATTTTTTGGAAAAAAGTTTAATGTTGCAGTGGGAATTGATGGGATCTCATTAATGCACCGTGGAGCACAGTCATGAATTGACCCCCTCCCCCACACTTAAAACCCGACTTTGTCCCCAAAGTTGAATTTCAATGTGGAGAAGAACAATTTGACAGTTAAAGTTCAAAACATATTTTCAATTTAGTGTATTTATAACATGTATAAACGTCACATTAAAGTTCAAAAATATTGTTTCCCATAATGAATAAATTAACATAAGGTTCATATCTAGATACACACATTAATAATTATGTTCAGGGAATATTTTTTCCAATTCATCTCAAGAAGAATCTTTTAATTTGTTTGTGCATAATTAATTAGGGTGAAAATTTTTTAGAAGAATTTATTCAGTTAGATATTCAATAAAGAAGAAAAAGTTCATGCTAAACACCCCAACATTAATCAGATTTAAATGACTAGAAGCATGTACCCCCCCACATAGTTTCAAGCCATGAAATGATTTTAATAACAATGAAATTCAGTTTCCAGTAGTGAAGTACATGCATATTTTTTTTTACCCAGTGACATATAGACGAATTTCATTCCAATACGAGAAGAATTTTAAACATATGCCGAATTTTTATTTCTATAGCAAGACAAGAAGAAAAATTTACTACAGTTCAAATCATGCAACAGAATTTTTAGTACACATGTAGCAGAATTTTCTTAAAAAAGCTAAATGTCTAAGTGAGTAGAATTTTACTATCAAAAGAAGAAGCATGACTAAATTCTCAAAGGTAAAGTACATCCCTAAATAAATTTTTGTCCAAAAATTATCAAGGAAATTCAACTCCTTAAATGACAAGGCAGCATCATCGTAGAAACACAGAGCATATAAACCAGGAACAAAAACCCGGCAGAGATAGAGCATATAGAAGACAACAAACAAACAATTTGTTCAACACATAAAAGAATACAAAGAAAGAGCATGTATTGACTCAGATGTAGCACTGATTTTAAAGTCTTCAGTTAGACTATATTTAATCACAATTTTTTATTTATTAACAAGACAATGACCATAGGTTGCCTCCCATATAGTGCTAGATTTATAGTCCCCAACCGGACTCACCTAGTACTGACCGAGGTCACTAGGTGGATGTGGTTTCTTTAATTTGAACCACCATATGTTCTTAGCCCAAATATTTTTAATAGAATAATGAAAATTGTGTGCAAGAAGACTAAACACAATAATAACTAAATTATCATTTCCTAAAATAACCCCTATGTAGAACCCTTTAACATTTGTGGGCATATTTTTGTCCACTTCAAGAATAAATTCAGTCATTTCAATATTTGAATACACATGAAGGGACAACATAGAACCAGATGCTTCAAAGGGTGTCGAATTATTCTCATGGCCATCTCTCTCAGCTTCATCATTAACATATTCAACATAAAAGGTGTTCATGGGTGAGTTCTAATTAGTAGGGTTAGGAGGGAATTCAATTTAGTGTTGAACTGAATCATGGAAAATGGAACAAAAGTGTGATTCCCCCTTTGGACTACTATAAGTATCATGAAAACGCTCAGAAACCTTCACAGTTGGGGATGTAAGTCACAGATAGGGAAGATAAATTATTTTACAACAAACAAATTTCGGTCTATCAGTGTTTAAATATCTTCCAAAAGATCCTCATCTATTAACTCACATTGAACATCTACTGCCTCTATAAAATCAATTCTGCAACCATTACCTAGTGTTTGTTCAACCTCATCTTTATGTTCAAGTTCAAAAATCTCACTTCCCAAAACAAGATCTATAGTGTGTTCCAAAAAATTAAAATCAGGGGGAATATTGTTTAATTCAGGATCAATCATTTCAATTTCAATATTTTTCAAATTTAATCATTTACCCCCATTTATAACATCACTATTTTCAATTTCAGTACACTCAGTTTCAAACAAACAATCTATCTGCGAACATGGAGATGAAAGCTCTTCATTTAATATTTCTTCAATCATCATTCCCTCATCCTCTAAATCAGGAAACATCATTTCAGAAATAGATGGGTTTAGAGTTTCAAAACATGGTTAAAAATTTATTAGTTCAAGTTCAAAGATTTTAGATTCTAGGATTTATAGCTTAATGTTCTCTTCTAATGTTTTCCCCATTTCCAATTCAGGTTCAGTATTCACAATGTCAGAAATATTGCATGAAGAGTTTTTAACATTCAAGTTATCCGTTTCATGTTTGACTTCAACCCGAGTAACTTCATTCTCAAAACTTCTAAAAGAGTTATTTTTCTCAAAAGAAGGGATGATGAAAAGAACTGGGAAATATTTTTTCAATCTATTTTAATTCATCTTCAAAACATACCAACTCAACACCATTAAAGCTCTTTTTGATATTTTCAATGTCATTGTCTTGACTCAGTGAGTTGGTTATTTCCATATTTAGTTCAATTGAATTAGATTATTCAAAGTAAATTGTTTCTTGTCCAGTTTCATTTCCACTTTCCTCTTCTACTTTATTTTCAAATCTTTTATAAACATTTTCTTTTTAATTCTCATGAAATTATTCTTATTCTCTAACAATTTTTTGCAATTCCAAAAGTATGGTTTCTGATATTTTTATTCTTTGATCTTGTTTTTGAGAGTTTCTAAGTTGAATTTCATGAGTTTTACTAAACCATGAATTCCAAACATCCTCTATAGTATCCAATTTGGATTCAATCAATAAATTTTTTTATAGGAATTAAAGACTAGATTCATAATGTTCATTTATTCCAATGTAATCATCATATTGTGGCTGGTTACAGACACACTTCCAGGCAGTATGTCCATAATAGCCACAAAAAATACAGTAAGATCCAGTGAAAAATTTTGATCCTCCAAAACATTCAATTATGAAACTAAAAACAAGTGATATTAAACACACAACAGTTCATAGTGAATCATATTTTTCTAAAACATCATAAATAGTAGATTCCAGTTTAAATTAATTTTTTTAAAATATATTTTTTATATGTTTTTTTTTAAAAAAATAAAATTTTCTAACACTGAGAACACTCTACGTGTGCCTTCCCCGGCAACGGAGCCAAATTTTGAACAAGCGAGAGGATGTCACGGCCCTCAAAATTACATTTATTAACCTATACTAGTATAGTGGTTCATGGTTGATCCATAGAGAAGGCAGGTGAGTGTTCTAAAGTTTATTAAAAAAAATAATATCCACTATTTTCAATAGTGGAGGGAGTGAACATTGTTTTACTTTTTATGTATTTTTTAAAAAATTGGTACAAAAAAAATGAGAAACCGATTTGACTAAGGAACTAAAAATTACAGTATTGTAACTAAAAATTATAAAAGACAGAACAAAACAGTCTTCCTAGAATCAAAGAAAAGGGATCACTTATCACATGAAAAACATGGGATATTTAACTTACAGGTTAAAATTGTTGATGCGTTCACAACTTTAATTGGGTCACACTTCAAGAAAATTTGAAAAGTCTCCCTCAACAGAAAACTCAATAGGAAGAGAATTAAGTATTGGAGTTTTCCACACCAATACTTAATTGAACTGCTAGAAGTTGAAAAATAACAACAACTGGAAATAAAGTAACAATATATTTCCGATGTTGTTGAAAAAAGAATAATTGAAAAATGAATTCAAAATATATTTTTCCAGTTGATCTTGAATTAAAGAAATTTAAATACAAAAATTAAGGTGTGAAAATTTAAACATAGAATCATAAATCAATCTTGCCGATTGTTTATGATTCTGAAATATTAATAATAATCTAATGAAATCAAAAAAAATCCAGTAGTATCAAATTACCAAGCTGGAAACATATCAACATGTGATGATATTGATTTCAACACTAAAGCACCTGAAAATAGAATACAAAATCTAAGGACATAGGGAAGAAAAACTCCTTTAACGCTACTCTTCTCTCTAACTCCTATATCTCACGCTCTGCTCATGTGCTTCTCTTGGATCGTGTGGTGGGAAAGGAGAATGAAAGTATGGATCTACTATCAGATGAATGTGATCATGGAATGAGTGATCGTCGCCGTCTCTCAGATTGATTTGATCGTTGAATGAGCGAGCAACCCCGTCTCCCATCTGATGTGATCGTGGAATGAAAAAAATGAGAGTGTACATTTAAATTCTACTACATCTCTGTTTTAATACACTCTGTCATCTACTGCATGTCACCGTTCATTTAAAATGACTTTAAAAGTCCCTCAGTTGTGCACCACACTTGTGTGTTTCTTCACGACAGGCACGTCGTGCTAGTTTTCCTCATGTAACTAACTCCCTCTGAGTTAGTTAAATGAATCTGGACATTTTCTCCTCTCATGAATGAACCGGCACAAATTAGAGCAGAAAAATAACTATATATTTCAATGTTAAAATTTTAACTTTTATGAGCAAATGTTAAATGCGAAATTAAATAATTAATAATTAATAATTATTATGTTTACAATTTAATATTTATTTAAATTATTAATATTATAAGTAATTATTTATTATATATTCTAAAATATATTTTTAATTAAATTAATTAAATTGATTATATTATATTATTTATTAATTTTAGTGCTATAATTATAATTAATTAAAAAGTTAAATTAAATATAATTATTTTCATTATTATTTATAATATAACATTACATAAATTAAATAAATATTTTATTATATTATCTATTTTTATAACTATATTATATTTTATGATTAATTAATTATTTATTATAATCATTTTAAATTATAATTATTATTAATTTATTATTGTTATTATTTATTATTATCATTATTTTTAATTAGGTTTGTCCCTTCCCTCCTACTCTTCTTCTTTTGTATCACATGGTTGGAAGAAGGGTCAATCATCTTCTTCACGATGGAACCAACCAGTACTGATCCCCTGTTTCTAGGTTTCCTTCAGACAATGGCATCACACCAGCTCAGACAGCCTCCTCCTGCTTCTCCATGAAAGCATCTAGACCTCCTCGTGGTGGACAGGTCCAAATCCTCAGGTGGTCGACCTCTCTTCATCACTGAGACAATGCAACCACTCACTTCAGTAGCTTCCTCACAGCAGATAGCGCTTCTCCACGTCAGTAAGTTTCAGAAGACAGATGTTTCGGGTACTATGTAGCGGGGCCACAACGACTTGCTTCTCAAGCATCAACACTCCTAGAGTGATGCCGATGGGTTATGGTGTTCATCAGCGACATAAGCATCTAATAACACTTTCATAAAATTACCAGTGGTGGATCAACAATGCTCCTCTTGATTGGCTATTCCATTCAGATCCAAATTTGTGATAAGATTCATTCTCTTGTGATGTTTAATCTAAAGTTTGTGGAGTTTTTGGTTTGGGTAGGGTGGAGAAGAAATGGAGAGAAAGAATTCAGGGAGTCAGAATAGTGTAGATATGTGAAGAATGATTTTCAGGTTTAAGTTCTTATATTGATTGAATTGGTCTATGAAAAGTGATTCTGGGTTGCTGGATGGATTTCCAGGAGATAATATGAAGGTTGTGGCACCAATTTGGGTGAAAATGGAGACACTGGTAGGAGACAATTACGGTGAGACCATAAAATGGTATTACGGTGGTAGTGACATGGAATATAAATATTGAGGAAGGTCTGGAAAAGGTGTCAAGGGAAGCGGTGACTGTGAGATAGTAAAGGTGGAGTTATGGTGTCACTGTAAATAAATGAACCGGTAATAGGAGAATACAGTGATACTGTGAAAGAATGGAAAAATAGTGGGTGGTGGAAAAGGATACAGTGCCACCGTGAAATGGAAATGGTTCATGGTGCCACCGTAAAATGAAACAGTTGTTGTGACGCCGTGACACTGCAAAATAAACAGAGGGAATAAATTAAATTAAAACATAAATAAAATAAACAAAACAAAACAATTAATAAAAAATAAAACTTAATTAAAACAATTGAAATTTTAATTACAAATTAATCTTTAATAAAATTATGAAATCAATTTAAATTAAGTTAAATTATTATTATCTTTAACTTATATAACAAAATTAGTTACTTAACTAAAACTACAAATTAAAAATCATCTAAATTATAAATAGTTAATATAAAATTTCAACATTTAAATTACAAACATAAATTATATATAATAGTTACTTAAAAAAAATAAGGTTAAAAGTTAGTTAATTCATAATTAAATACCTAATTTAATTAATGAAGTTAAATTAAAGAGATTAAAACAAGAGTAGCAACTCTTAAAACATAAATTTATATTTAATAGATTATTATAAGATAGTTAAAAATTATGTTCTGCTACTTTAATCAAATGATATTTAATACATGAAATGCCATATTAAAACTTCATTTTCTAAGTGCAAATGAAGACTTAATTAATTATCTAATTAATGTTAAATTATTAAATATGAAGAACAAAAAAAAAATCTAAATAAAAATTTATTAGTCTATATAATTAATGTAAGATTTAAATATATTAATTTAATGCTTAAAATACACGATTAATTATAAAAATTGATTAATTGATTAGTTTGTTTGTTAAAAATACAGAACTTCCAATATTTAATATAAAGAACAAATATAATCAATTAAATAAAAAAAAATTATTGAAAAATATGTGTCAATACATGTGTTTTTAAGGCCACATCAATACTCAACAACATAAGGGATTTATTTCCAAGTCGTATTTTCCCATAAAACCATTATCCTAGACAACGCCATACTATGTCATCCATTATTAAGGAAAAAAGTGTCAGAAGTCCAAAGAAGCAGTTGACCATGCCTCCCCTGAATGTCTATCTAGCGGAAAAATTGATCATTTCCCAACATTCAAGCTCATACCATGGGTCAAAGATACAGTGACCACCCATCCATTATAGGGTGTTAGTTAAAAGTCAAAAGTTATACTTGGAACTATGACACGTAAATGGTACCATGTGATTAAAATCTAAGAACACTAGAAAGAATTTAAAGTAAAAAAATTTGAAACTTACCACGGGCTAGACACTTATGGAAACATAGGCTCCAACCCTATCACATGGTCATTACAAACAAATGTGACCTAGCTCAAAATAAAATCATCAATCCAATTCTAAAAATATAATTCCCATGAAAAACACTTATGGTTCCATCTTAAGGAAAATAAATTAATATCTTACACTACCCTTATATGAGTGTTTCTCCAAAGACACTACTATATTTTCCATTTCCATGACCTTTCCATTTATTCAAATTTAAATATTTAACCATTGAAAATATTAAACTAACACATCAAGGAAAATAAGGAAAGTTTCACCAAACATAATTTTTAGATCATTTTACAAATTCATTGAAATCATGTATTTATTTTCTAATTTATCAGCTAATTAATTTTTAACAAAATGGAAACCTACAATTGTCACTGTTTAACTAACCTTGACTCATAAAAATATAGCACAATAGAAGTTGTTAAGTCACTATTGTTTCAAACACCCAAATACGTCATATCATAATAAAAATTTCCCAATTGAAGTGCCTATGTCTACTTTAATTTTAAAGGATAACCAGGTCACCTTAGATTAAAATTTAAAAATACCGTAAATTTATACCATCCCAAGATAAAGGATGGATTTATGTTTTACATGAGTTTCCATTTCCCAATTCATGAAGTGCCTATACAGTTCATGGATTGAAAATTGACTCACATTAATCGAATTCAATCCCATTTTAGAATATAAAATTCTTGAAAAAAAGTTTCCAAATGTATGGGTGACAACTTACCAACTAATAAAGTGCCCATACACTTTATTTTTTGGAATTTGGATCCCAATTTTTCAAAATCAATTCCCATTAGTAGTTTAATTTAGAAATCATTCACAATTTAACATGAATCTCCAAAATATATAAATATATTTACTCATGTTGGTTTTAATATAGGGTTTACCATTTTCCAGTTATAATGTTCCAATATACATTAAAAGTTAAAACTGGTTTCTATTCATTAAAAACCCATATATTTTCATCCCATACAACCATTTATGCTTATCAAAACAAAAATATCATGTCATTTATTGTAGTAAACATAGATGTATGCTAATAAGAACATAAGTATGATATATAGATAAAATTATAGTAATCATGCAACTTGGAAACATCAAATAGGGTAAATGTATTACTAAATCATGCTATCTAAATAGGAAGGATAATAAATACAAGGCATAATATACATTGAAGGCACACAATTGAAATTTAGAAGGAAACCTACTAATTAAGCAACTTGGCATGTCACATGATTGACTTTCTGAATTTCTATTTTCATAATATGATCCATGAAATGTTTTATCCTCACCAAAAAAAATCCAAGGGAAAATTCATATATAACTCTATAATTTATCAACACTGGAATGTGAACCAATCACTAAAGGTGTTATCATATCAACTCCAATAGAAAACATAAAAAGAACACAATTTACAGTCATGGAAACTTGGTTATCACCCATACCTAGGGTTGTTTGTCCCATGAACAACAGAGAAATTTTTAGTCACCTTTCTACCAACCCAAAATAGTAATTCAAAGTCAAAATTATGTTCTGATACCACTTTGTAACTCCCCAACCCGACAAACCACTAAACTGGTATCCATATTGATCAGCCACATGGCATAAACAACATCTCCTAGTATACTAGAGCCTACTAACTAGTAGAGGGGTTCTCCCGTGGTGATAGTGGGGGGATATACCCTCTTATTAGAGTTTCACAATTGTATTTTCTGATAAAAAACAAAAAAAAATAGTTATAAAAGTAGTAAATAATAAATCAATGTGTAGCGGAAGAATATCATAGAAATTTAATTAAATTTAGCCAATTATAGTTTATAAAATGAATGAATGTAAAGTTGATAACACATAATAGATAATAATAAACATATAATATCATTATTTTTCAGAAAAATTCAATGAAACTACATAAAATCCCCAAGGTAGATCTCAATAAGCACCCTGAGCTCTAGCTCATCCTTTTCCTCCAACTCCAAGGTATAATCCCACAACAAAAAAGAATGACCAAGACCATTTAACAAGAAGGTCCACTCAGGTGCCCAATTAAATGGTGGCCTGAGTAGGGTGTGAGATATAAATCTCAATAGGCCCACACAACAAGTTTTTAACCCAATACAGATAATGAAATATAAATTAAATAATGTAAAGGTATAATTGGTGTGAAATATAAAAATGCATAAATATAAAACAACCCATCTAGATTATTAAGGGAAATATGATGTAGATACCTACTAATTGGTTCAGAGGTATTCATAGACATAAAAAATAAATTTATTAACCAACACTAGTAAAGTATAGAAGGGTCGAACTGAAGGAAATGCATGTGAATGCTTAACGATTTAAAACAAAAAAACCTAACTATTGTCAATAGTGCGTAAAATTATTCTTTTTTTTTAATTTTTTTACTATTTTATTTTGATATAATGATATAAATGAATGGAAAATGATTTCATTTTATAAGGAACTATTTACTATTGGAGATTTAAAGATATGTAGTGAAGACAAGGATAAATAGATTTTATTCTAGAAATCTACTTAGGGAAAAACTAACACATCTGGTTGAAATGATAACATCTTTGGAAACATTATACAGAGATCACAAGATTAAAAAATATTGGATCACTCTCCCTTTCAAGGATAATAATCCCATAGATTTTTGATTCTATAAGAATTTCTAAACTATAACACCAAACTATAAAATATTTTGACGAAATGATGTTGGAATAAATCTCAAGGATATGATTTGAAATTTGAAATTATGTTTTGAATAGATAAATCAATGATCTTTCTCACCAAAAGAACACATAATAATGAGATTAGAATCTATTGTATCCAAAATAAATTAAAATTATGATTTGGAACTGATATTTCCGATCAATTCAAAATCATGAATATGAATATTTGTAAAGAAGCAGAAAAATATTAACTATGAAATTATAATCCCATGAGCATTAATCAATTACTATGAATTGATTTCAGAAATTAAAGATTAACTATTTGATTTATTGAAAAATAAAAAGAAAATAGAAAGGAGAAGAAATATACTTAAGAAAATTTTGTATTACGAATCAATTTTTCTCATCCTAATGTCCCCAGATTTGGCCTTTGTGTTTACTCATAAAAAAATTTCCACTACATCTCTCAGTGGTCTGAGAAAAAGTGGCATGAATGAATTGTGCATGAAACCTGTATTTCTACTACTGATCTATGTTTAAATCCTCCTTTATCTAATGCATGTCTCTAAAAATTTCCATTGGCATAAGTTTTCTCCACTACATCATTGCACACGTGCATTTTTTCTGTGGATGACTGTGCACTTTAACTTATCTCCTATAACGAACTCAATAGACAAAAACATTCTTTGTTTGAGTTGAACCTAGAAAAAATACAGGGTTTTTTACTACATATATAAACAAGAAAAAATTAATGAATAAAATAACGTTAAAGTAAAATTTTTATAAACAATTATATTAACTTATTATCTTAATTTATTAATACATAACTGAAGATATTGAAAATTATGTTTTTTTAATTTATATATCATCTTTTCTAATTATTACTATAATTAACTTATTAAGATTTATATTTAATATTTATTTAATTGATTATATTATTTAATATTAATAATAATAATTATTATTAATTAGTTATTATATTTTAATTTATAATCATAATGTTTCAAATTAGTTTGTTATTTATTTATTTATTTTATTTATTAATTTTATCTAAAATAATAAAAATTTATATTAGTTTAATTATTTAATTATTTTTATTATATTTGTTATTTATATATTTTTTAATCTTATATTTTCCCCATTTTATTCATTGCACTACATGGTAGGGGGTATAGCTTCATCCAGAAGCTTCCTTGATCGGTCCCCCTACTCAACATCAGCGCAGTGGGTCCATGATATATTACAAGGCGACCACTCCTGGTCCAAAGCATTTAAATCACTATGCAAGTTCATGAGTTCTTCAGGTGGGGACTCCACTATAGTTAAGGGTGACATAGATCTCCTTCTATGGTGATCCCTCAGACTCGGCTCCTCCACAATAGTAGAAGCGCCAAACTGTTCTCCCAGCGGCAACACCACTAGTAGGTTTGGTCGCTCCTCCTTAGCTTGGCATCAGCTCCTCTTATTGGTTGCACAAATCCATAGTGGAAAAAATTTTAGGCGGTGGTGGGTTAATATCTTATCTGTGGTTCTGTAATGCTCGGATTGCTTGGAGGGTGGGTCTCGGATAGGGAAATTGTGAGTTGGGAGAAACTTGTGATAGAAGGGAGGGATGATGTTAGAAGAATTAGTGAGTTGACTAACTAATGGGATGTGTGGAGAAAATCATGGAGGAATTAGTTGGTGGTTCATTACAAGTGTGTCATTGCAGAATAAATAGGATATGGCAACAGTGTTTGTTAGATGTGAAAATTAAGGAATGGTGAGAGTAGTTGTCTGTTGGAGGCAACGGTGACTCGAAGAGAGCTACGAATTGAGGCACTGATAGGAGGGAAGAAAGGCAGTTTCTGTAGGTGGGATTAGTGTTGGTGACTCAATGTAGGTAGGTGGTGTGAACTGTGACTAAACAAATAGTGGATCCGGGACTAGAGTCCCTTACTTAAAAAAAAATCAATGTTAGAATAATTGAAAAACCAATGCAAAAAATTCGAAATAAATGACATTAGGAATTTAAATTAACTTGAAGCTAAATTTTAAAAACATTTGAATAGCTAATTATTTTTATTAAGAGAAAATTAAAATTTAAATACTTAACATAAATTAGAAACTATAGTTATTGAAAAAAACAAATAAATGATTCAATACTCACACACTAAAATTAAAAAAAAAAACTTTATAATTAAATTAAAATGTTAAATTTCATTAAATATTAAACGTTATTAATTAAATATAATAAAAATTTTAAACAACAAATTAAATTAAAAATTTAGTTAATTAAATAAAATTACTAATTGGTAAATTCATAAAAATAAAACCAAATATAAAAAATTGTATAGAAGACGAAAAACTAAAAAAAAGAGATATTTTATGATTCTAATAAAATGAGAAAGAAAAAATAATAATTTTAAATGTTAAAGATAAAATATTAATTTTAAAAATGATTATTTGATAAATTTAATTTTAAAATGATACAAGTGTAAATATTTATCAAAAAACCCAAAAATTATTAAATTAATGATAAAAAATAGAGATAAAATATTTGAAAAAATCATCAATTTTAAAGACACATAAAATTCCCTCACTCCTCATAATTAATTGTCCCCAATAAATTTCATTATTAATTTCCATTCGGAAATAAATACATATTTCTATTTATCAGTTCTAAATGATGCATATCAATAAGATTAAAAAACAGAGGACAATAAACAGTAATTAATTATTTTTAAATGTAATGTTTCAAATTAAATCTTATATATCATTAAATACATAAATACAGTCAAGGGATGAAAAGAATCATCAACCACTATGGATTTCATGACACATTTATAAAACTACATAAACAATTTATTCAAATAAATTTTAAGTCCTTAATCTATAACAGATAATAGTTTAAAAATAAGTTGAATTATAAACATTACAGAAGGCACCATGTACTTTGACTTTCTCCTTGGTTTAAAAATATAAGCACAAAAATTAATTACATTTTTTGAATCACCTTATTTATACAACATAAATGATTTTATTCAAAAATAAATCCTATTATTCATCCAGAATTCATTATTCCCCTCACCTTAATGAATTAATTTTTAACCGAAGACACGTTATTTTATTTTTCTTATCCAAATTTATTGTGCTAAGTACATTGAATATCACAAATTCAAAATGAAAATGTATTTAGTTAAAAAAACAATCCCAGTTTTTAGATTCTCATAGATTCATTGTGGTTTCCTAAATTTCTATATTACTCAAATTTCAAAATATTTCTATGAAAACAATTTAAACCGGATAAAAAAAGTTATTATAATTTTTATCCAATAATAAGAAATTGATTCCCCTTAAATAAAGATAAAAATTCTGGTTCCTAAAGTTAGGATGTCAATTCCAAAAAAATATATCCTATACCACACTCAAATATAATTACTAAATAGAACATTCACAACATCGATAAGAAAAATCATTTTGTATTCATTAATCCTTACATGTTTTAGATTCATAAAAACTCTTAACGGCCTATAGGGTATTTTCCTTTTGAAAATCATTCATTAATTACAATATTAATCCTAAAGAAACTAAAAATGTGAATGAATTTTGAAAATTATTAACTATTTTTTAATAAAAAATTTAAACGGTAGTGGGATCTCATTAGCTAACAAAAAAGCATAGTTAAACTCAACTTAAGTTGTCCCCCTCCCATACACTTTAACCCTAAATATTTTCCTAAAGATGAATTTATATAGGGAGAAAGAAATTTTTTACATTAAACGTTTAATGTAGATATTTGATTAAATTTGATTACTAATATGTATCATGGATTCAATTTAGTTCAAACTATGTGATTTACAGAGAAAATATTTTAAATAATCATTTTCATGCAATAAACATGAATCGAGTGAATAAATTTTTCAATAAAACTCAAAAGGTTTCATGTAAAATTATTTAACATTGTAAATATAGTGTTACAAAATATTAAATGCTTCTTCAAAAATAATTTCAATATAGGAGAGAAATTAATTCTAAACACTGAAATAATTAATAACTAGAAATGAGAAACCCCCCCCCCACATAATTTCTAATACAGAAGAGAATTTAAAATAAATGATATGCAATTTACAACAAAAAAAATAAATCATAATTTTTAATGACCAAGACCTGAAAAAAAATTAGAAACAAAAAACTAAACAATACCATCACCTGTAAAGAGAAAAACACCCAACAAATTCAAAGAGTAGAAATTTTTTTGTTTCATCAAAACATTATGACACACTACTACTGTCACATAAGTGAGTCACCATTGAGATGAATCACCGACAATAGTGTAACAGTGAATCAGATGAAATAGTAAGTCAAAGACATAACATTTTTCAATGACTTATCAGTGATTTTATTTATTTTTAAATTAAATAAGGAGTAGAAAATATATATGTATAGATTAATGGAATGTACTTCCCTGAAATAAATTTTTCCCATGTTACTCAACAATAAAACTCAATGTGAATTGAAGAAAAAATCGATGTTCTGCTCCACAAATGACACCAGTATCATATATCATACTCTTAAAACAAGTAATACCATTTTCCAAGAAGATATATCATGGAAAAATAGAGATTTCATGGACAATAGCTGGCTACATTTTATTTAAAGGCAAAACATGATCAAAAGTAAAAAGAAATGAATGGGTTATGTCCCATGAATCTTTATGTTTTAAGTCTTTAGTTAGACATTATTTAAATTCTAAAAACCTATTGAAACAAAAAAATTATTGAAACCAGTAAAACCATGGGGTTCCTTTCTTGTAGTACAAGATTTAATATCCCTAGCTCGATGAACCTATAAACTAACTAAAGTCACCCGGATTGTATGGTTTACACAGCAGCAAAAAATACTTGAATTTTTATCATTTAATTTTAATAGAAGAATGAATTCGGATGGCACCAAGACATAATAAACTAGATCTATGTTCTTTTAAATTACAAAATTTTCTATGAAACACCATTTATAATAAATAAACTACTTATAAGAGCCATCAAATAGAGTTGAAACTTCATCACTCAAACTCCCTTCGTTAATTGTTTCAAGAAATACATAATTTGGTGATAAAGTTGGAAGTACCTCAAGATCTTCCAAGATTCCTTTAAGCTTAGAAAATAAAAAAATTAATCACAATAGTCAATCATGGTTGGTGTGATGTCCAATTTTGAAAGAGGTTCATAATTAACATAATTAACAATTTTAGGAAGGTACAATATGGTATTATGATCTTTATCTTCTAAAGGACAAAGAGTAATGATATTAAAAGATAAAGGTTCCAAAAATAATTAAAATTAATTTTTAGAACAGATCTAATTGATCAATTCCAAATCATTAATATAAAAATGTGTAATGAAGCTGAAAAATATGAACCACAAAATTATAATCCACCTAGTATAAATAAATTACTCATAATTCATCGCATAAATTAAAGATTAACCATTTTAATTATAGAAAAAATGGAAGAAAATATAAAGGATAAGAATTATCCCTCACAATATTTTATGTTGCAAATCTATTTTCTTCTTTATGATGTATCTATATTTTGTCTCCTGGTTTACTTGTCTAAAAATTATAATAAACCTCACAGTGCCCAGAAAAAATGTGTCTTGAATGAATTGTGTATGAGACCCCTATTCTTGTTACAAATTTGTTTTTAAATCCTAAGCCACATTCCACAAGTCTCCCAAGATTTCCATGAACATAAGTTATCATTCACTACATCACTACACTAATGAATTTTTTCTATGAAACACTCTTCACATTATCTAATCTCGTATAACAAACTAAAAAATCACCTGTTTGAGTTCAACCGGGATGAAATGTTGTGTTGGAAACTTCAAGTATAACGAAACATAAATTAATTAATTTAAAAATGTTAAAATAAATCTTTTATAAATAATTCTGTTGACTTATTATGTTAATAAATAAATACTTGATTGAAGTTATTTAATATAAAGTTGTTGTAATTTATTTATCATTTCAAAAAATTATTATTATATTTAATTTATTGATATTGTTATTCAATTTTTATACAATTGATTATATTATTTAATTTTAATAATTTGTAATATTAATAACTTGTTATTATATTTATGTTTGTTCTTATCAAATTTTAAATTAGATTATTATTTATTTAGATAAATTAATTACTTTATTTTATTTATTAATTTTAACAAAAATAATTCTTATTTATTTTTAGTTAATTATTATATTATTTTTTCATTATTATTAAAATTTATATATTTTTTAACCTTATCTTCCCTCTAATTTTATACTCTGCACTTTGTATCATGGGGAGGGGTGGGGGTGGTAAATATTCATCTATAATCTTTCTTAGTAAGTCCTTTTACTTGATATCAGCATGGAGGGTCAGGGATTGATCAAAAGAACACGACTCGTGGTTGCGTGCATTGATGAATCTATAAATAGTTGTAGGGTTTTCTAGTGGGGCCTCCTGTTTAGTGAAGGGTGGCATGAAACTTATTCTACGATGACACCTCAGACTCAGATCATCCATAGTAGTAGTGGTACATCCATTTCTGCCATCATCACTGGCACTAGGGGGTTTCATCATTCCTCCTCGGCTCTGCCTTGACTCCCCCTACGAACTTCAATACTCCACAACGACAAAAAATTTTAGGTCATAGTGGATCAATCACCGATATGTAGTTTAGTTCTTCATGGATGGGATGGAAGGTGATTCATAGATTGGGTGATGGTGATTTTTGAGAAACTAGTGATAGAGTGGTGGGATAATGTCAGATTCATTAGCGAGTTGACTCATCAATGGTCTTTATGGAGCAAAGGGTAGAGGCATCGGTAGCTGGTGTGATACTGGGGTGTCATTGCAGAATAAAAAAGGATGTTGCAGTTGTGTCGGTAGGATGTGAAAAAGAAGGAATGGTCAATGTAGCAGTGCGTTGGAGGAAATAGTGAGTCAAAGAGAGTGGTGAGTTGTGGCACTAATAGAAGGGAAGACATACATTGTCGGTATCTAAGAGTATTATAATCGGCTTATTGTCTGTAAGTGGTATGAATGGTGACTTTAAAAATAGGGGATCAGTGACTCAAGTCCCTTACTAAAAAAAATAAAAATAAATCAAAGTTAGAATAAATAAATAAAACAATGAAACCAATTTTAATTAAATGAATTTCAAAATTTAAAATAAACAAATTTAAAAAATTAGAAGTGTTAAATAATTTTAGAAGTGTAAAATTAAAATTTAACGAAATGTCATAAATTAAAAAATATAATTTTTAAACAAAACATATAAATGACTCGATACTCAAAAATGAAAATTGAAATAAATCATTAAAATTATATTAAGATTTTAAATTTCAAATAATTTTAAGCATAGTTATTAATATTAATAAAAAATTAAAATATTAAATTGAAATGAATATTTAGTATATTAATTAAAATGGTCAATTGGATAATTATTAAAAATAAAAGATAATATACAAAATAATAAAGTAGAATAATGATTAAATAAAAGCAAAAATAAAATTATTGAATCTGATAAAATGAGGAAGAGAATATTAAACATTTAAAAGGTTAAAAATAAAATATTAATTATAAATTTTTTTAATTAATAAATATAATTTCAAAATCAAAATTGTGAAAATATATATCAAATTTTAATAAAAATTTAAATTAATTATTAAAGATATATATTAAAATTTTTGAAAAAATAATTAATTTGAAGGCCATATCACATGCTTCGGCTCGTAGACAAATAGACTTTTTGAACATGTCACTATATATATATATATATTATTTATACATACTTTTATAAATGTTGGGATGGACTGGGATGTAACCCAAAAACATTTAACACCATTGAAAGCTCTCACGGTCTATCCCCTGATTCAACACCATGAGATCTCATAGTCTCCTCGGATACATGAGGTGGGAGGACCGTGACATAACCCACTATCATCCATCACATGGGGATCTCTCATAGTCGATCCCTTTTCTCTTATTGGGAATCCCACATAGTCATCCCTCCCAAGGTCTCTCATGGTCCTTTGGTTATCCATAGTGGATTACCCTCTATCATTCTTACCCAAAAGACTCTCACAGTCTCTTGGATCCACATCCTACATGGTTTAATCATTCACCAAAAATAACATATTAGGAATTAAACTATCATGCATCTTATTTTACCATTTCATTTATATCATAAGGCATGAGTCATAAACCTCTCAATCTCTTATTAGTCCATTCCAATATAAGTGGCATACTTATTTATCACAATGATACTTAATGAAACACATCTTAATCTATTCAATTAATTCATTAACATATGCTTTGAAACTTTCTATTCAATACATGAAGAAATGACCTATCATAAAGTTACCTTATGAAATCCAAATAAGGGTTTCATAACATTAATAAAACCATCATTCATAATTATAATATAATTCATAAGGCAATTCCTTTTAATAATTTCAATAGAAATGTTAAATACCATTTCAAGGGATACATTACATTCAAACTATTTAACACATTTCAACTCATTTCATTTCCCTATGCATGGTAAATTCATATACAAGGAATTCCTAAGGGGCATGATCTAACCATCCCATGGGTAATTTCATTAATAAAATATTGATTCTATTTAAGATAGGAAACTCATCATTATGATTAAAACCAAAATTAAATATTACATTTAATCAAAGGAATTCCATTAACTTCAACTAAGAAGTATAATAATTTTATTTTATTAAAGAGGCAGTTAGGAGGCGTTCCATGGACAACTGATCAAATTTTTATAAGGACAATTCCCTTTATAAGGAATTCCAACCTGTATAGGATCTTCCATTTAACTAATTCAAATAATTTACACATGGTGACTTCATGCATAATGCTCAACTTTCATGGAAGGGTGTCCTTGAAATAAGGAAAATTATCACTTGAAAAATTATATTTATAAGGAACGCCATCTAGTAAATTAAACATGAAAAATCCCTAAATGTTCCATTAACTAACATTGGTAAAAATAAAAACGGAACCACTATTCAATAATCCAAGAAATCATAAAATTCCAATTGATACTTTTTAACTTGAAGATAGCGCACCACTATTGGAGGGGTTTTATTATAAAATTGTGACATTGTTATTCAAAAAATTCATTTTTCATGCTTAAAAATTTCATTCAAGAATCATATTAATTTCAAATTATGATACATTTAATCAAAATACCATATTATATTAATTAAAACTAAGGAAGGTATGATAAGTAATTAACTAATTAATTATTTATATTAAAGGGCAAGGGAATGGAATCCTACCTCATGGAGGAACCCATACAAACACTTCATCTCTTATGTATTTTTAAATCGAAGTTGTTGCTACCCACATTAGATAATTTTTACATGCACAAATGTATAAGTACACCAAACCCCTATGAACATATTCACATGGATGATGAATATGTGTAAGGGTATCCTTAGATATATGCTGAAATGCATGCACCCATCTTCACTCACAAGATTATGAATTTTCATATTATACATAAGCACACCTTGACCCATATATATATATATATATTTACTACCATGTATTAATATGCATATAACATGAGATCTTACATATCAATATTCCCATTGATGTATACACAGTGATTTTCCTTTGACTTTGGTGACTCAAAACCATCTCAGCGAAGCCAACACACTTAAGAAATATTACCACAAACATATAAATCACAAAATACCAAATTATAATTTTTGAAATTAAAAATAGAAAAGGAATAACATATCCCAGACCATTGGTAGGGAACGAATATGAACCAAACCACTTCTCCATTAGTCTCGGTTGTCGGATCATGAACAAAGGGGTCCTGATAGACCTTTCTCAAAATATATCATCAATGAAAAACCCAAAAACACCTTAATACTTGACCTAGGGTTATGGAAAATTGATTTGGGTGACCAGGTGATGAAAAAATAGCTAGATAGTAAGATGATATGGGGGGAGGATGCTCAATTTGAAGAATAAAGTGAAGAAATGAGAGAAATCTTGTTGAAATTGGCAACATTGTCTGATTTGAGAAAGGCGGGTCATACGCAAGCCATGGGAGAAGGGAGGGGGTGATGCTCACGTAAATAGAAGTAGAGAGAGGTGTTTCAGTGTTTTTATTTTATTTTGATTTTAATTTAATTTAAATTAATTTAAATTTTTATATAGGGTATGATGCACGATTTGGATAACATGTTTTAGAAAATTGTGCAACCTTTACTCGGCACCCAGAGAAGCCCACTTGGGATAACCGTACGACATGGAAACCATGTTATAGCTTTGTAGTGGATAGTGTTTAGGTACTATGTAAATATAATAACTATTTTTTCTAGGAAAACAGTTTGTAAAATCAGTCACAACCCATGAAACAAACATTGTCCACCTGCAATAAGATACACAATTTTCTATTGGGGGACATACGGTTTTAGAAAAACCATGCACCCACTGTAGTTCCTTCAAAATATAGTTTTCTTGATTGATTGATTATCAACATATTGATACAACCATAAAATATTATAAGGTTCACCAAGTCCAAAAATATCACCCCAAAAGGATTAAACTCTCCGAACATCTTTCTGAAGCTCCAATTTAAAAATGGTCCACCCAAAAAAATGAATAAGTTGAAAAACCATCGAATTTATATCTGGTTCAAAAAATATTTCATTATAAGAAAGATTATGAACTTCTGGGTCTCAATCTATGTGAGATATTTGTTGGAGAACATTCCATGAAATTATCATGATTGGGTTGTTTCTCACATGATCTTTCTAGTGTGCTCGCTTACGGATCCCAAATTTTGATGGGGTCATTACCTAGACCTGAAAACCATAGTATGAGAAATCTATTTAACCATATATTTTATGATCATTGAAAATGAATTTTCAGCTGAAATAAATCATATATTGAAATTGAAAAAATTGAATTCCACCTTTTTATTTGTCAAAATAGAAAATGTTTTATCTAGTGGATACTGATTGTTGGTTGAGCAAGGATAGTATTCCCGTTGAAAGTAGAGTCTTATAATGTGAGTTCAATGTGGGGAACTTCTCATTCTAAGATGTTAGGTTTGAATGATCATAGAATTTATAAATAGTGTGTCCAATTATGTTACCTTAAGGTGGTTAAAATTTTTTGATACCAAAATGGGATGTCTTGGCATGATATCATCATTACCTAACTACATTGCTGCATATGCCTCAAGAAAATAGGGCTATAGCCATTGGTCTTAGAGTGTATTTTTTCACACAGTGGAGGATATTCTAGTCGATGTTAGTTTGGGTATATCTTTTTGTTATGATGTTGATGTTAAAATTAATTGATATTTTATTTTTTTGGTTCTTCTATTCATGGAATGCTTTTTTTGGAGAACATTGTGACTTATTTTGGGATCCTTATAGAGGAGGTCTTAAGGATTATGGTTGTGATTATAATCTCCATTTCATTTTCTTGAGATATTATTTATTATTCTATGTGATTCTGAACTATTTAATGGATATCCTTTGTCTTTAATAACATTACATCCATGATGTTTTTGTTTATATATGGTATGGAGTGAATTATTATGATGAGAACCATTAGATTAGTGTGTGTGTGTGTGGGGGGGGGGGGTTATTATCAAATAACTCATTTTTGCATCCTTATATGGATGTATTTCTATGGTCGGTTTTAGATACCATTCGGTTTAGTTGTTGTTCCTTGGTATCCTATTAATTTTCCATGATAGTTAGATATTAATATTGGTATGATGGATGATATTCTTAATGAGAGTGGGACCCCATGTCTTTAAATTTGACAAATTATTATGACCTCATTCCTATTGGAATTGGATAGGCCTTGGGAATACATTAAGGTAGCTAGGACAATATGTATTCTTGATGGAACAAGAACTCGAAGGTACTAGGGGACTATTCTATGATCCTGTAGAGGGGAGAGTTCTAGTGATTAAAAATATATGTTATTGAAATGTATTTGATTGTGGTATAAATCATTGTATATTTTATGAATTTATTAAGGATCTTTGGATCATCGATGTATCTTTAGAGCATTTTATCCTTTGGTAATCATTGAGGATTTTTGTACGTGATATTCTTTGAGGTTTCAGTAATCCTCTCTTGGATGAATTCTCTATGGTGTGTGATTGAAGTATCTTATTTGAGTTGAAGAGATTTGTTTTAGTGGATATTCTCATCATGTTCCATGAATTTGGTTAGACATTAAATAGCAGGGATGAAAATTCAAGGAATTTTTTCCTTTTTGTTTTTTTGGGTATTTTCTTGTAGTTTTTCACTTCCTCTCAGTGTTTTCAGGTATTTTTTTGAGAAAAGTGTTGATATGAGAGTTGGGTCTGGTGAGTGATTTCTATAATAATTATTCTATTTCCATAACTATAAACCTCATCTGTTGATTGTAAGAGTTATTTTAATCTCATAATTTCTTTATTTTTGTTGGAATATTTGAAGTTGTATAAATCATTATGGTTGATAGAATTTTTATATCAATTTTTATAATAGTTAAAGAACCCTTTTGGTTTTAATTTAGAAGTCAAATGAAAGAAAATAAAATAACTATCAATTTAATTTTTATCCTTATATATGGTATATGGTCTAAATAAGGGTAATGTTCCCATACAATTATATAGGTTGGTTTTAATGGTTTTTAGGGTAACACCCTATTTATATGAGTTGTTTATGGGAAATGCAGAGTTTCCATGAGTTGTGTAATGGTATGGTGGAATTTTTATTTATTGTTTAAGGGTAGATCTATTGTATATTATATACATAATTCTTTATATTTAATTCATATGGTTAATGCAGACAATTCACAAGGGTAATCCTCAATGAAAATGGACTATGTAAGAGTAATATTCATACTATGAAAGGGTATTCCCTTATGTATATGCTCCATGTAAGGTTAATCTAGTAAAAGTGTTACTATAAACATATTTTTCAATGGTTATGTAAAGGTATATAATGGTTGTATAAGGGTAGAATCCCATTTCATAAAGGCAAACCCTCACTATGTAAGCATAGAATTAGGTTTTCAAAGGCTATATAAGTGCACTTAAGGTGGCACTTAAAGGTAACCATGCCTTTTACAAGGTCACATTAGGGTAACCCATATATATCATAAGAGTATAATGAGATTTATAAGGGTATTAAATATGTTATATAGGATGCATATGGGTATCCCAATACCCTTATGAAACACTTATGGACTTTATAAGTTTAAATCCATGTTACCCTTACTCAGTGCTCTTTTTGGGAGAAAAATAAAAATAAATTTTTGTTTTTATTCTTTCAAATATAGATTGAATATGTATGTTAGTTTAATAATTTAAAAGTTAGAAACCATGTGAATTTAATTCCTTAATAGATTTATACATTCTAACTCATGTATAAAAATGTTTAGACGTTTGAACATCATAATTTCATTGAAATGAAAAATTAAATGATTATTTTTATCTACGGTTATAATTCATTAAACTGAAACACCTCTTGTGTTTTTAAATTAACCTGAATAACTGCTTCCATTTATTTTATATATCCTCATGGTGAGTTTTTGACATCCATATAATGATTGATCTTTATAAGTAGTTTAGAGGTGTATTTTCCTTTTTCAGTCTACATGGATCATCTAATGTTGTTGTTGACGATCCACCATGATGTGTTTCATAATTATTTTATTTTGGTAGGGTCTTTTATATACTCCCTTCATATGATAATATGATGTTTCTTGAGAATACATCAATACATTTTTCATATTTTATAATACAAGTTCTATGAATTTAGAGCTTGAAACATATCATGAAATCTTTTTTGATCTATTTCCCTATGAATTGATCATGTAAAATAGAGAATAGATAACGATCCTGATTCCACATAGTTTTTAATGAATTGATTAATGATATTTTGGTTTTGATTCCTTCTCAAATATATTTTAAAGGTTTTTTTGGGAATAAATTTTTTATTCGCCCAAATTATATTTCATAAAGTGAAATTATTATATTTAAATGTAAAATGTTTATTCATGCAATATTTGTTACATATTTTTGAATGATTTAATTCTTGAAATTAGCAAGAGACATTTTATTATATTTGTTATCATTATTTATATTATAAAAATACATGGATGAATTAAAATGAATGATTTGTTCATGTGAAAAATAATGTTTACCCATGTTTTCAAATGAATTAAAACATTCAAAATTTTAAAACAACCTTTTGAATTCATTAGGGATGTTTCAAAAGAATTTTTTTAAAGGTATGTTTGACATTTTTCTAAATACTTCTGAAAGGAATAATGTATGAATAACTTTTTTATATTATATTTGTAAATAATGGATTATTTTGTGATTGATGATTGTTGAAGACATAGAAGGAACATGGGTGATGATATTATATTAATATAATCCCTTTATTCCTCTAACTGGATTATTATTCTTCCCATTGGAGGGTATTGATGAATGAATTATTTACTTTGATGGAGTTGGGAGGTGAGGGTGAGATGTTAACTGAAAATTAAATGAAATAATGGGGCCATGCTCCCACGTTTAAGCTAATGCTTATTTCCTCTCTAATATTTGTAACTTAATTTTTTCACTGACCTTATTTGACTGGCCATAGGAACCATCATATTTGGATCAGATGACATAGATTTTTTTCCGGTCATAATCACTAATATTCTAGTGGAATAATGTAATAATGATAGGTTTATGATGTGAACATTCAACCAGGATATCTGGATTATGTGGAATTATTTCTATTGAAACCCCTTTTATACTTAATGAAAGACTGCTGATCAGTCATGATTTGTTTATGATATTATTAATGAAAAATCACTATAATATAATGTTAATAAAATTTTCATCCTTATACATGATTATTAATATAGGGATGTGTGTTTTTTCACTACTCCACATTTAAATTTCATTATCTCATTGATTAATATTCTTGACTGATCTTAAAATTAAGATGATGTGCCATGAATTTTTTGTATTCAATATTGTAAAAATTGTTAATACATTATACATGTTATTATAATTTCTATATTTTTCTCACATTATCTTATGAAATATATTTGAAATATGTTTTTGCAAAAGGTATTTTTTAAATTATATAATGATATGTTTATAGATTTTGTTGTATAAATGATTTTGAAAATTATAACGTTATATTTTTATAAAACCAATAATTTGTAATAAATTCTTGATGGATTTAGTTTGATATTATGAAATTTAAAGACTTGTTATATCCCATTTTACTCCCTTTTATAACATTTGGATTATCGGAGGAGGTACCATTATAGACTCTTTTCTAAAACCCTACAAGGATTTTTAGATCAATCCTACCATGTACTATTAGTTTTATAAAACCTTTTTATGTTCGTACAGTAGGTATTCATGTATTATATTTTTATATTGATGCTTTTTTGTTGGTTGTTTTACTGTAGATGAAATGGGTTGTGGTGGATGGACATAGACTAATCAGAGATGAGTCTTAGTAGTTATTTTCTGATTTTAGTTCTTATACCATAACCTAATACCCTAACATGATTGTATTGATATATTTTATTTATTATATTTACATAATATACTCAGATTATTATTATGTATTGTGGGAGAAAAATAATCCAAAAGGTTAGTTTGAGATTCCCAAGAGCCTATCACCAGCCCTTGGGTATTAGGAATGCTGTCCAGGATAGTGGGAAATTGATTAAAATGCTTGTTTGGATGGTATTTCAGGCAAGTTCATCACATTGAGGGGTTTTTAAAGGGGAAAGTATATTTCAGCTTCTCATTTAGTCTACATATATTTTTAATTGAATGTGGTCTCATAACCACTTAATCTATCATTGGAAAACTAGAGTACTTTTTTGGGAAATTCGAGTTTAAATACATCCATATTTTTTAAATATGCTCTGTCTAATGGCCCATAGTATTGACTATACAATTGTTTCGGAGTTCTACCCTAGTTTAGGACATGAAGTGTATGATCAAGGGTTATAGATATTGGATCACATAAGTTTACTTGATATAATTTAATTCATATTATTAATGTTCATGATTATCCTCGGTACATATAGGTGTTTTCCACTGATTATACAATTGTGGTTCATCATTTCACTATTTTTATTTTTGTTTATGGGATTCTATATGTTTTCCTATAATTTTTTTATCATTTTTCATAGATATATTTGATCAACTTATTGTTTATTAGTTCATTATATATTCATTCCATATTTCTATATTACCTATGAACTTATTGTATTTTTTGACCTATTCCTATTTCATCCTTGATGTTTTGTAATATTAATGTTGTTAATGTTTGATTATTCATGTTGTATTATTTCTAATAAAATATATAATTTTTGGTAATAGTAATTCGAAAGTATATTTTCAAAACATTTTTATTCAATTGTTTCTTTTATTATTTTTAAATGTAATTTTTATTTATAGGGAGTTCTGAAAATAAATATCATAGTTTTGTTATCAAACGTAATAGAAAACCTATTCTCAGTTACTATATCCCAAGATCACTTTTAGATTGTTTTTTAAAAATTATGTTTATGTAACCTTTTTTTAAATACAAATAGAATGTCACGATACACCCAAATTTTACCACTATAAATCTTTAGATAGAACATATCATACATGTTAATGATTTGTTTTAGATCACACATGGGGAGGGTTTGTTTGATGGTGACATAATGTCAAATAGATATTATTTTAGGTATTTTAGTTTTATCATATTTCATTATTATATCTTAAAAGTTATATATTTTAGTATTTGTTTTATGTCTTATCATTTTTATATTTTCCTGAGATATATTTTACTTCTACTATGTTCTTTTCTCTTATTTTTTTACTAAAATAAGATTTAATGAAGATATCACATGGAGATAGATAAGGGGATCATAGATTCACGGATTAATGTAAATTTATATTTAATATTCGTATATATATAAAATTTATAAAATGATCATCCATGATACTTAAAATGATAGAAAATGAAATTGATTCAATAGTCTATTGGAAAATCTCATAATAGGTATACCCATAGGCTTCTAATTTAATCGAAGAAAAAATCTATAATCCTAGTCCAAATATTGAAGAAAACTGCGGTATAAAAAGAGTAGGTTTATCAGCATTGATGCTAATTTTTATCCTATAATTGTAATGAACAAAAAAATATTTATAATTTCCTTATTGAATTGAAATTAAATTTGAAATTGAGTAGCAGGGTCAAAATCCTTGCACACAAATTATGATACACTTGATAATAATGTTGATTAAACCATGTGACATCTATTATGTGATTTTGTGTTCAATCTCTGACCTCTAATATTAATCCTCCATATTTTGGTTTGGATAATCATGTAAACCATTATATGACTAGTAAGGGTGGAAACTAGTATAAAAATTAAAAAAATGCGAGGTAACATTCTACTAGTCTACAACTAATAATTCACCCCACTATAAGTTTTCATGAATTTACTTCAATATTCATACGGTGATTAGAGGATTATTGGTTGTAAATATCATTAAAAAGTGATAATTGTATTTTTTGGATAATATAAAATTCTGTAGAACATTGTTACACTATTTTATAATCCATTATTTGAACATTATACTCTTATATTCATATTTATCATTCCAAAAGGTATTATTGGGAGAATTCCAAAATCAAAATTATGAAGTGAAAAATTATACATGGGTCATTCAATATATTAAATTAAATCCTATAAACCTTATTATTATATATCTATAATGTAGTGAGTTACATGGGACAATGTTAAATATAATGGGTTATTCCAATCATAAAATGTTGTTTAATTTGAATACAAGATTCATAAGATGGACTTGAAATTTCTACATGGGTCATGCGAATTTTATAAGGTTACATTATAAATATATAAAATCTATGATAAATTTCCAAAAATTAAAAATTCAGTTCAATGATTTTATGCAATATGATTCATGAGGGAATTGGATGACTGAGATAAGTCTCTATCCTCATTAAGGTTATCATCCCATGAGCATGTGATGAATTCTATGAAAAGTGTCTATTGTGGGTATCTTCTAATATAGCCTTAGTAAATTATGATATATTTTAATTTTATTGAAATTATTTTCAAATGCATTAATTATGGTAAAATTTTTATATAATGATTTAAAATTATTATATTTGATAAAATGAAAATTTATCCAGATTTATGATAAATGAGAAATATTTTTTTTTAATAAAAGTATTAATTTTTTTTTCAAATCACGGAATATAATTTTAGAAAAATGATGTTAAATATTATGTTCAATTTCAATTTTAGTGCATTGTTTTATGTATTGGGAATAGATTTTTATTTTAGAATAAAAATGGATTATTTTGGAAATTTGAAAAATGGATTAACAATTTAAGGATGAATAGTATGAAATAGGCATGAAATGTGTGGGAATGACTTTATAATGTAAATCTATGTAGGTAACGATTCAAATTAGGTTAAATATGTTTTTTTAAGTTTGGTTTCAAATTTACCCAATTAGTTATAGTTTGGGAAACCTTAAATTATGGAAATATATATTTTCTAATAAACATACTAGGATTTAATTAGTTTTTTTATATTGGTTTTAGAAAATTTTAAATATTAAATTATTTAATTTCATTCCAAATGGATTTTTTATATCGTTTGGAATATATCATGCATGTGAATGCATAAGAGTGATTCTAAAAATTCAATTTAAGTTATGTGTAACTCACCCCCACCTGAACATCTCATTTTGAGAGACAAAATTATATCCCATGATGTAGTGATAATATATGATAAAATAGTTATTAATGATGAATTTTTGAAGTTGAATTCTTGGTTGGAAACGTTTCTGTTTTACCATAAATTATTAGTACTTATTTTATGTTTCTGATACGTTTCTATGGAATGATTGAATGTTTTTGAGATGAATAGAACTACTCGGGAATAGAATTTGAAGTGAATAATTAATAATATGATTAAATATGAAATGCTATGTATAAGGATGAAAATTGGCCATGTTATAACAATGTATGAGTTACATAGAGAAAGTGAATTATCGATTTAAGGGTTATTTTAGTATTGAATAATGGTAAATTAACTTGTATGCAGTGACTACATAAGGATCCCATATGAACTAAAAAGGAGTCATTATTTGAAACAATATATGAAATTAGAAATTAGTGGAGTCATTTATGAGAGGGTTACTCATCTAAGAAAGTGTCTACTATAGAGAACACCAAGATATTTAAACCTCATTTATGTTATATTTATGAATGTTATAGAGACATCATATGAATCAACTAGTACTATAATTGGAAAAAGGAAGGTGTTCAATAATCTATTGATGGGTCAGTCACATATGAGTGGATACAAAAAATTTTCAGTTGACAATGATAGATGTAGGATATATCCATGTACAAGTCATCAATGTTAGAGTGGAATTTAAATAAGAGTTTTATAGAGGCGTGATTCTTGCTATGAAATGGAATTATAGAGACCCATATAAGATTTTCCCTTGAATGAGTCATTTTATTATTACATGATGGATTATAAAATGTTAGTTACCAAGAAATTCAAAAATGAATTAATTTCTTTTTTAAATTAAATTATAGGATTCTTCATCCATTCGATTTTGATTGTAAAATAATAATAAATTTAAAATTCATGATATTATTGTGAAAATTTATAAGGGTGATAACTGATCATATTTATTTATTTTTTTAAACCTATTTTTGAAGAAAATATTTTTATTGATCAAGGATGGATAATTTTATGAGTTTAAATTAGAAAGATTTTACACTATTCTAAATTTTCAGAATGACACAAAAATATAGTTAAAATTTAATATGATGTTTGAAGTGTATGAAAATTCATTTTGATGAGTTTTCAAGTAATAAAACATAGTGAATAAACACTTCAATAATAAAATATGTTGAATATTAGAATAACTATGGTTGATATAGCTGAATGAATAGGAAAAAACTAATGGGTATTTCTTAAATTAAAATTTTATTTATTTGTGAATTATTTTTAAGAGGGGTTTCTTATGAATGCATTAACCAAGAGTTTCTATTTAACAGATAAAATAAAAATATATTTTTTGGAGTTACATAGGATAAAACCATTAAATGATAAATTGAACTGAGAATGGTGATGAAAGATAAAAATAAAATTATTTAACATTTTCACACAAAGATCAACATTACATCTCATAAAAATCTATCATTTCTTAGAGAACATTTTTGGTTTAGTGTATTTGATGATATGTTACCAAGGTATATTAATTTGCATAAATTTAAACACTTTTCCATTATCAATATTTTCTAAACTCCTTTATATACATTCAAATATGTTATACATACATTTATATCATGTGAAAAAGAAAAAAAAGTGAGAAAATTGATTATTACAGGAAAACACATCAATATATCATCATGGGTTAGATCATAATCATATGGAAAATCAAGTGTGGGTGAGAAAATTCTTAACATGGAGAACATGTCACAAAAAGAGTATTACAATAACCATTATGTAATGAAAAAACATGTAGCATTAAACTAGAGTGTGATATAATCAAGATAATATGGAATAAGTAATTGATATCATAATATCATTGAATAAAAAATAACCACACACAATACAAAACAAACATCATAAGCATATTAAAATGGTTTCTACAATGACTGTCAAAGTGGATAGAGTGTTTTAGTGGATTGGTTTCACACACCATTTTTATGAACATTATGGGGAAAGTACCATTGTGGATGAGGTTCACTGCCAAATCCCATACATAACACCTCAAAAGATATAAAACTATACCCAATACATTGGAATACTATATAATTCTCATCCCACCAATAGCATTACGTATTGTGCTTCAGATAACCCCCTATGAACCGTTCATGGAATCCCAAGAGATGAATTGTTTTTAATGAATTAGTGGGATGTATAGTTTCATGAACACTAATAACCTAATGAAAATCATAATATTTACATGAATATGTGCTCCATATGAGAAAATAATCATTATAAAATGAATATACAAGATAAAATATGTGAGAAATAAATTCATTTTATAATATTGTCTCAAAGAATATCCAATGGCTATATAGGAAGGATTCCAAAGGGAATTTGGATTTAAATCATTTTCGATATTCATATTTTAATAATAAAACATAGTAAATGAAAATTAAGTTCATATATATAAATTTTTTTGGGAAGGATCATGAAAAAGTAAGAATAAAAATGAATAGTATGGTTGATCCTGTTTTGAAATGACCATATAATCTTTTAATGACGGAAATTGATTATTATTTTCAAATATATTAGAATAAAACTAGGATGGTTCCACATAAAATAAATAGATATTATAAATGATATTTATTGTGAATGTCTTTTAATAGAGGTGATACTTTTCATGATATAAGAAATCATAAATTTCTATTTATTCAGTCTTACTTAAAAGTGGGAATTTTGATGTTAATAAAAAAATGTGTTAAATATAACAAAGAATTTTTTTTAAACATGATATATATCTAAGAAATTTTTTTTAAAAATAAATATGAAATATATGATAATAATGGTTGTGAAAAATGATTTTATACATAGATATTACAATTTTAATTGAATATTCATTAAATTACACAAACACATGCCTGAGGATCATAATGGTTTAGTTCATCTGAAGAAAATCTATACAATATTATCATTAATTTGATGATCTTAAATATTTCCCACAAATATTTTCCAATTTTTGTAATCTTCATTAACATATCACACATAAAACATTTCTTTATGGTCTAGGGAAGGAAACATAAGAACATGTGAGCTCTAAATATCAGTAAGGGAAATAATATAATATGTCAATATTACATGAGTATATGAGTGTGAGAAAATGAGAATAAAATTTTAAAACCATTACTTGTAGATCAAATAACATAAATGTAAGTCTAGGAATAAATATTGGATTTTCAGATGAAATAAATCATAGGGGGACAAAAGAACATAAACTATGAGGGAATAGCATTGGAAAAAGAAATAGATTTTTGGTATACACATAAGAATATAAAAAAATTTACATAGTATTCGAGAATTATTTCAAAAACAGTCTTAGTCAAATGGGTTCAGTCCCAAACCATCGTAGTATTCATGATTAACTCTTAAAATTATAATAGTGGACATTGTTCCTTACCGAACAGAGTCCACTCTGGATTCTAGTACTATTTATATCAAAAGGTTTCAATAATTACCCAATGAATCAGGGGGAGATATATGTCCGAAATTTTACATAATTAAAATAATCCATAGATGTGTCATAATATCATAAAACATTTAATATATCAAAACCAAAAAAATGAAATGGTTTTCCTAAAAATTTAATTATATCATAACTTGTGGAAAAGAAATAGGCTTAATAGTCATTCCATCATTTTATAATAGCATAACTGATGAAAAAATAAGTGGGTATCAAATGAATTTTGTCATTGTTTAGTATTTAGAAGAGAAACCAGTTTAATAAACATCTTTCCATCAAAAACATAAATCGTTAATATAAATAATAAGAATGATATCCTTGGATTATATCCCATATAAAAAATAAATATCCTAAAATATGTTATTCTTATTTGGTAAATGATTTTGAATGATCACATCGAACATTTCTGGAGAAAAATAGCTTTTACAATATGAAAAACACTATTCAAATCATAAAACACTTTCAAACTCCTTTTTTAAAAAATAACACTTTAAACATAAAAAGGGATATCAAAAAAACATCTGAGTCAATTTTTTGAAGAAAATTACCTTTATAATTTAAATTTTATATAAAATATAAATTCTTTGAAAATAATATTCTTTTATAGATATGAAATTTATAAGTGTGAAAATTGGATTTAAAACATGTTATACATTAAAAGGAAGAAAAAATTTCCTATAAAATTATTGGATTTTATGTGTAATATTTTCTTGGTTATTATCTTATGCCCATAAAATCTTTTGGATAAATATGAAAACAATTTATTGATTATAATATGTATATATTATATTAATATCACTATTTAATTGTAATTATATAAATTTATTAGGATAATAAAACATTGTATGCATAAAAATAGTTTTTTTAATAATTACATTCATATTCAATTTGTCATTTCATTCATTTCCAATTAATTTGTAACCAATGAATTAATTTTATATTTGTGTAAAATATATATTTTTATATTTTAGTTAACACTATTCATAAATTCTAATTTAAAATCTAGGTTATATTATATTAAATAAAAATATTTTAATAATATATTATAATTCAGTAAAACTCAGTATTTCATGTAATGCAAACTACCAAAAAAATTCACTCTTATGTGTAATGCATGGTTACATGGTGTTGCGTTCATTAAAAAATATATCATAGATATAATTAATTTTATATAGTAATTATTTTTTAAAGGCTTAGGATATTATATTCCCTTTCATTCTTGGTGCCTTGTGTCCTACCTATTATCTAATATAATGTTCTTACTTTATAATTTTAGGGATTTACATAGTTTAATAAATAAATATGATGGAAATACTTGAAATAAGGTTAATAACTAAATATATATTTTAACTATGGTTTTAAATACAAACCATATACACAAATAATTCCTCTATTTATTTCAAAAAATTTCCTTCCATGATACATATTTTATCATACAGAAGAGGTAATTGACTTAGGTAATTACCATGTTCCACGCATTTAATGCAGAAAAATAACAATAGAAACTCAGGATGAGACTAATTTCATTCCCTCGTACTATTCATTTTTCATTAGAAATTATTTTCATTATATCATTCTTAACCGCACATAAATCAATATATTGTTCTATTGATACACATTCTTATGCGCCTACATACACATTTTAGTTGTGATAGAAATCATGATCGTTTTCCCCATGGCCTCCACCAATTCGTATCTTAGAAAAGCCCACAATTATTTTCATTGGGGAGTCTAGGAGTTGGTTAAGGTATATGCTGTTAATCATATTTTAGGAAAATGATTAATAATGAACATGATATCATTTAATATTATGAATATTATTTTTGGTTTTTCATTACCACCACTATGTCCTTAATTTTCAATGGTAACATTATTTATTCGACTTCCATCCATTTACTAAAACAAGAAATCATAGTGTGAGAAAAAATAGTCATAGTGAAAAAAAGAATAATAATTTATACGATATCATGAAGATTTATTTTCAATGTTAAAAACATTAGGTTTAACCTGGGGTATTCATTTTCACTATATATTCAAATAATTCATTATTATTTGTAAAAGGAATATGAATTATCCAAGTCATATCCCCTGAGAGTGTCAAACCAGGGGTGCAATAAGGCCAATTTTTGTGTACCAGTTTACACTCGAGCAAGGCCTGAAGCACCATTTCGGAGTTATTTCATCTAGGTATATATTTTCCCAGACTATATATAATTATAGTATAAAAACATGTATTTATTCTTATGAAAACCACCTTATCAATATCTAACTAAAAATTTAGGATGTTATTATATACTTATACTCAATTTATATCATAGGGACATGTTCTCTAATATTTTTATTATAAAATCTAGTTCCCATGGTTATTACTAAACCTCCCTTTGATACCAATTATTGCACCCTTACCTCAGAAGGACAAAATCTAGTATCTCTTACCATTATATTGGATTCATTAAAATTAATAAAATCATGAAGTAATGAAGAGTTTAATAGTCTTAGATATCATTCATATTACACATGTTTTATTTCCACGGAAAAAAATAAGCATGATTTCAACTTCATAGAAAGGATTATGTAAATTGGAAAAAATAACAAATGAATGAGAATAATAAATATATAATAGTGAATAACAACACACACATTTCATGAAATCAATAAAATGATAGAGAGTGCCTAAACAATATGAAAATGAAAATAACAGAACACACATGAAATGTAAAATAAAAGGAAAAGGAATAATTAATATGGAAGGGTGAATAATTAAAAACCATGACATTTAATCAATAAAATTTGAACTAAATGAATCCATAGATTGTATAATAGAGAAAACCGCATGGATAATAATAACTGAATCAAAATGAAATCAATTATTATTAATTGGATGTTATGTATGAGACCCAATAAAACCTATAATATCAAGAACTTTTGCATGAATTCTTAAAACTATAGGTAGAAACCCATTTAATATTCATATATAATTTTCCTCATGATAACCTATCAATGCATCGAGGGGCTATATACTTTCTTGGCCCCACCAGTCACTATCTGCCCAAAGAATTACTCACATTGAATAATATATTTAATCAAAAAAAATTTCCCTATAAATTATCCCCATTAGATAATGATTACTTATTTATCAATATTTCCACACATAATAAAAAAAATATCAATGTAAACACCATATGTAAAAGTTATATATGTCTTAGGAAAAAATAATATCCATGATAAATAATGTATATATTTGTGGGAAATTTAATATTCAATAATCACATAAAATGGAATATTTCAATGGGACTAAAAAATAAATCAAGTAAGTGAATATTAATACTATAGTATGGAAAAAAATCAAAAAAAACCAGAGGAAGATTTAGGATTGTATCAATAAAACATATTCCAAGCACTGTAATAACAATGTGTTGTTTTCATTGATGACTAGAAATATAATAAATGGATATTTTAAAAACATTCTTAAGGAAAATTTGATTTTTATTTTCAATTTTTATTTAAAATAACTTTTAAAATAATTTTCGTTAAGAATAATCCTTTTAAACCTCGAATAGGATCCCCAAAAATGTTATTGAGTAATTCCATACATGACATACAAGGTAATAAGAACATTCTATTTTCAAGATAAAAAGGTAAAAAGAGAAAAGAATATTCCTTTGAAAAAAATTATAAAATAAAATGGGTAAAAATTTCATTAATAAATCCCTTTTAAATGATAATTATATTTTTAAAAACCATTTAATAAAGTAATGTTTTAAGAATAAAACATGTTCTCTGACTAAAGAGAGAAATGAAGTAGGGTTTTATTAAATATGTTTTCTAATATATTTTGAGTACCAAATGGTGTAAAAATATACTATTTCTTGAAAACATTCATTATTTACAATAGTGAAATAAAAATTAACTGTTTATTGAACAGTTATAATATATGAATTCTTTTAATTTAATTTTATGAATAGGAAATATCGATTAGAATGAGATTTTGAAATAAACACAAAAAATGATGATAACTTATAAGTGAGAATTAACAAATGAATTTATCATATGTTTCAAATATAAAATAAAAAAATAAGTGGAGATAAATCAATAGATATTTTAATTCATTATATAAATAATTATTTAATATTAATGAAAATGAGGAAGTAATATAACCCAAGGATATTGAAATTATTTATGAAATTTCTCTACCACATTGTAAATTTATGTTCAAATCCCATTTGAGGAGATAATTGAAATTGAAACTGAAAATAACATTAATAATGTTTTAAAAATTATATTAAATTTTAATGAAAAATATATAATCAATAAAAATAAAATAGGTTCATAATAATACAATATTCCTCAATGAAATAAAATTGAGTGAATATTCCTTTCTACATAGTAACTTTTCAATTATAATCCCAATGAGAGAAATAACATAAAATGAAACACTAAATACCAGGAATATAAATTTATTACTAATATAAATTACATTATAGGTATTATATACACCACACAGAATAAATAAGTGGTGAAAATGGTTTATACATCTCAGAAAGGAAAAGGAGACAAAAATCCATTACCTTGTGTTTCCTTCCATGTGATTTCCCTTTAACAACATGGATCAAGATTTTAATCGTGTTCCTAACCGATACCAAGAACATAATAATATTTTATAATATCATATTTTATAATATTATAATATCTTATTACTTTTACATTAATGATATTTCTTTATTTAGATTATTTTAGGTAATAACTCCTTTATTTTTCGAGTATGTTTGGAGGTGTTATTTTTTTGTTCTTCCTATGTTAATCATGATTTAAAAAACTTAAGAATTTAAAAAATGGTTTAATTATCATATATATTAATTATATATGTATATATAATAATCCATTAATCTTGGTGATAGGAAATGAAATCTACCATTAATAGAGATGTTATGCCATATATACGCATGAATACTATATCCATTTCCTTGTCATAATTAAAATAAATAAAAGTAAATGATATATATATATATTATAATACCAAAATCATATATATTTCATATATATAATATATTTTTATTTAAACCATCATTTATACATTCCATGTATAGCTTGAACAAATCACAAAACATGGAGGAGGCAGTAGTCCACACGTCCATAGATGATGTTATCGTATTCCCACAAAAGGAAAATAATGAAGGTATGTTTAATATAAAAATTTAAAAAGATTAAATACATCATAAATACTATATATATCATATGTAAACTATAAATAATCATTATTTTTTACCTTGAAAGGTGGTAAATGGAAGAACGGATGACATCCGTTCGCAAGGCAGTAATCCTCCGTACACAAGAACGATTATTGAATAATCCATTGGATGGATGTGTGTGAATGTGTAGGTCAAAATATCATAGTAAAAACATATCATTATAATTATTATACTTATTATATTATATAATAATGATATAAAAATAATTTAACAGGTGGAAAATTAAATGAAAAAAATTAATTATTGAAGAATGTTACCTCTTATTCAGGTAACACCTTTTGGTTTATACCAAAAGAATTACTTGATTTTATATCTCCCCATAGAGAGGATTATAGGATATGGGTAGGTATTTTGGGATATTAGTTTTCCAGTATATGGGTGAAAATATTTTATGAGAGCTATGAATAAGTGGAATGGGTGAGTGCATTTCTATAGTTTTGGAGGAGTGACATTATTGTAAACATAAAAAGGTAAACACTATTGAGAGGTCTCAAATACATCATGTGCCTTAAATAATAAACTATAATTTATAAAAGGGAGGACATGGTATATCTATTTCCACATTATAGGGGTTGGACCATTCTCAAGGTTATTTTTTCCCTTATTATTAAGGTTTAGTCCCTTGTTAAGTAAAATATAAACTCAGTCGTTGTCATTAATTTTAATCACAATCCCTAATTTTTTTTGTAAAAAACTAATATCAACATATAATATATTATAAATTATTATTATTTTAAATATTTAATCTATTTTTCCTAATTAAAATAACATAATTGGATGAAATTAAATTAAAATGATCAATATAGAAGAGACGAAAAAATGAGTTTTTAAAGTAATAATGTTCAAACATTTGATATGTTTTTATATTTAATTTAAATATTAAACTGATGTAAATGAATAAAATATGATTAATTTAATATATTATTTAACTAATATAACATTCTAAAAAATTTAATAAAAAATTTTACATGATAAATTAGTTACACAAAAAAACATTTTTCAATTAAAACACAATATTTTTCACTATTTATCAAAAAATAAAAATTCTTTTAAAAATAAAAACCACTAACCCCAAGATAAGTTTTATGTTATTATTTAAAAATATAAGTTTATATTTATATAATAAGTTAATAAATTTTCTAAAAAAATTATATTTTAAAAATGTTCTCTGGTTATAGGAATCAAAATTTCGTTTAAAAAAAATTAAAAATATTAAGTATCAAACTAGATTTATTCTCATCTAATGCATATAAAATATATTGGATGAAATTTAAAAATATTTCATTAATTATATAAAATATAATCTTCATTAATGTCATTAAATAATAGTAATTGAATTTGGAAAAAAACCCTTTCTGAGCAAAAAAAATCATTTATATTAAATTGGTTTTTATAGTTATTTCCATTTAATTAGTAACCAATGAATTAATTTTATATTATCATGAACCACAAATTTTCATACTTTTGTTAATAATATTAATAATCTTGAATTTAACAGATAGTTTAAATCTTATTGTATTAAATTATAAGGTTTTATCAAATTATTGTTTTTCTATATAACTCAATCATATATGTAGTGTAAGTAATCCAAGAAAGTAACTGTTGTGTGCAACAAAATATTTCTCAGTATCTAGTGCATCTAAATCTATTTTATAGATTGAATTTTTTTAAAATAATAAATATATTTTAAATTCTCAAGATGTTATATTCCCTTATCCACTTGGTGTTGCATGTCATACATGCTATCGTATAAAAGTTACTATTTTTATATTTTTTAGGTAGTACAATCTCAAAGAAAAATGTCAAATATTACCATACAATATCTAAATAAATTTACGTTTTTAATAATATTATTCGTACAAAAACTAAATTTTTTCTTTACTGGGATAAAAAAAATCATTATAAACCCTCTAATACATATGTGGAAGAAGATAAAAACCTTATAAGAATATCCTCTATAAGGAATAAATAAGAAAAAACCAGGGGTGTCTTGAAAAAAATTAATTTATGTGAAATATTTCAATTATAATGAAATAAAAAAGTTAATTAGATATTTTTGTTTCTACTATATTTTTGGACACAAAAAAACCATTCATAATTTCATAATATGTATTTAGAAGGGATAATTCAATAAAAAAGGTACAGAAGTTATGAAAACATCATAAGAGAATCACAAAACAAGCATGATATGAGTATGAATGTAAAAAATATATCCTTTATAAATATATTTATATTTTTGCAATAAATGCATTTTATATTTCAAAAATAAGGTCTCTGAAAAGAGTTAAACATAAAAAACATTTATTGGAATCATTCCTTCAGTGGAAAGGAAAGGGGAATTCAAAGTTTAAATTAGGTAAAATGATCTCTTGTTATTTAAGTGTCCCTAAAATAATGAATGAAATGAATCCATATATTTTTTACATTTATTTTTACTCACTCATGTCTTTATATATAATAATTTATTAAGACATAGAAACAGATTATGGAGGAGTAGTGATATATGAATGTTATAATTCTCTACAAACAAAAGTCCTTGGTATAATTGAAATTGAGGAAAACAAGCATAATTATAGAGATTTCATAATTGTGGAAGAGTTTAAACAAAATAATCCTACTTTTATCCAATTATGTGGTGATGGTATATAGTATGAATTCAATTAATATTCTTAAATACTCAAGAATTAAAAAAGTTGTTTTATCTCTAAAATAGAATGAATTAATGGATGATAGTTTCAAATTGGCAACTCAAAAAATTCATTCTACATATGTAAATTTTTTTGGAACTTTATATAAATTATAAGATAAATATGTATATTTTAAAAAGAAACATGAGTAAAATCTCAAACGATGAAGTTTAAAGACACTATACTGAACTTATAATAGGAAGATTATCTTTGTGTGATATATTCCAAAAATGGGAAGATGGTAGGAAAATCATGAAAATGAGTATATTAAATATAGTATTCCACTAGAATTAGTTCATTTAAAATTTTCTTGTCTAGTGAGACCTCTGTTATTCAATAGTTTTTTTCATATCATTACAAAAATTGAAGATTTCTAAAAGATAAATATTGTAATGTTCATAAAATAAAATTCTGAATTAGTTGTTATGTTTAATGTCCTTAAAAGACACTCTGAGATAGATATTGAAGTTTAAATTATGAATCCAAGAACAGATGATGATGTGGAATATACATACATGTAATTTGAAAACAATCACGGAAAAAATTAGATAAAAAACTAAATTAGTGAACCATACACTCTCTAGTATTATGGGGTAGTAGGTTTTGAAAAAAGAATAATTTATTAAATAAAAATAAAAATTTTAGCTCAGTACATAGTCTCTAAATATGCATAGATAAAATCTATTTTAACATCTCTACAAATTGAGAACAAATGATTATTAAAAAAAATAGAAATTCAATATTCTTTATAAAATCTCATTTAGAATAAAACCCACTATGAGTTACTTCAATTTACACTATATCCATATTCATATGATGACTTACAACAAGAATATTGGAATGTTTGATGAAGATATAGATGAAGAAATGTTCATGGGATGCCTATCTAATGGTATGTGTTAGAAATGATGGAACAAAAGGATGAGAAAACTTTTTAAATAATGTGATGTCAAAACCATTGAAAATCAATCCATGGGGGAGTTCATTGTTGGGAAAAATCTAGGCAAATAGAAGGGATCAATGATCTAATATCAGAAAAACATTCTGATGAAGAGGATTGAATTATGTAAAATTTTATTAATATTGATTCAAATAAATCAAGTAATTAACTTGATAGGCACTAGTTCAATCCAGAAGAATATTATTGATTACGAATTACGTTATTATAATTATCCAAGTGGTATAAAAAACTATTTTATGGAGAGTTTATAATGTAAAATATTTCAATTCACTGAATGAAGATCATGATCACAATGAAAAGACATCCCCATTAAATCTTATTCTAATACATGAATATAAAAATTTAATTAAGAAAAATTGTGTGTTTAGTAATAAATTAAATGATAAATATAAAGTTGTAAGGAAGAATGATATACTAGTAATAACATTCTATTAAAAATAAAATAAATACATATTTATGTAAATGTAAAATAAAGGAACATATTTAATATATTTTAATTCTCTTGATTATATCACCATAGAAGAATTAAAATGTTTATAAAATAGAAATGAAATAATTTTTATTAAATTGTTACAGGGAAGAAAAATTTTCCATTGAAAAATGTGAGGGTATAATACGGAAAAAAATAGTAGCATGGTGTTAAATATAAGAAAAGATATAATTGGATTAAAAAAATGCCACTAAATCAATATACTAACAGCATCATGCCTATTTGAGAGGTATGTAATTTTTAAATGGAAAGGTTGATAAAAAATAAATTTGAAATATTAATATATAGTAACTCAAATAGTCAATGTATATGTTCACTAAAATAAAATTTATTGTGATAAGAAGTTTTTTTGTGAAGGTTTTTCAAAATATATGAAAAAATAATTCTGAGATGTATATATTGGGTGAGATGGGGTACTTAATAGAAAAACTGATTACATTAAATAATGAAATAATTTTCCTTTCTAAAGTAAAATATGATAATTAATTTTTGAAAAAATCGAAAGTAATACATTAAATAAATTATTACACACAATATAGTTGGAACTAAATATATTAAGAATGATTCAACATTTTGGGTGTATCAAAAAAATTATAGAAGAATTGCTGGAATACTTTTCTATCTAAGTATATCATCTCAAGAAATTGGTATATTATATAACTCTATCTAATGGGTTTTAGAGTGATCCTACAGAGTATCAAATGTTAATATTTAAAATAATACTATTTTATATAAAGGTATTTAAAAAATGTGGATTAGTATATATAAATATATATGATTTTCATTTTATGGGATATATAGTTTCACATTGGGTAAGAGGCTATACAGATTGTAAGTACACATCTAGTGAAGTGTTATTTCTTTTTATATATTTTTTTATTGGAATCATAAGATAAATAATTCATTTTCATTGAGTACATTAGTTGAAAACTATATTACAAGTACAAATATAAGTAAATTTATTTATTGAAATAACTACAGCTTGAATATTTGACTGTTTTTATTGAAATGTTTCTATTAATTTCTTATAAAAATCAATTCACCATATATCTTTCAAAAAATATTGATCAAAAATAATGATATAAGAACATTGACATTATATTTCAATTTATATTAGAGAAGGAGTCACATTATGATGTAAAAAAAGATTAAATTTTCACTGAATAGAAAATTGTAGATATTTTAAAGTAGGAAATACCAATTGAGAGGTTTAAATAATTGATGTTGAAACTTCATGTTCATCCCTTTCCACTCACAATATTATATGTTTATGGGAATAAAATGAATATTTGGATTATTTTGTATAATAGGGAGATAAATTACTCAACTCTTAGTAAGTGGTAATCTCTTTTATTGAAGTTGGAGTTTTTCTTTATCAATGTTGTAGTGTGATCTTTCTTTAATTATTTAAATAATATTTATTTAAATAATATTTTGTGAATATTACTAAATTGGGTAAATATATGGATGTGATAAATATAATTATGAATTAATGTTAAAATTAATCATGTCCCTTAGCCATAATTGCTTATCATAGAGTGATAAAATTCTATCAAAACATTACCATATCAAGTATTATGTGGTAAAAACTCTTTCTAGATAAGAAATGATATAACTTGATTATGAGAAATGAATATTATTATTGACCTAGGTGTATTTGACAAAATAAGAAAAGAAAATTGAAGTTAAAAATAAATCTAAAATGAGATATTGAGGATACCTATATCAAAATTGCAGGTTTGTGTTTCTTTGTATAAATTTTTGAGTATTATTTGAATCTTAAGAGATGTATATAAAGATTTCATGAATGTTTTGGATATAATTTTAAGTAGTTTATAATGAATTTTATGTGATTTTGTGATTATTTTAGGAAATGATTAATTCATTGAATATTGATGGAAACATTCTATGTATGGAAAATGTAAGAGATATCTAGAGTAAAGGCATTATAATCATAAAATTAATTTTATTAATGGAATATAGAAATTTAATTGGTGGGAAGAGACTATGTTGGGATAAAATAGAACTTAATATAGTTCATTATATGAATTATTACAAGATATTTTCAAAGAGTTGAGTCAGATATGTGGGGGTTGATTATCTGTGTAAGAGTCCACTATAGAGCACACTAATCCATTTCAAAATTATTCACATAAAATATAGACACTCAATAGTCTAAATATATCAATATAGTGGTATTAATGTTTGGAAAAGGAATGTGTTCAATATTCTATAAATCATAATATCAGGATTGGATGCAACTTCAAAGGTGTTATTTGATAAAGAGAAAAATCAATGTTATTTATTTATAAGATATCAAAATTTGAGTGATTTTCAGATACAATATTTAAAGAGATAAAATTATAGATTATTAATTAAATCACAGAGGGTCGTGTATGACTACTACACATGAGAATAATTATATTCCAATGTGATGACATAAAATTTAACAAATATGAATTTTTTAAAATAAATTAATTTATTGGAAATTAAATCAGATGATGATTGAGCTACTGTTCATGGAATCAAATTTTAGTTTTTATTGATGATTTTTTTGTTTGAAATATAAAATTTTGATCAATGGGAATACTAAATAATGTTTTCAGAAATAGTTGTTTAGAAAATATTTATGGTGATCAAGAATTTATGTTTTATCATGATTCAAATGGGATGATGTTATGATATAATGAATTTTAATATTCATATGAAAATCATTTTATGATTCAAGATGAGGACTTTGGTGTTTAAATATTCATATTTTTTAGTCGTTAACAATTATTTCATTGTAAAGAACTAATTAATACTATATAAAAGTTAAATATAATGATAAATGAGGATGATTTAATGAAAAAATATGAAATAAATATTGGGTATTTCGATAATTCTCAAATTTATTTATTTTTTATTAACATTATTTAGGTTTTCCATTAATTCATTTTTGAGCCTTCATATATTGAAACTAAAAATTTATTTTTAAATAATTAATCTAGATATATATATGTTAAATGAATAAACGAATAGAATATATCAGATTTTTCATAAAACAGTTGGGGTACAATCCATTTCATGATTATTTGGTTTTTCAGATTTACCAAAATTCTAGAAATATGTTTATTTTTGAAATATTCTTAAGTTACATTAAAATATAATACATTATTCACATACATGAAATAATATTTTAATATTATTTAATTATTAGTTTGAGAAAAATTTTCCAAGAATGTATATCCTAAATTTGGAACATAAATGTGATCTAAAATAATTGATATGAGTTTTTGTATTGAGGTTATCATATTTGAGAAGAATTGTAAAAAGAAAAAATATATATATCTACATGTTTAGAGAATTTTTTAACGCGTTGAATATGATTCTCAAAATTTTCAGCGGTGAAAGATTATTATATTATGATTCTATTCAAATAATTTTATTTTGAAGGCTCAGTAGAAATATATTTTTTAGTTTCAACAGAAACACCGATTCTCAAGTGGTCTTTCTTAATATGATTTTTTGATACTAAAACAATAGGGTTCAAGTGTAAATTACAATGGGAGTCAATACGTTTCAATGATATTGGATGATAATTATCCTAACCACTTGTAAATAATCATAATAATCATGATTGAACTATATGGACCGAGATATTAACTGGATGAAACCATGAGTTTTATACATACTTTTATTGAACCTTGTAAACATGTTTTGTGCTGTTTTCCTTTTATATTATGCATTAATTTAGGAAATATAGAGTAAATTTTTGTGACTTAATAAAATCCTATATTATTATTGAGGTTTAGTTTATGGGGAAGAAATTGTATAATATTTAAACTACTGATTCGGCCAATCCCTTCTCAATAATATAGTCATTTTCTATGCATATCATATAATAATTTATTTTATTTGAGGGATACATATTCCTCAAAGAGTAATTTGTATCCTCAAGTAGAAGTTATCACCTCTAACGATCAAAGAATATCTGTGTCTTCATGTAGTGTTTTGGTTTTAGATTCAGAATTTAGATCACTGTATCCGGTAGATACACATTATAATGGAAATATTGAATTCCCAAAACAACTATAAAATTAATGTAGACAAGAAACAAATCCTATGAATATAGGTCACTTCATGCATGAGGCCAATAAGACAAAAAATAACCATTATGGTATATCATAAACATTCTTCAAAATAACCACAATCTGCGTATTTAACAAAAAACTAAATGTGAATATCATTCCATCATCATGAACTAAGACCGCTACTAAAACTCCATTGAAAACACTCTTTAGAAAACCCATCACATTTCATTAAAGACAAACATAAAAAACAATTATTACAAATGAATTTTTATTTTGAATTCTAATCAAATCAATTTTTTTCTTAGAAAATAAGTATTTAATGTTCATGTCATTGTATCATAGAAATATTTAAAATTCATCAATATACATTGTCCACTTAAATCACTAGATATGATACAATCACTCATTAAATGATGCCACCGCCATGCACACTATTGAACCAATATATATAGTTGTACTATAATTATTTATATAAAATATAGACCTACGTTTTTATAGAGTGATGTAAAATAAAATAATTGTTTTTAGATATAGTAATAATAAAAAACTAACTTATGATAATTAGAAATAAAACTATCTTATACTAGAATATAAAAATTTATAATGAGTACAAGTTACCTACCACATATAATAAATGATATATTTATAGACACACATAATAATTATCATCAACACCAAGGAGTAAATATGCATTAACAACTATAAAATTATTAAATTAAAATATATATATAATAATTACATAATTGGTCTGACCAATGAAAAAATCATAGTAAAATGTAACTATTCTAGATCACATGAAATATAATTAAGATGTTCCATAAATATCTAGTGGTCAATTGATTGAAACAATAAGTAATTTATACTTAATAATAAACAATCAAGGATTCATGGGTGCATATCAAAAATTCTTTTTTTACTGGATACAATTAAATGGAAAATAAAAATTGAAAAATGCATCTTAGAAGTGAAATGGTCTTGATATTTATAGTTATTTTTTTAACATTGCTTAAAATATTGGTATATTTTGTGAATTTAATGGTGTTTGTAATTTTTTTGGAAAACATTATTATAATAAATTAAAAAAATTGTATAAGAAACAATTTTTAATTTCTAATTTTTTTAGTGAATTCTTAATTTGATATTTTATAAATATTATGTTATTCATATTGGGAATAATATCTATGATAATAAAAATTTTCAATTTCATAATTTCCCTAGAATGATAAATGATCTTCTTAATTATTATATAAAATTATATTAAATTAAAATAAATAACCTCTAAATGAAAAAGTATTCATTTGAAGTGACCTATAATATTTATCAAAAATAATAATTCTGAAAATGGAATATTCCATTTCACATTGAAGAATATGAATTTTCCCAAGGGATATTCCATTGATAATTTGTGATATATTGGATTCAATCATGATAAGTTATATGGATTTAAATGTAATGAATCACATATTCTTATTGAGTTTTTATAACTATTTGAATTGAATACACTATTGCATGAAATGTAACAATAGTAAAAATTATGTTGTGAATCTTCTTTAAATAGATTTATGAGAAAAATCTGATTTAAATATTATTGATATGCTTCAAGAATGTATCTTTCTGATAAATTTTTATTTATAGATGTGATCTGACCTGAATTTGTTATTATGATGATTCATTATACAAATTAGTCTGTAAATATAATGAAATATATAAGGCCTATACATTTTAGGTAGATTTATTAAATTAATAAGATAAATAATTTTATTTTTAATCTCATTAATAAATTCAATTTTAACATATCATTATAGAAATATTTTTTTCTATATTTTATTTCTAATATGTTTCTAATACCTTTGATGTTATATATTATAAAAGTAGAACTATAATCCATTATTAAAAAAATATTCATTAAATAAGACTGTTTGAACTTCTAAACATGGTATTTGTAAAAAATAGAGTAATATTTAATAGAGGTTGATCCATTTATGATATCTGAAAAAATTATCAGTTTGAAGACACATATCAATATTTATATCTATAGGTTGACCACATAAAAATTCACAGATTTTACAAGGGATTAATTGATGGTTTTACGGTCTCAATGATATGATCTATATAATATTTATATTGTATATCTATTAATTAAATAATTTAACATTAAAATAACATAATTAATTAATCTATGAGCATAAAATGAGATGTAAATAAAAAATCTTTTATTAAAGATAACATTTAATGGTTTTTATAAAATGTATGAATATACTAAAATTCATGTATTTAATATTTTATTTTTTAGTTTATTTAAATGGAAGTATTATGTGAACTCTTATATATGTATGGAATGTTAACAAGTAAGTAAAAAATATAAAATATTAAATGTTTTTGAAATGATTTACCACCTGATATGCGAAGATATTTAGTTCATAAAATATTAATGAAATCATCTTTCAGTGAATATGATTGGGAAGAAGACCTGAAATCATATAATAGTGTTGTATTTAACCATAAAATGTTACATAGAAATTATAATTATTTTATTTCAATGAGATATGTAGAATTTAGAAATTAACTGATTAGTTATTTGAATACATTCATTTAAACATTTATAGTAGTATAATAAATTATTTATTACATTTTATTTTAATAACATTCTCCCATATTATCAATATTAGTGTGTGTGAATACTATGATATCTATATCATGAATTAAGAAGATAAAATGATATTTTTATTTATAATGATTTAAATTTTGGTGTAAGTGTTATAATATACTTGAAATAGAGAGACATGTTTGATGTGGGTGATGAAGATGAATAATTAATTTATGATAATAAAACTCATCAAAAAGAAAATATATATTTATATTTACTTATCTAAGATGAAATGGTAGAACATTAAAGGGATGTTATAGGGAAATATTCAATACTAGTAATGAATGTTGATAAAAACATGGATTGTGAAGTGGAAAATAATTTTCCGTATAGATATTTAGTGTCACTATATTCATTTTTAAAAATTATTAATTTTTTTTATATAATTTATAATTTTTTACATATACTAAAATATATATATTTAACATCAATAAAATGTATAAATTTAAATGATAATGTTTCAAAAAAAATTGTATTGTTTAAATTTATTTTTATTTATTCATTTTAATTATATCAAATTTTAATTTATTAAAGCTATAATACATCTACTATTTGACTAAATGTATATTGTTAAAAAATTATGGATTATATCAAAATTTATTTTATTTAAATTCTTGAAATATATATACTGATATTATTCTATTTTTTTATTTATTAATTTATTTTTTTTATAATTTTGTAATTTTGGTATACATTTACAATGTTCTAACATGTTTTAATTGTAAGAATTATAATGGATATTTTTTTGGGACTCTATACGATATACATCATCATGAACATAATCATCATCATCAATTTTAGTGGGATCAAAATAATTTTAAGTATTGTAGAATATTTCTAAGACATTAATGAGACAAATTATTGTAGGTACAATCCCATAAAATATACTTATATTGGGAATGAACATGGTCCATCCATTGTCTCAGTTATATTACAGGGTTACATGTATTGATATTCATATTTTTTTTAAAATTACATATTAAAATTGGCTAATGAAATAATTTTATTAAATAATATTAATTAGCATAGAAGGGATTTAAATTTGAATACAATACATGTATGGGACATAAAAGACATCAACTATCCCATTTGAATAGTTCAAGGTGCCTACTACTGATTTCGTTGATACTTATGGAAAATTAATTATGAGCAATGGTTGATATATAAATATACTTCTCTTAAATTGTATTAAATTGAGACATATTTTGAAATATTGAAATAATGAAGTTATCTACAACCAATTAATGTATAAACTAATTAATTATATATTAATGATTATTTTAATTCACAAACGTTGAAATATCAATATACTTATAATTTGAAATATTTTATTTATTTTCATTAATTTTGATGTTCTGGAATTGATATCACTCCATTCAATAATGAATAAATTGGATAGGAAATGGAGTGTATTTTGGTATGAGGTTATGAACTATGTTTAATATAATATATGTACACATCTAATAACTATATTGAAATGTTCTTGATGGAGTGTCTTTAGTGTTATTGGTGATTTTGTTTTGTATTATGGGGGAAAAATCATTTGAGCTACTCGCATATTTTATAGGAAACTAGTTTGAATAAAAAATCCTAATTACATTATTTGTTAATGTAACCCATTTCAATGAAATTTAAAGAAAAATAATTATTTTTTAAAAAATAAAATAAATATTCTTATAACTTTTTGACAATAAATTTCAATGTAATGTTCAATGATGGTAAATTTAATTCATTATGATTTATATTTATATTTAATAACTGAAAAATATCATTTTAAAAATTTATTGAAAATAAATTTTTAATTAACGTTTAGGACATAAGTTACCCACTTCGAAGAACAATTAATACAATTTTATTTTAATTTAAATTTTTGGGAATTTTTATAACTAAATATTCCAATTATGTTGGGGTAAATACTTTATGTTAGTATTGAAATTTATTTCAATATTATTATTGAATGGAATGCTAAATAATACAACAATAGTATGATCTTTATAAAATTAATTAAATTACTTTTATTATTATTATTATTTGATAGATAAAATTCAATAAGAATTAGCGTAAGGGATCATATATTCAAAAACACTTCTATTTTCACCTTTTAGTTATTGAGAGTGTTCTGAGACTTTTTTGGTTGTTTTAGATATACAAGATGGTGTGTGTCCCTTTAAATATGGAGATGATATTGATTAATTAGTTTTTTGGTTTTATTATATTTTTTAAAAATATATGGGGTGGCCTATACCTATTGAATTTTTCTTGGGGATGACCCTTACATATTAATTTTATCATGTAATAACACTTATGAGTCACCCAAAATGACCCTTACGTGTACCCTTTATAAAAAAATAACTTTACCTACTGATCTCCCCTCTTTGAATTTAACATTTTATAATAATTCATTTTTCTGAGTTTTACTACATAATTGTCAATGGTTATCTCATAAGAGTCATATATTGATACATAAGAGTAATTATTTGTTAAATAGGATTTCAATAACATTGATAAATCATTAATATGTATGATTCATTTTCGTTATCCATAAAATTAAATATTTTATACCTAAAATTAACCCCCAAATGTTTAAGAGAAAATCATTTTTTTAATTTTTTATATATAAAAGTAAGATAATATCCTATATAGGTGTCTTTATATTACTGAAAATTTTCATTGTATTACATGGTATAAGAACAATCTATTAGGATTGAAACTCCAATTTTAAAAAAAATGATAAATTTGAAATATAAAATAAAATTTCCTTATCCTTCATGGAGTGTGAAATTTTTTATGAATTGAAATGTTTTGATGTTATGATAATCAAAATTCCTATATTAAGAAATTAACAGAGTTATATCTATGTAAAAAAAATCCCAAAGAACCCCAATAGAGTTCTTCCATGTATAATTTTTAAATTTAGGTGACCAACATTTATTTTTAGGCTTATTAAATTTATTTGATATTATATTAATAGAGAAAAATCCCTTTAGATTTCGGAAAAACCATTGACCAATTTCAAGCATCATTTTTGAGTAAGCATTTGATGACATGTAAAGTTAACGTTTATTAATGAGTTCTATGTCTGTAAAAACTTTCTATATCTCACACACACAAAAGAACTATATCTCTATATTTAATGATATAAAACAATGGAGAAATTATATTAATGTAGGGAATTTGAATACATCCCAATTTTTTTGTGATAGTGGGAGAATCAGGGCTAAAAACCTAATGGTTAAATTTTTTTGATGAAAATAAAGAATATAATAATATATTTTTAATGAAAACAAAAAAATGTTGTTGTTTTTTATGAAAATGTAATAAATATTTAACCATTTATGATATTTTCTATAGTGTGAGGTTTTAATTTTTTAGTTTTGATATAAATTCATGTGTATTTTAAATGATTAAAATTTAATTATTATCGAAATTATGAAAATAATTTTATGATAATGACATAACTTATAATTTGCATTATTTTTTTTCTAATGATAAGTGTTGTTGAGATAGTTTTTAGAATATCTAATTATTCCTTGGTGAGCTTAAATATTATTAGTTCTTACTGAAATATAGTAATAATTAATTTATGTGACAAAAATTGTGAAGAGGAATTATTTTTCAATAAGTAAGAAAATTAATGGTGGAAAGTGTTAACACCTTATATCCATAAATTTATATGCTTGATAGTATTATTAATAAATTTTCATTAATAATTAAAACTACCATAATTCTATTCTGTGCCATATATATATATATATATATTATAATATTAAATTATTGAAGTCATTTATAAAAAAATTACTAGTATTTTTTCCTTTTGGGATGCCATAGAAGCACCATATGAGTAATGAATGAAGAAACATGTTTTTTAATATAAGATATTATTCACCAATGGTTCAAAAAAAATATAAAACCAATAAGAATTACAAATAAACCTAAAATCACTAGAATAAAAAATCTTTTTTAACCCTAGTCTCTCATTATAATATCCACCCCTCGCATCTTCTTGGAAACTCACAATCATGAATTTAGTGAAACATTAAGAAAGAGAATAAATTACGATTTATATAATTGAGAAATTAAGTGTACATCAATGTGAGTAAAAAAACAGAATTTGAGATTATATAATAATATTGAATTAATAAATTGTTATCTATGTAGATAAGGCTACACATTAGTTCAATGTATTGTACTCTCAAAGAAAGCAACTAGTCCCACCTATTTTTATAGAGTTAATTTCCTAGAAAAATATTTTTTACTACTATATTATATTTATAGGGGTTAATTTGATGAATTAATCAATATTTAGAAAATTTCACAGGATCAAAGGCCATATCCAGTTTATTTTTCACATCAACCTTCCATGAAGGTGAATAATTTCTGATACATAATTAGAGGTTCAAATTTATTTTTAGAATTATGTGTGTGTGAAAAAATCTATTGTAACCCTACCTTGACAAGAATAAATTTATTTAGAATAGTATCTCATTCTAGGTAATAATTTTTTATTGAAATTAACAATCCATTGATTCTATCAAATGTCCCACCTGATGATTTATTCATGGAATCTTCTACGAATTATCTATGTCATTTGAAAAACTAATCCTATTACTAAATGTATATAGTTTTATCCATATGCCTATATTCACTTCAGTCTTCTGGAGGAATAGATTTGGATGAAATATTAATGACTACAACATTCGTGTACATTTAAACAATGTTTATATTCTCTATTATATTCCAAATATCAGAAACTTTTTATTATAATTTAGTATATATTAAAAGGAATTTATTTTTAATGGGTTTTTTTCTTTCATGAAATTATAGATTTTGAGTAAGGTAAATAACACTATAAGTATTATAGTATAACCCCTTTTAAGTGATAATATTAAATCCTTCAGTAATCAAATTAACCAAACTAACTCCTTCCCAATATCAATAAGAGTAATGTATTTTACATTGATTATAGAAAATGTAAATATATGTTTTATCTGAGTCACCAATAATATCATGTTCAACTAAATAGAATTAAAAAACTTATTATCCTATTATACATGTATTAATCATGAGAAATGTTTTTGTCAATGAATCCTAAATGATTATTAATATAACCAATATATAGTTTTATGTATTCTGATACCTTCACGTACTAGATGATCCACTTCTCATCTTATGAATTTCTTCTTCTGAGGTTTGATATGAACCGACATTCAAATTGAACTATAAATGAAAACGATGGGATGTGTACTTATCAATACATACATTATGAATTTGATATATTATTCACATAACTTTTTATCCATGTATCCGACCTTATATTCAAATCCTAGTGCTTGAATCGTGGATAACATAATGTGTCCCACAAGGAGAGTTGAGACATATTTATAAATATTTAAACCAAATTTTTTGATGATATCTAGAATGTACTGTTTTGTTTTAAAAATAGATTAAAAATTATTGACACCTTTTTATCCTCATCCCAATTATTTTCATAGCTTTGATATAATAATTGATTTTACATATTTTTGTAAACATATTCTCATTATCATGAATTTGTGATCTCTATAAAACCAAAAGAAACATGTAATCCATATAAAACATGATAATTCTATAAGTATCATTATTCAATGAATTATGATAATATGAATGGTAATATTTATATCTTTTGATACCCAATACTACTAAATTTGTGGCAAAATTATTGTTCCAATAACCTGGTGCCTATTTATATTTTATAAGACTTTATTTAGATTTTAAAATATTATATCCTTCAAGTGCCCTTAAAATTCCATGAGATGCTTAATCCCCTCATCTAAATCACTATGAAGAATGTCAATGTTAACATCGATCTATAATAATAAATTATATATGGATATAATAATATTTTATGCTATTAAGATGATTTATCCTTAACAACCGATGAAAATATTTATAATAAAACTATTCTTTCCATTTGTCTAACGATATACACCACAAACAATTCCTTGAATTTTATACTTCTATACGCTTCATCCTAAAAATGGAAAAACCATATTTTTTTCTGGTTCCCTATTTCCTTATAGTTTTTTATCTACCTACCCTCTTCCATTAATCATTAAGGAGTTCATTTCTTCTTACAGGTATTACTCTGACTACATTGAGTCATTGAGAGTCATATCCTCTTCATTGAATTTTGGTTCCCTGAAATTCATTAAAGGTAAGATGTTTTCATCAAAAATATTTATCTTGATTAACATGAGAATATATCCTCAACTCCATTTGATATTATTCACTTTTGGAATATTATATTTATGATTCCATGGTAATAAACAACTAAACATTTGGAGTATTCCTATAAGACCAATGATACCTTTACCATTTTCAAATCCTATTATAATGGTTTATTTTTTTGTGATATGATGATGACATCTTGTACTATCTGAACACATATACATTGGATTCCTCCATACATATCCTCAATTACATCATTATTTTTATTATCTACCTAAACATTTGATTCACCTATGTCATTTTCCTTCTGTAGGATTATCTCAATGAAGGAAAAATTTTGACTTCTGATTCCTTTTTTCTTATCAAAATCCCAAATTCTGAAACAAAAATGACTATTTCCGTAGCCCATAAAAGAATATGAAATTGAGTGAAAATTTATATTTTTTTATTTTGCATCAATAAATCCATAATCTAAACAGTAAAATATTTTTATGAGTATAATGTTTTGTTTGTTTCCTTATTATGTATATTATAGTAGGTATTTTTCCCTAATATCCAACAAAAATTTGTTTGCTAAATATAATATTGTTTTGATTTTTTCTTCCAAATTATACTCATAGAATCTATAGTGAACACACATACATATTTCCTTCCAAATAAATGTCTATTTTATTCAAAATTTACTATTTTTTGACATGATGATCAAGGAACTACCCTTTTGAGTCTGATACATTTCATTAGATATAATTTCTAGAAGTTATTAATATGGTAAATTATATAAATTTAAGACATCAGGAACCTTATGTTCTAACCAAATTCAAATTAAACAATTTATTTCTCCCATATAAAAGAAATCAAATAATAATTTTGATATTTAAGTAAAGACACCATAATATCCTTCCAGTTTCCTATATCAATTTTTCAATATAAATGGATCCTGTAGGATATTGGACAATGGAATTAAGCCATACTTATGATTGGACTAACTCTAGTTTCATTTCATTGGATTATGGCTAGTCATGTTAAATGAAACACTGATTTTTATTTCTATGCAAATAACCCTAAATAATTAAGAAAGTTTTTTAATGATGAATTAGAATTACCCTTCCAGCTAAAACCATCATGTTATTCTCACAAACTAACCTAAAATATAATAAATCACCTAAGAATATTTCAAGCATGTACTTATTGATATTTCATTAACATTACATCTTTTAGTATTCTAAAGTGTTCATATTTTACTCAACAAACCCCAACCATCATTCCATGAGTCAAATTTCAGATTCCATGGGTGATGTTCATTTCATAGCCTAAATCATTCATTTGGACCATAGATTTAAAATCTTTCTAAGGATATGGAACTTTTATAAGTTTCTTCATCCATAGGAAGCAATAAATTTTAATGAAAAAATTTATATATCCCCTTACAATCACTTTAAAAACATAACCATCATCTAGAAGAACAATCCCAATGCTTCTTCATACACATATAATTTCTTGCATCTTTTATCATCCTTGGAGTTCGATAATACTTAAAATTAAACTTCCCATGAATACGCTAGATTCTTGATCTTTGTAATATATCATTACCACCCATTGTTATTTTAAAATTTGGAAAATAGAAAAATGTAATTTTTTTCGTATCCTCTTTTTGAGTATTATGATTCCACTAAAAATGTCCATGCTTCCCATAATGCTATCATGAAAGTATTATACCTGTAAAATTTCCTTGACTCATACCTCTAGACAAACCCTATACACATTGATGATTCCTTCACATAGGATATTTCCCCTTTAATTATAATTTAATAAAAAACAAATATGTACATAAACCTCACATATCAATAGTTTACTATTAAGGATATACTTTCGAACATATCTAAACATGATATCAGTCATTAAACATATTTTCTTAACCATATTGAACTAACCACTCAATTATTATTATAGTTATTAAAGTAAAAAAGTATAGCACACATCATTTGTGAAAGTCAATTTCATCATAAAGCAGGGTCTTCTTATCATGGTGATTTATCTCACATTATCATCCATTGAACAACATTTAGATAGAGGAATGATAAATATATATTAACTTTAAACCATCTAATTTAATGCTAATATATTATCATATATGTTTCATGATGTCCCTATTAGCTCAACTATTGTATTCTTTTCCAGAATGTTTAATGACCTATTCTATAAATAAATACTGACTAAAACAATTGGATTTCAATCGAACATTTCTCTTTCAGGATTATATCTATTTTAAGTATTTACTCCAACCAATTAATTTTTGATATCCATATGGTTGAGATATTCTTCTAACTTTATCTACTATAATCAATAGTCATTTCCTGGGAACTAAATGTTATATAAATTTCCATTAACTATTTTCATATCTTCCAATGTAAGTAAATCCAATAAAAATCCAGCCAACTTTCAGAAAAGCAATTATGTTACCTACATTATTTATAATGACCATACATTACATAATACAACTTTTTGGGAACAATTTGAAACATTTAACAATCAAATGATGATAGATCATGTGTAATCTAGAAGATTGAAATAATCAATGGGCTAGTGATGTTGATTAAAACCACTATAAATTTCCATTACTCATAATTCACTAGAACAAGGAATTATGTTGAAAACTTATTATTTATTTTATGTTAAACCTCTCTAATAATTTGAAAAACTAATAAAAATCATTCAATATAATGAATAAAAGATTAAAAACAAGGATTTATGTAGTTTAGAAATTAATTATATATTCACTATAGAAAACTGAGAAAATTTGTATTATACGATGTAAAAAGAAATAAAATATTGTAGCTAGGGTTCTAGTGGTTTACATTAATTCATCAAACAATACTATAAACCCCAATAGATATTCCAACCTATTATCTATAGAGGTTTGTATAGTCAAATTGGATAAACTAAAATCCTATAGTTGTGACTAGTTGTCCATTGAATTGATAGTTATGTAGAGGATTCTATTAAGTCAATAATTATTTCCATTGGACTATTAACAACCAAAATCCATCGATGTAATTTATTTTTAAACATAATATGATGATAACTGTCAGTTTAGAAGATCAATGATCGTTTTTAATAGTCTCTACTTGAACTTCCTTGACATGATAAATTAATTTAATAAAGTTCCTCTATCTGGTAAATGAAATTCTAGTGAATTAAAGAAACACAAAATTCATAGGATCATATAGTGATAAGATGTGTTTTATTATTTTATAATAGTATATTTATATAGTTTATTATGGAATAATAAGGATGATGTGAAAGGGTATTGGTGATAATTTTGGATGGATCGATCGAGTAAAGAGTCTTTTTCAAATTCTAAATACTTATTTATTAATTTATATTATCTTATTACTTTATCTTTATAGATATTTCCGTTTATGTTTATTCATCATACATTTATATTAAATTATGGTATTTTTTTCCTGGATTAATGGATGATAATTAATAAATAACATAATTAATGGGGATGGTTAATGAATTTTAGAGATGATATTTGATAACAATGAAATAATTAAACAAATTCCATAGATTATATAATCACTAATGATCTTGAATATTCAGTCTAGAATGATTTTATCAAATTATTTATATATGATTAATTGGAATTGACTTTATAAGATTATAATTTCAATGGAAATATTTTATTATTAAATCAGCAATGTATACATTGATATTTGATGATTAAGAGATATGAAAATAAATAACCTCAAAGTCGATAATGTTGGATATCGGGTTTTCATGTGGGATAATACATTTAATTGAATTATAGGTTTTTTAAATTACAATATAATGGTAATGTGAAAAATATAATTATGTTTTTTTTATTTTTCTCCACCATTCAAGTGGAGGTTGGTGAAACCCATAGTTAGTATTATGATCCAATAGTTCCCAACATCTATTTTGTTGAGGATACACATGGTTGAATACTCTCCAAAACCACTCTTTATTAATTAAATATATCATATATTATATCATAAATGATATAATGGTTTAATATTATAGGATATGTTATCATATATGTTATAATGGTATTTTTTTCCATACATGTATATGCTGGCTGTGGTTGATTATGGTTATAGTTTATATATGTATTCTAGTGGTAATAGACTTTGGTTACTACATGTGAACATACACACAAGATGTGATGTATTAAGTTATAATTTATATTTAAAAAGGATGTACTATCTCTTGGTTTTACTATATGTTTTTGTGGGATGCGATGCTCATGTGGATATGGTTATGTGTTTCTAGCTTTAATGTGCTATAACAAATGTGCATCATGACATGTGGGGGTATGATAGGGGAAAGTTCTAGTGGTATGAACATCCTATTTACACGATTTACTATTATGATACCTACTTATATGAATTATATATTGAGAATTAATTGTTTCATGTGTGAATATTTTTTCCTGATTAATGAAAACAAATGTATTTCTCTATTTATTCCATGGGACATTAGTATTATTCATCAAAATTTCTTTTAATGTTTTAATGGAGGATCCTACTAGAGATAAATTTATTATCACCATTACATTTATTTGAGTATATATATATATATATATTTCATGTTTATTCAGGTATATAATGATTGGGCATGATGTTACTAGATTATAGAGGTTGTTCATGATTTGTAACCGTTTTAGTCACTGTCATTGTAGTTTGTTTTATATTTCATATTTTTATTAAATGTTGTATGTAATTTTATGTATTTTTATTAGGTTAATATTTTGTATTTATGAAATTTATTGGTGGGTTTTTACATTTTCATTGGAATTTCAGGGTAAAAACTCTTATTGGTGTGTTTTTAATACCCACAATTCTAGTTGCAAACTAAAAGAATAATGGTGGAGGGATTTTTGGTCAATATTTTCATTAAATAAAGACATGTAGGGTTACTAATAGAGGTGGGTCATGAAAAGGATGTGTTAATTCTTTTGTTAGTGAGAGAAGATATATCTTTAGGATCTTAAATTGTGAGGATTGTAAGGGTTTGTTGGGGAAAAAATATTTTTGGAACTTAGTTTATGATGTAAGAAGGGGATACTGATCAGGACAATGGATTTTTTTGGGCCCCCTATAATTCATCTCAATGAACTAACGATTAATAAAAATAAAATGTGAGGTTACAAATATTATGTGTAAAATACCAAGGATAGAATCATAAAACATAATTATATCTTTCTGTGATTAAATTGATTAGAAAGTAGGCAATATTAAAAATCTAAACTAGAAGATATTATATATTCCAAACTCTATGTCTGGGTAGCCTTACTTTTATAATTTTTTAGGAATTTATCTAAGTAAATTCCCCATAATGTTCATACTAGAGTGGTTCAACAATATGTTTAATAAATCTACTATAGAGTTGTAGTCTGCAATATTACACATGTTGGGGGGAGATAGTTAATGAGTTTTAGGAACAATACTTGAAAAAGTACAGGAGATCAGTTTATAATACCATGAATGTGGAATGGTTTAAGGATGATGGGATTAAAATCAATTCGATTCATTCTGGTAGATAAGACTTGATTCCAATTATTATTAGTACTATTGTAAGAGTTTCATATTATTAGTGGATTCACTTTCTTGGAGGCCCTAAAGAGTCAATAGTTTCATAGGAGATTGTCTATAATCCATTCCAAGTTGAGTTCTACTCACTCAAAATGATTTATGTGAAATAATATTAGATAATGTACATACTATAGGGTATCTATAGTGTTTGAGAGTTTGAAAATCAATTCATGAATATTAAACATTATGTATATGAAAATATTAATTATTTGGTGGCTATGGAAGGGGATTCTGAGGATTCTTTCTATCTGAAGTTATTAATATTGTTTACCCAATTCGCGTTAGAAATATTTATTGTTGTTCTGCTTAAGGTATATGTTATCTTGGGGATGTTGGTTTAGACATGGCCATCAGTTGAGAAATGTCACAAGGATTCACTATAGAGGAAATCTATGACCAATTGTTCGTAGTATCCTAGATGCTTTATGTTTTATGTAGTTAGGAGTTGAATTCGTCCTTTATTACTATTTTTCACCAGTATTGGAAGTTCCCTAACACATAACAAGATATTATAATTATTTTTGTTTATATGTTATGTTCATGGTATTAATTTTATTTATTGACAAACCTTTGCAAATAGATTTTTGGAGAGATCACCTCCTGCTTCAGGTTTAACAATTACTATGGTATCCGCAGAGGTAGTTGCAGAAAAACAAATGTGATATATGGTTAGGTTATCTATAAGGAGATGGTATGGATAGATAAATATACCAATAATTCCATAATTTATAGAGATATTGAGTAGAGTGATACCAATTAGGTGGTTACTATCAGGGTTAGATAATTCATAATGAAGGAAATGGTCAGAAGCAAGCCATTGAGATTCAAGAAAAAACTGAGGTATAAAAAAATGTTGTATTATCTATCTATATTCTACTAGGTTTTGTAATTTATAACATTTTTGAAACCTGAACACGTTCATTTTACTAAATATATTCCAACGAGTGGGACTTAGTTGGAGAGGAATCACATTCCCTTTGTGTTTACTATGCTTGTAAGAGACTGATTTGGATTTTATAATATATGTAGTTTTGTGAGATAATGATTGGAAAATGTTACTATTATGTAAGATGGTTTATGATATATATATATATATATGAAATCATCTTCATCATGTATTGGATATATTCATTAAAGGATACTATTGACTAAATTTGGAGATAAGTTGTGTGATTTGATCCAGATAGAGACAATGATATTTTTATTGGTCAGTGAGATCATCAGATGGTGAAACTTAATGGTGAGTCATTATATTATATAATGTATATTGATTATATGATCAATGTATTTTCATTGACTTGAGTACCCTAGGGTTTTATAGGAGTACCTTTATGTGTTTCTTAAAGATGGTGAAACACTACCCCCTCATTGTAAAATTTATTTTTTGTTATTATTGTATCCAAATGTCTATCCCATATCTATGTCACTGTATAGGATGGAATCATCCATGAAGATTGAGTTATATATTTAGATTTATGAAATTTTATAGAGAGATTTTATTTGACCCTTTTTTACATTGGGGTGATTTGATCTTTTCTCAAATAATTTAGATGAAACTAAGCGATTTTTTCTTAATTTTCATCTACTGAATCTTGTGGCAATGAAAAAGTATTTTCCCATTTTATTAATTATTAATCTATTAGTTTAGCTGATTTTATCTATATGTCACTCAATGATTTTTTACTATTAATATATCATCCATTATAGGTGATGAATAATGATATTATAAATAAATACATCAAGTGAACTAATGTGTAATATGAGTTCATATTAAATCCCTTCAGATTTACTAATTCACCATCTGTGTTCATGGGACTCATAAAATACTTGTTTCAAGGGAATCGAGATATTTTATTATTCATATAGGATCTTGTATAGCATTTTTGATAAAATTTTAAGGTCTTATGTTGTCATCAACAATTTGAGGTGATTTTTAAGTCATTATTTTGTGATTATGATGTGCATTTTTGGGACATCCCATGTTTTAATAGGGGTAGTTGTAGATTCTCAATATATTATGGTCGTCATTTATTTAATATCCCTAATTTATGTTATTGAGTGTCCGATTTGTTTTCTCTAATATGTTATTAAATAATATTAATTCCCAAATATTCTCTCATTGTGACTCCTTAGATATCCTTTAAAATGATTGATTGATATTTTTTATAAACTAACAAGTTCTACCCATATTTTCATTAAATAATAAAAAATCTATTTAGTTATCTAGCTCCACATTTTTAGGAGGATGGAGTTATATTTTAGGTTTAATGAATTTATTCACGCATCATAATAGGTTTCTTTCTTATTTAATATAAAATAATATTCACATATGGTTCTTGGTAGTGACGAACCCATGAATTTTACTATTCCACCCATGTTTTTTATATTTATATAATCTTGTATCATTTAATTTTTTTTTCAATCGTTCACATAATAATGAAAGTTAGGATATTCTAAGATCACACATGTTTGAGATATATCTCATCCCAATATTATTTGATCATAAGACAAAAACATTGGATTGAATTCTTAATAGATAATGATTTTTGGTCTTCTTGTATATTGAGTATAGGGAATATTATTGTTGTGACGCATTAAAATAATTATTATGGGGATGATTTTATTTAGTATGAGGATTCTAAAAGAGTGATGGAGGATATTTAAATGATTTACCTTGGTATTGAGGAAAATTATCATATATGGTGAGTCCAAATGATGAATGTATAGTCATCCTTGGTAAAATAAATAGAAGAATCTATGGGGTATGGTACAAAAATTAATGTTTTGTTAGAAAATGATGTCTATGGTGAGGCCCTTGATGTATTACCTAAGGAAGATCTTCATCTTGTGTTGTTCAAAGGTATGCACATTTTTCCAATAGAATAAATGTAATTTTTTCTCTTAAAGATTCATATATCACCCTTAGTAGTGCATCATAGTGTTCTTAAGGGGTATTGTTCCTTGATGAGTAAGTTATGGCTGTATGAAAAGAAGTGATCTTCCACAATGTTCATATATTTTATTTCATTTATTTCGAAGGTAATTGCTAAACATAATATTCCTAAGGGGTTTCACAACAAAACTATGTCCCTTATTTAATGTTATAAGGCATTTCAATGGATTTCATCACTACTTTACCACTAGAACATGGTAGATATGATTATATTTGTGTTATTATTGAATATTTAATGATCTCACCTCACATTAAGAAGTTTAAGATGTTGATATTAGTGAATTTAATAGAGAAAAATTATATTATATAGATTACAAGGCTTTAAGGGTTTGAAAATATGAACATTTTGGATCTTGATCTTTTTATTATCTATTAAGAATTTAGAATTCTATTACCAGATTTATGATCTCTATTATTCCATAAACTACTTTTAATGTGTATATATAATTGGATATAATAGACCATAAATAAATTGAATGGTATATTGAATGAATTTATTTTATATTCTAGACTATCATGGCTTTGCCACCTATATGTGGCTGAGTAAGCTTAAAATAAAATCTTTAAATCCCTTTGCATGACACCATTTTATGATGAATATGTATGACCTTGTGGATATCTATTACAATGGATTGAGTTCTTAGTGGTATCTATTCGTTGACTAGAATTAGTGTATAGGTTGACAAGTATTGTATATGTGATTATGTGTCAGTTTCGGTTGATCTGATTAACGAAAAGTTCTATAATAAACATAAAAAGAGGCCTTTGATGTTAAATGTTAGAATATTTATTTTGTTTCCATTGAAGGTATCTCCTCTTCATGGGTAGTAATGTTTCTATAATGGGAGTAATATTTATCCAAGATTTGTTTTTATTTCAAGGAGTTGGAGCACATCTATGATGTTGTATATAGATTATAACAATTCCCATAGGGAGACCAGATCCATGAAATTTTCTATGTATCATTGAATTATTTAAATCTTTATAAAGGTGAACATGTCATTGGAAAGGATTATTTAATAATTTAAGATTATGAAATGTTCATAAAGGGGAATTTTGTGATTCAAAAAAGTTGATATAAGGTTTAAGGGAGTGTTATTACCTTTATTCAGGTTTTGTAACAGTACAATGGTTAAGAAGAGTGTACATTAGAACATGAGTCACAGGTTCATTCTGAATATCATGAGTTATTTAGTGATTAAATTTTTTAATAAGTTATATATGATATTGTATTAATTAAGGCGAGGTTTGATGGTGTTTTATGATTCTATAACCATTTCTTATATTGATATAGTAGTGATACTATAATGATATTTTTATTTGAGAGGTATCGCATGCGGTGTTTATTTATGATTTTATGATTTTTTAATTTTTTTCTATAAGGGTGGTTTTTTATTTTGATAGATCAGAATCATTGGATAGATATATGATGTAAAAGAAAATATTTTCATAAACTCCAACAATATCATATCTTAGGTTTTGAGGGTGTCTAGGGATGCTTTCTGGATGTTTCAGTAGTTAGAGATGGTTTAGGTCTTTTTAAAATGGGTTTTAGAGTAATTATTTAATTTGTTGGGCTGTATTATAATTTTTTGGAAAAGTCTATATAAGCCTTTACATATTGATTTTTTCATATAAATGACCCTTATGTAATAACTTTATATCTAAATTACCATCACATTCCACCCATAATGACCATTTTATATCCCAATTATAATAGAACACACTTACATAATTTGCTTCTCTATTAGATGTAACCCTTTAATAGTAAGTAGTTTTCTGAATTTTCAATTAATAATAGTCAATAGTTAATATGTAATAATCTTATACTAATAAACATGATTTGTCATTTAATACAGAAGATACAATCCCTTTTCAAAATCCTTATTACTCAATATCCCTTTCCATGATAAATAAATGTTAATATTTCATGAATAAAAGGAAATCCCATTAGTATATTATTAAATAAATCTACTAATATTTCATCATATTAGAGAAACTTCTTCTGCATTACCATAGTTTTTCCTTAGTGAAATTACCCATTTTTTATTTGTATATAATCACATATATTAATTTCAAATAACATTTTAATTCAGAAAACCATAAAAATTGATAAATTTTAAATGAAAAATCAAACCATTAACTACTAAAATTGGTGAATCTTATTTTAAAGAGTGTTAATGTTATATTTTGTTGAATATCAAGAAACAATTTTTAAATAAAAACTAAAATACATTAATTTATTTAAAAATCAAATCCAACATAACCACGACATATTATAGATGTATAATGTTTTCATATTATGGTTCTCTAACATTTTTTTGAGACTTATACATTTCTTTTTAAATTGAATGAACAATGAGATGTATTATGATACATTGAAATGTTACTCACTAAATTTTATCCCTTTTCATTGTTTTAATTTCTACTGACGTAAAAGGTTAAAGTTTCCTCATGAGTTCTAGGACATGAATACCTCTCTTTGTCAATAATCTCCTACTCATAAAATATTTGGGGATTCACAGTGGTGTAGAAATTTTTTCAACATATATATCAATTTATTTTTCATTTTGGAAGTATAATTATTTTGTTTCTAAAAGATGAATAGTTTATTTAATCCAAATAAGGTAATAATCATTATTTACTGAAAAGAAAGTGGAGTTTTAGTTTCAAATTAGAGAATAATAATTATGTTATTTTTTAATGTTATTTCCAACATAGTGTGATGTTATGTTTCAATAATTTCCATATGCATTAATACATATTTTGGACTTTAAAACATAATCAGAGTTTATAATATGGAATAAAAAACATAGTGAATTGAGGACTATAATGTTATTAAATTACATTTAATGATATGAATTAATGAAAATGAAATTAGAATATTTTCAATCATCATAATGATGTTTAATATGATTCTTTTCTGATGAAATAGGCTCATGATTAATTTATATAATTTAATATTTAATGTAAAATGGTGTTTATAGAATAAAAAATTATTAATAAATTGTGTTCGGAACACTTTTCTTTTCATTTAGATTCTTCAATAGTTACATTAATGAATCATCATTAAAAATTAATTATAATATAATAATCCATTATATCATATATATATATATTGGAATATTAGATCATTCCTGTTATTTATATAATAAACTTTCATGGTTGGTACAATGAAGAGTTTATTTGAATTATTTTCAATGTTGTCTTAATGTTTTTGATGATGTAATGATATGGATGATGTGGTAAGGATTAGGTGATAACCCTAGATAAATATATTGAGCAAGTAAACTTAATTTTGTTCCAAATACTAGTTTATTGATTTATATTTTCTTATTTATTCCTATTTATAGTTATTCACATTTGGGGAAAATTATTTTTAGATGATGGAATAGATGTGTGTTATTGTTCCAAATCAAGGACTGTAAAAAATTATGAACTTGATGAATGAGAATGATTTATAATTATTATTGATGATATTTAAAAATATTAATTAAAAAAATGGAAGCCAAGGGTTTATTAAATGATTAGTGAGGTAGAATATAACATAAAAAAGGATTTTCATGGATGATTAATATAAATATAATAAAAATTTATCATGTAATATTAAAATTTGAATGGTAGTTGAATATTATAAAATTATTCATGAAAACATTTAACATTGATGTTTGTGTGCTTAGAAACAAACTGACGTCGCTTTCCTTAGAAATGACAGTTGGGTTACCACATGATATACTATTATTAGTTCATGATTTTATTAATCTACTTTATGATGGGAAGGCAGTATACTATATATAATATTTTTTTTGTAATTTATTGTTATTGCCCACTCTATCTAGTAGGGAAACGTGATACAATGAATTGGCATTAGGTTTCAACTATTTCTAAATGTCTATGTCTTCCAGGATATAGATTATTGGATTTTCCTACAAAAATGATTTCTAGTTTGAATGAGATTTTATATTTGAATATCCAGGATTTTTTTTTACAATTACATCATATGTTCACATATGGTATGTATTGGAACTTAGTTGTGGAAGACCTATATATTTGGGATATAGTGTTATATGGTTATCAATTGTACATGTATTGAGGAAATGAAGGCTTATAAACACTAAATGTATATTTATTCTCGGGTTATGATGAATTTTTATACAATGTATATTTGCACAAAATTCGTTGGATATTTGCATTACCATATGAATATTGGGATTTGATTATTGTGTGCCTATGGTTATGTGAATATGGTTGTGATGTTTTAGTATAGATGTGAAACATGACTTCTGTATGTGATTAGAGCACCAAGTCATAAGCCATTGGGGATTTTAATAATAGGTTATGTGGGAACATGGGAATAGGGTACCCTTATTAGATACATTATTCAATATTATATTTCATATTTTTTACATTATTTTTTGAGTGATCCTTGGTTCACATGTTAATACTCTTTAATTAATCTAGGTAATGATTTTATATCTCTATTTATTTACTAGGGTCTTAATATGATTCTTATACATTTCTAATAGAATATTTGGGGATGATATAATTAAGAATATTTATATACTCATGAAAACACACACAAAAATTTATATGTAGTTTCTACGAAGGTGTTTGTGATCTTGCTATATGTAACTACCTTGATGTGTTTGTTTTTTGAGTTGTGAGTGTTTGTGGTAACTATTATATGATTTTTTATGCTATAATACCATTTTTGACAATCCATTATATGAAATTTATTATTCTAGGATCTATTTAATTATTTATATTTATGGATTTGATTGGTGATTTTCTAATAATTTTAGTTGATTTTGAGTATAATGCCTCACATATGTGTGTGTTCAATACCCATGCTGCATGTATCCTTTTTATGGACAACATAATGTGGGATTACTAGGTCTCTCTGATCTTCAATACTAGACTAAGAGGGGTAATTGTGGGGATGTGTTTTAATAATGGGATAAAAACCCTTCATAATCACTATCTTTTTCTAACAATGACTTCATTAATTTTTTTGAGAAAGAACACCATAATCATTTATAAGGGATGAGTTTCAGAACAACCTCGTAAAATATTTTTGGTGTCTCAAATTCATCATATATTGTTACCAAATCCATTGGTGTATATTTTTTTAAATTGATTAATATTTCTAGTGGGAAATTTTATGGTACGAAGTAAATGAATAAGAACATGAATTGAAACATGTATTATATTAATATGATAGTTTTTTCTTATAAAATTATAAGTTTTTTATTTAGTAAAAACACTAGAGTATATTATCATATGCACCTTAATAAATATACATGATTTTATTCGATAACATGACCTTAAAAATAAGAATTGATATATTCTATATGATCAATACAACAATGAATAGACAATAAAATTATGTATGTTAAATCAATATTCCCTATAAATCCAATGGGTTATAGTCTACTATAAATAACATAATCCTGAACTATATAATAATATAAAATAATTAATTTAGATTATGGTGGGGATTTCATAGATAATTTATGGCCTATCTTGATGGAATATTGAGTGGATGAATAATAAATGAAATTAGTGATATTTTTAGGATGTATAAGGATTAGATGACCATTGGAATAGTAAAAATCCCATTATAATAGTAAAATTTCTGATAAGTAATATTTACCTTGAATAAAATACATATATAAAATTTTTATAACTCTATAAGATAAATAATAAAATTATGTAAGTAAATAAATATATAATTCATTGATTTTAATATTGTATATTTTAATATAATCAATAGAAAACATAATTTTTATAATAAAATTTTATTTTAAAAAATGTATAAATTAAAAAATTAGTTTCATAAATTTATTTCCAATTTTATAAGATTGGAAACATAGTTACAAGTGTTTTTTCAATTATTCTACGAATGTTGATTATTTGGTTGAATAGAAGAAAATAGATCTTTGTTATACATTAATTTTTATTAGATATTTTTGACTTAAAAATGAAACATGAATTTTTGAGATATTTAATTTATTATAAATCGATATAATTGGTTATATAATGTATTTTAAAATGATAAATTTGATTCTGAAATTTATAAATAAATTTCAAAATGAATTTTATTATTATAATAAAATCTATTTATGATTATTTACATATAATTATGTATTCTAAGGATACCATTTATTTTTTATGTTTTCTTATTTCAATAATATATCCAAATATTTGACCATGTATTATTAGTAGTCATATAAATGAATAATATCCTTTTTCATTGAAAATAATAATAAACTTTCCCACATTTTATTTGAAAGTAACCCCCCCTTATATTAAAAAATATAGCCCTTTATCACACGTTTTTCTAAATTTGTTAAAATTCATCTTATGATAAATATATTCTAAAATATTACTCTAAACTAATATATCCTGATTTTGGAAGATCTGGTCTAACTAAAAGTGTATCAATCGTTACCGTAAAGAGAATTCCAAGGGAGGCATCCTAAAGAATTAAAATTTTTCATACATAAATAATTTTAATTATAATTAATTTCTTAACATTGTTATAAAGTATTATAAAAATATAATAACATAAAAACTATATATTAATATTTTTCCATTGTTTTAATAATTCAAAAAGACACCTCTCTTCCTATGGTTAGTTTATACCAGCAATGTGAGCGATGATATCTTTCGATACTAAAATAAATTGTTTTTTTTAAGTATTTCATGTATAATTATAATATTAATAATAAAATTATGTTATTATAATTATTTTTGGTGAATAAAATAAGTATGATATCAACAATTTTAAATATAAACCATCATAATTCATTATACTGTTTTAAAAGAACCTTCATGAGAAAGGATTTATGATTTGAATAAATTTTTGAGCATCTATAAGACTGTATATATATTATAATAATAGAATAATATAAATCCATATAATAAAAATTATTGAAATATAGAACCAAAAGAAAATATCATCTCATGATTCTATCCTAACGATGCAATTCCATAACTATGAAATGATCTTATTAAAGATCAACATCAATAATCTAAAAAATAATTACCAAATAAAAATAAATATATATATATAGTAATTATTAAATAATATTTAATGTGTTTATAAATATTGTAATTAAAAACTATAATTTTATTATCTTGGAAGTAGGGAAGTATGAAAACAAGTTAACACATGATGAATGTATTTTTTTAACATTAATTTTCTTATTTAAGTTTTATATATATATATATCTCTCTATATTCCTTTTTCTATCCTTATTATATTCTATTTATTTGTTCAAAATATATATTTAGTTAACAAAATATTATTTTATTTTTTATAAATTTTATATGAATGTCCATACTTCATTTGAAACATATGTTATCATGTTTTTTTCTGATTCCACTACATGATTCTTATTATATTATTTATTTTATATTCTTCTTATATTTATGGAATTTAGATTTTTTTTACTAATATTCAACCATGATGATATATTATATTTTATTCTCTTCATCTATTGTAATCCACCTAATTTTTTTATTATATGATTAATGACATTATAATGTAATCCATTCAGTACTTTTGGGCTTCATTCAGGTTTATTTATAATATTTGATTTATTTTTCTAGTTGGAGCACATATGGATATCATATTTTGTTGTAACAGGTAATCATGGAATTGAACATCAATTTAATTGATTATTTAATGATTTTAAATCATGAGATACTACTAATGTAGCATTGGTAGTTCGCCTCGAAAATTATGTCATAATGTTTTCACAGTGAGCCTGAATTTATTTTTATGATGACTTTTCCAATGTTGGGGATATTTTTTTATGATTCATATGTTCACATTGATCCAATGATTTTAGAATAGATGTAACTTATTACTATAAAATCACTTTTTATCCACCAATTTTATAATCACATGTTATACATATTGACATTTATTAAATCTCATATTTATATTGATTTCTGTGATCCTCTATCAAGGTCTTTTATTACCCCTTATTTTATGAATATTTCAATTGATTCTAATTAAATTATAAGATTATCATAATATAATTATTCATATATAAAATTGGTATATAAATGATTATATTTTTTTATTTTAATTATTATCATATTTCTAATCTCTAAAATACATTATATAGTTGGATTATGAATTTTTCTTATTATAAGTCCTTTAAGTGAAAAATTAAGTACTATTAGGGTTAAAAATTATTTTTCATTAAGGTAGTTTTTTTAAAATGTGGAGGCTGAAGCGAAATAACTATTTAAATAAGGGAACTAGTTTTTGGGTAGAGGGGAACAATTACATGGAAAATAGGCCCATAGTGACTTCAAGATCAATACTAGAGAATTAGTTTGGGATGAGTTATTTATATGTGAGTGGTCACACTATTTTAGGAAATATTCTAATCCATTAATCAAGAAGAAATGGAAAAATCCCACTGATTTTTTAATACATCAATGATCTAAGTAACATATATTACATTTGACTATTAATTTCTAATAATTAAATTCCAGCCAATTACAGAAATATATCCAAAAGTTGACATATTCAATTGGAATTATCTATGAATACCCTTTGTGGTTGACCTATTTACAAGTGATTAAAAATTAGATTTTTGTTTTAAAATACCATTCGTGGAAATATCAGGAATCCTCACATATTCCAACCATAAAAATGAATCATTAAATAAGAGTTTAAAAAAGTATTGAAATAATACATGAAAATATTAGAAGAAATCTACACATATAATTTCTAATAATGTTTAGTTATATTTGTGTCCAGTTAATCATTGATAATTTATTTGAAATGACACAACATTATGGACCATGTTTGGATAAAATTATCCACGGTCATATTTCTTTCATTGAATCCTCTTGTGAAAATTTGATATTTATTATCGATCCCATCACTTTTCCACTAATTTTTTCCACTTGAAATAATAAGTTTTCATTCTTTTTTTCAACCTCTTCAGAATAATGAATAGTCAAGGCCACTCAAATATTTATTCTAGGGAGTTTAAGAGATTTTCCCAATACTTTTACCCTACGTCCTCACTTATTACCTCCTATGTATCATTTATAAGATCCAATGGTGTATCATAATTTATAGCCTCCATGTCTAACATCTCATAGAGAAGAATCAGAGAATCCTCTATAATCATAGAGACTCCTAGTATCTGAGACCGATGTTTAATCAAGTCACCCAACAACTCAATATATTGTTCCTTAGAATCACATCTTTCATTCATTGTACATCTACTTAATACGTTCATTCCCATCTACTACACCTACTCCTTCTTACAGGTATCACACTCCATCACCATGGATCTATCATTTTTGACCAACATTATTTCGATTGGTTTTTGTATGTAATAGTAATCCTTACAACATTTGGATTTATTATTCTTCATCTAAGGGAATATCCTTAGATAACAGTCATCTTTATTCCCCATATTCCTCCTTGGGATATAAAGATCTCTATCGTTTCCTCCATTATCACTATCATCTAATATTTTTCTATAGCTCTCCCTCTAACTATAACCCAGATAAGCATCAACCTTTATTAAATTCATCTTCCCATAATAGATTTATTTATTCATGAATAGGGACATAAGTTTTTAGACCTTTAAAAATGATTACTATGATTAATATATGAAATGTAACACCCCAATTTTTCATAGTACAATATCTCTTTAAAGTAATTCAATACCTTTCACCTTACATAACATCGAGTTCAAAAGCACAACGACTTACCAAACTAGCCGTTCAAAAGAAGTTATGATTAGTATAAACTGATTTGTGAATTTTATGTATTCTATAACATACATATTATGTGTTTATTAGACTTAATATAACAATTAATTCAATTTTTTAGATAAAGGAAGTATTTTTCAAAAAAAAAATGCAATTTTTCCGCCTTATAATAGTGAACCATTTTTAAATCCAATATTGGAAACATTTATATATTAAATTTGAAAAATTAAAATTCTTATTTAGAATCAGAACATAAAAATTTAGTTTTGATAAATTTTTGGTGTATTTCTGATAACTTTCATATTTGGGTGGATAATGAAAAATACAAGATTTTAACTGAAAACAACATTTTTAATCAAAATAATTTACAGTGTTAAATTATAAATTTTAATGGTTTTGAAGTATAATTAGATTTTATTTTTACAATTTAATCCAATGTAGGTCATTGGAATTAATTTCACGTTGAAATTATACATACACAAGTGCCAATCTTTTGATAGTTATTGTTTCTAAAAAACACGCTATTTGTTTTGACAACGAGAATTAATTTTAAACTAATAAATGAAACTTATATATTTTTAATTTGGAAAAATAGACATCATTTTTGAATTCGGAATATCAAATATAGGATAGGCTGATTTTTTGGTATTTTCTGAGAAACATCAATTTTTGATGAATAGTAAAAACACTTATTAGTAGTTTAAAAACTTAATTTTTCATTTAAATGAAATTTTACCACTTCTGTGAGTTAATATTTGAAAATCCGACATAAATTGTTTTTATTATTAAGTAAAATGTGGTTCAATAAGATTAAAATAATTTTTTCTGAATAATAACTTTTGACTTTTATTTACCGCGGTTAAAGGTAAATAGGGTAATTCAAGGTAAAAAGAATATTATAATAATACAAAATTACTTTAACAGTTGTCCTAACATTATTGGATGAGTCATGGCCGACCAAGAGAATCCTTGGGTCGATTTTGGTACCCCATGGAGCCACATAAGAGTGATAGTGAAACTTTATTTTAATTAACTTAAAGTAAAGTCAAAAATGTCATTAACAAATATATTTTACTATATCAATTTTTACATGGGGATATATAAGTAATATTTTAGACAATAAATATTCATTGAAATCTATAAATATTTCCTACAATATGGTATTTTTTTTAAAATTTGAGACATCAAATAACTGAAATTATTTATGACAGAAAAATGATGTAGTATTTACCTCATCAATAAATGATTTAAATAAATAAGATTATTAATTTTAAAACAATATCCAAAACCTATAAAATTATTATTGGATGATTTTATTTCGACCATTAGTCATCATATATTCACCTTTAATTAGTTTGGGACCATTAGAAACCAAATATCACTATATAATAAAATAATATTTTCCCACTTTTTTAAAGACCCCTTCCTCCCCCTTATAAAGGGACACCACTTCTAACCCATTCCACACACCTATCAAGCCCATTAGTTTGTCCAAACCCTAAAAAAATAATTTCTCAATATCTCACTCCTACACCTAGTTTCCTTACCATAGGCAAAAGTCAGTTCAAGAGGTCCTTTTGGTTCAAACCAAAGGGAGTTACCCAAATTAAAGGTAACAGTTTCTCTTAAATTATTTTGTTTTATTTTGTTTTATTTTACTTCTCCAAACACTTAAACTATTTTTATTCCTTTCTTTTATAACAAAACCAGTATCCTCAACATACTATGATGTTTTTATGAGAATTATTCGAACTAAAATTACACACACCTCCATCTAATGGATTAAGAACATATTGTTTCTGTGGTTGGAAAACTAACGCCTCACGAAATGACGATTGTTCGATTATCTCCTACTACCTCTCATGGTGTCCATTAATATGGGACTATATTTATATATGATATATATTATTTTTATGTTTTATTTTTTTTCTATATTTTCTCTTTATATCATACCATTATGGTTTCCATTTTAAGTAAAACGCGATGATTTCTTTTGAGGAAGTGCGGACTACCAACCCCTCAAAGTGATATGACTCGTTAATGACTTATGTGGGACATATAAAGTATGGAGTTAATGATATTATATATGATATTATACTATAATAATAGTATAATTATGTATCATTATGGTTTAATTTCATTAAAATACAAAATAGAAATGGAAGTAGTGTTCATGCATACGTACAGGTTACCGTCTCCATGAACGGTGCATTTCATTTCTTATCTCCAAATGATATATACAGTTATAAATACATATATATACTAGATATATAATATATATATTATATCTAAATCATGTATATCATTCTAGAGATAATGGAATTTTTACCAGATGGAATAATTGTAATTATGAGAAGCTCATTTTGGACTCAAGTTCCGAACATCGATAAAATATCCAATATGAACTCAAACAGTTAATTAATTGTAATAGAATGGTAATAAGTGATATAAAAGGAATAATAAACTTTAAAAATGTTCTTAATAAAGTATAAATTAACTTATTTTTATTATTTATGAAGAACAAGAAACATACAAGGCAAGTCAGACTTGAGGTAAGGGGTTTCTTATCTCACTTTTAATTCCGTGAGATTTCTATTATTCACCACATATTTATTGCATGTGGTGTGTGTACTGCCCATTATTGTATTCATTGTTTAATATACGTTAGTTTATGTAAATTTACATCATCATTGTATTATCCTTCTTTCTTGGATGTATGTTTCATATGTTACCAAATCGGTAACGGGTTTTTTATCTCACTCTTAATTTTGTTAAATTTCTATTGTTCACCACTTATTTATTGCATGTGGTGTATTGTGTACTGAAATTTGATATATATAATCATGATTCTCTTTATATTCAAGGTATTATATGATTCATTTGGTGGTTATTAACTTTTGTTCATACGACTTGATTGATTACAATGTAGTAAAGGTTTTTCATCTCACTTTTTATTCCCCTGAGATTCATGCTATATCAGCCAATATTTCCTTTTGTGTGGTGAATTTACTTCACATGGTTGTATTCTTTGTGTAATATAAATTAATTTATGGGAATTTAAATCTTCGTTTTATGATACTTCTTTCATGGGGTGTATGTTCATATGTTTCCAAATCAGTAAGGGAATTTCAAATTTCAATTTCCACTCAGTGGGATTTACGCATACTTCATTGATTATTTTACTCCTAAATTATGTGTGGAATAACTATTTCTTATTTATGTAGTAATTTCCACTCCAATTTTTTTGGATATGCCTTTAATACAGATAATCACTCCATTGATAATTTCTCAATTCTTTGATTTGAACTTGATAATAGTAATCTTAACTCAATTTCCATTCGTTGACTTAAACATCCATGTCATTGGTGTTGTTTTTAAAAAAAATATGTGTGAATGTCCTCTAATTGATTTACACCGAATATCAAATCATATTGAGTGTATTTATATTTTTCACACAAAATTAATTCATTGATTTATCCTTTACCTAAGGATACAGTTTTTATAAGAGATTTTATCTCAATTTACATTCCTTTGAGACTTATTTGTTATTATGCACCAATTAACATTAATATAGTGTATATACTATCCTTTGACATAGAATATCATGAAATACTTTACTCTCATGATATTATAATGTTTTTATTACCACAATTATTTTTAATCAAGCGTCCCTCATTTGGTTTGAAACTCTAACTAAAATATCATTTTTAAATGTTTTAAAGATTTAATCTTTTAAATATTTCTCATCAATGACCATGTTTTAAAAATTGTTTTAAGGATTTATTTATATGGGAATTAATGTTTTAAAATTAGAATTCCTTTTAAATGTTTCAAAGTGGTACATGACACTTTTATTTAAAAATTTATTATAAACAGATTCTGGAAAAATAGTGAGACTTTGAAATGTTTTCAAGAAAAAGGGTGATATTTATCTCAAATAGTTTTGATGATTATTTTCATATATGTAAATATACTTAATTATTCTCAATTGAGGTTAATATATTATAATACAATCTTCTATATTGTATTGAATGAGATATGTTTGACTACGGATGTTCTATTTTTATACCATTCATGGTTTGTGGTTAAAATATTGGCATTTCGTATGCTAGTTTTAATATGAATGTTTAGATTATATTTCAAAACATTTCATATGAGGAATGAATTGGACATAGTATGTGATAGGTGGAGCCTGCTATACCTTCTTGATGCATCAGTAGGTATCATGAGACAAACTAGTGTCTTGGCATAAGGCCTTGACAAAATATTATTTGTAGTCTTGGAACAAGGCCCATACTATGTTGTTATGATATCCGGAATTATGCATTACATCATTATGAGATTAGATATTGATATTTCATGTGGTTATTAGACTAGTAGAATACCAATGACTTTGTTTTATTTGAGCATTATTTACTCAGCTCATATTCCTTCCATAAAGTGTTCATGTTACTTATTTGTAAAGGCATGTGTTTTAGGTTATCCACCATGCCTAATGATTTTGTTATCTTCTGATGTATTCTTAACTATTAATGAGCATTCGAGCTCACCCTATTCTTATTTTTATTTTCCCAGGATATGAAAAATTAAGTTATGAGTGACTTGCAGGCATAATCTAAGAAGATTCGATGTTTCTAATGGAATAATTTAGTGTTGTTTTCCATTTCATGTTATAATGTTGATCTTATGTATATATATTGTTTCCTAGACTACTAAACTGATCGGTCCTTTTGGAATTGATTCATTGTAATCTGCCAATGTATTAAATTAATTCACCGGCTCCTGGACTTTGGGGTCGAAGCATTACAGTTGGTATTAGAGGAAGTATAGTACAATCCTTGGAAACTAGATTTAGAAAAACTCTGATTAGAGAACATTAACCTAAGTTGACTTTGAGGATTAGTATATAAGAACATAAATTTTTTTGGTAATGTAAATATTTTGTGGGTTTTCCATGAAATATATCCATCTCTTGATATGAGCAGGTAGTGGTGGCTTTGGCACAGAGGTACCTAGGGGTAAAACCCGAAAACACCACTTTGAGTTAGAGTCGAATGGGAACTGGTGCACGACAATGAGCCTTGTTTCATTCTTGGTTAAGACACTCCTGGGGGATATTCTTAGGATAATTCACATTTTCATTACAAACCTATTTGAATGATTTTAATATAAGATGAGAATAAATAACATTTGGTTAATCCTAGGGTGTTTTAGATTGAAAATAAGTTGTGATGGTATCTTTTAAATAATTTTATGACTATTCTTACCTAGAAAATGCTTTCTGTTTTTAGTTAATGGCTGGATTCCAAGGAGGTCATAGTAACATTGAACATGATTTACAAGGTGAGAACAGTGGTGGAAATGAGAAACAAAATGGAATGTTGATAGTCGTAAAAGATATTGTCTTCATGCCGAATCATTTTTTCCAAAAATATAATTACCAACATATATATTAACCAACTCCCAGACTCAATAATGAAGAGAAAAGCAGTGAATGATAAGAGCTCCAGTAGTGGAGACCATTGAGAGAAGAAATCTCAATTTCCATCATGCCAGAAATGTGGAAGGAGACACCCAGAGAAGTGTATCAATGGAATAATGAAATGCTTTATGTGTGGGAAAGAAGGGAATAAAGTAAATAATTTACGAGGAAAAATAAAAAGTACTATGGAAGAAAATAAAAATGATCCAAAACAATTCAATTACAGTAATTTTTCGCAAATATAAGGGACCTTGGAATCACCCAAGTCAATGACATATTCTATAGGATAACCTCTTGGTCATAGAAAAACCTTTGTAGAGATAAATGGATGGAAAAATGGTTAAAGGTATTAGTGCTCTTTTTCGATGAGATAACATTGGATGAATTTCCTATTGTATGTGTAACCCTGAAATTCATCATGTGAAAATGATATTTGAGGAAGAATTATCTTTTCTCATGTGGATATAGTTATAAATAACCATTTGGTTTTATATGATCCTTGAATTTGAGGCAATTACAAGTTATTAAATTTTGGGATGAAAATACAAGGTATGATATAACTTTTGTGGTTAAATTATGGTTATTTTGAGGAATTTTTCTCATGTTGGTCATGTAATAAAATATAGTTTTTGAAAAAGGATAGCATGCAGACCGTGTGACAAACTGTCACGTCCGACAAAGCTGTGGGAATCGAACCCACAACTAGAGTGCAATTGGGATTTATCACATACCATTGGACTACGTGAAGTCCCTGGTTAGAGTGATTAATTTATTTTAGTTAAAATATTTTATTATGTTTATTTGGGACATTATGTATTATGAAATAGTTATCCTATGTTTAGGAAAATAATTTGGTGATTAAGTGATAAATGTTATTTTGGAATATGTTCACTCTGCTGGGAACACTATATGTATAAAGAAAATAGAATACTATAGGATTTAATTTGAGGATTAATAGTGGATATTTTTCAATGTCTTTTTTGTGGATTTATAGTGATTTGGGTTATTTATGGAAATGATTAACCTATCATAGAGAATATGTGATTAGGATAATTTCTTTTAAGTATGTGAATTTAAGAGTAGTCAATGTTGTTTAGAGATACAATTTAACATGGAATACAATGTAATCAAATTTTCTGAGTTTAGGGTTTAAATATTAGTTAGGATTATATTGAAGTATTTCAAGGACAATAGTTCATTTAAGGTTATTTGTTGAACTTGAGGTATTGTTTGTTTAAATTTTGGAGATTAAGAGTAGTATTTCTTTCTATAAAGGATTTTCATTTTTGGGGATCATATGATCATGTACTAACCATTTTGGTCTTGGTTAATGTTTAATGAAAATGTAAATATATAGTTCATCCTTTGTGGATTATGTGAATCTCTATATGTTGACTGTAGCGCTTCAGGTGTTACCAAGTTATCTTGAATACGTATTGTTTGGAGAAAAGATTAGTTTGTGGTAGAATTTTTTTAATAGATGAAACTCTACTTGTGAAGTAAGTATATCTCCTTACACTCTTAGTCAATCTCATAAATAAACTCACCAACATTATGAAAAGGAACCTAAAACAAAAATTTTATTCGTTTACCTTTACTACTACGTAAACAAAGACCTTTCATCCCATCACAAGTTCATGGCTTTCAGATCGTTAACTATCTCTTAATAATATTGTCGATCACTCTCCATCCGAACTTAATGATTAGTTTTCTCTTCCCTATCCATGTTTTTTACATGGAACCCTGCTATGTGTTATGTTTGGTATCTTTCATACTTACCTTTATTTATTTTAAAATAGAGCCCTCATTAATCCATTATCGATGTGGGATTTCAACTATGATATTTTGAAATGTCAAAACCCAACTTTTCAATCCCGAGCTTAAATTTCAAGGACGCAATTTTTTGGAGGGGAGAATGTAACACCCCCAGGTTTCATAGTACAATATCTCTTTAATGTAATTCAATATCTTTCACCTCACAAAACATTGAGTTCGAGCGCCCGACGACTTACCAAACTAGCCTTTAAAAAGAAGTTATGAATTGAATGAACTAAATTTTGAATTTTATATATTCAATAACATCCATATTCTGTGTTTCTTAGACTTTATATAAGAACAAATTTTTTTTTTCAGATAAAGGAAGTATTTTTTAAAAATTGTAATTTTGTTGCCTTTTAATGGAGAACACTTTTTAAATCTAATATTTGACACTTTTATACATTGAATTTTACAAAATAAACTACTTTATTTAGAATCAGGACATAAAAATTTAGTTTTGATATATGTTTGGTGTATTTCTGATTACTTTCATATTTGGGTGAAGAGTAAAAAATACTAAATTTTAAATGAAAAAAACTTTTTTGATCAAAATAATTTATCATATTCAATTTTACATTTTAATTGATTTAAATTATAATTATATTATATTTGTAAAATTTAATCCAATGTTGGTCATTGAAATTAATTTCACTTTGAAATTATACATAAACAACGAGTATCAATCTTTTTATAGTTATTGTTTCTAAAAAACATTCTATTTGTTTTGAAAATGGGAATTAATTTTAAATTAATAAATGAAACATATATATTTTGAATTTGGTAAAATAGAAATAATTTTTTAATTCAGAATATCAAATATAGCTTAGGCTAAATTTTTGGTATTTTTCTTAAAAACATCAATTTTTTATGAATACTAAAACCAGTTAGTAGTAGTTAAAAAACCGAATTTATCATTTAAATGAAATTTTACCACTTTTGTGAATTGAATTTCAAAAATCCTTCATTCATGGTTATTATTATTAAGTAAAATTTGGTTCAATAAGATAAAAATAATTTATGGTGACTAGTTACTTTGGACTTTTATTACAGCGGTTAAAGGTAAATAGGGTAATTAAAGTTAAAAAGAAAATTATAATAATACAGAATTAGCTTAACACTTGTCCTAACCTTATTGTACGAGTAATTTCCGACCACGGAAATCCTTGGGTTGATTTTGGGACCCCATGGAGTCACTTAATAGTGATAGTGACACTTTATTGTAATTAACATAAAGTAAAGACAAAAATGTCAATAACAAATATCATTTAGTATATCAATTTTTACATGGGGTTATATAAGTCATAGATTTGACTATAAATATTAATTGGACATATAAAAATATTTCCTACATTAGGGTAGTTTTTTTTATAAATTTTTTAAATCTAATAAATTAAATTATTTATGAAACAATAATGATGTAGTATTTACCTCATTTATAATTGATCTAAATAAATAAGATTATTAATATTGAAACGATATCCAAAACCTATCAAATTATTTTGGGATGATTATATTTCTACCATGAGTCATCTTACCTTCGACTTTAATTAGTTTTTGATCATTAGAAACCATATATCACAATATAATTAAATAGTATTTTCACACTTTCCTAAAGAGACCCTCCTCCCCCTTACAAAAGGACACCACTTCTATCCCATTATACACACCTATAAAGCCCTTTGGCTCATCCAAACCCTACCCAAATAATCTATCAAGATCCCTCTATTACACCAAGAATCCTTAACTTAGGAAGAATTCATATCAAGAAGTCATTTTGGTTCAAACATAAGGAAGTTACCCAAATTAAAGGTAAAAGTTTTCTTAAATTATTTTGTTATTTTGTTTTATTTTACTTCTCATACACCCTAAACTCTTTTTATTCCTTTATTTTATAAAAAAACAAGTGTCCAAAATATAAAATGCTATTGTTATGAGAATTATTATAACTACACTTACACACACCTCCATTTATTGGGTGAAGAACAAACTGTTTCTGTGGTTGGAAAACTAACGCCTCACGAAATGATGATTGTTTGATTATGTCCTACTGCCTCTCATGGTGGCCATTAAGATGGAATAGTATTTATATATGATATATATTATTTTTATTTTTTCTTTGTGAATCTGTATTTTCTATTTATATCAATCCTTTACGGTTTCCATTATGAGTAAAACACGATAATTTCATTTGAGGATGTGCGGACTACCGCCCCCTAAAAGTGATATGACTCGTTAATGACTTGTGTGGGATTTATAAATTATGTAGTTATTGATATTATTTATGATATTATATGGTAATTATAATATACTTATGTATCATTATGTTTTAATTCCATTAAAATACAAAATAGAAATGAAAGTAGCATTGTTGCGTACGTACGACTTACCGTCTCCATGAATGATGCATTTCATTTATTATCTTAAAATTATATGTAATGTTATAAATAAAAATATATACTAGATATATAATATATATTATTGATATCTAAATCATGTCTATCATTCTGGAGATAATTAAATTTTGATCACATGGAAAATTTGTAATTATTACAAGCTCATTTTGGACTCAAGTTCTGAACATCGATAAAATATCCAATATAAACTCAAATAATCAACTAATTGTTATAGCAAGGTAATAATTGATATATAAGGAATAATAAAATTTAAAAATGTTCTTCATAAATTATAAATCAACTTAAGTTTATTATTCAGGAAGAACAAGGAACAAAAAAGACAAGTCGGACTTGAGGTAAGGGGTTTCTTATCTCAGTTTTAATTCCATGAGATTTCCATTGTTCACCACATATTTATTAAATATGGAGTGTGTAATACCAACAAATGTATTAATTGTTTAATATACATTAATTTATGGATATTTAAATCATCATTTTATGATCATTCTTGCATGGGTGTATGTTTCATAAATTAACAAATAGGTAAGGGGATTCTTATCTCACTCTTAATTTCGTGACATTTCCATTGTTCTCCACATATTTATTACATGTGGTTTATTGTGTAGTAACATTTGATATATATTATAATTTTTATCTTTATATTCATGGTATTCTGTGATTCATTTGGTGGTTATTAAATTTTGTTCGTATGACTCGATTGATTATAAAGTGGTAAGGTTTTTTCATCTCACTTTTTATTCCCTTGAGATTCGTGCTACATTAGCCAATATTTTCTTTTTTTGTGGTGTATGTACTTCCCATGATTTTATAATTGGTGTAATATACTTTTATTTATGTGTATTTTCATCATCTTTTTTTATCCTTCTTTCATGGGGTCTATATTCGTAAGTTACCAAATCTGTAAGGGAATTTCAAATTTCAATTTCCACTCAGTGGGATTTATGCATACTTCATTGATTATTTTACTCCATGATTATTTTTGGAATCACTATTTATTATTTATGTATTAATTTCCACTTTCTTTTGTGTCTTTATGCTTTTGATACACATAATCACTCCATTGATAATTTCTCAAGTCATTGATATGAACATTATAAGAGTAATATTAACTCAATTTCTATTGAGTGAGTTAAAAATCCAAGTCATTGGTGTTGTTTTTAAAAGAATATGTGTGAATGTCCTATGATTTATTTACACCAAATATCCAATAATATTGAGTTTAGTTATATTTTTCACACATAATTATTTCATTTATTTATCCTTTACCTTAGGATACGGTCTTTATAAGGGATTTCATCTCAATTTAAATTCCTTTGATACTTCATTGTTGTTTTGCACCAATTCAATTTTATAGGGTGTATATATTGTCCTTTGACATATTATATCATGAAATAATTTATTCTCATGATATTATAATTTTTTTATTACCTCGATTATTTATATTCAAGTGTCTCTCATTTTATTTGAAACTCTAACTAAAATGTCATTTTTAAATGTTTTAAATAATTATTCTTCTAAATATTTATAATCAATGTCCATGATTTAAAAATGAGTTTACTAATTTAATTATATGGAAATAAATGTTATAAAATTAAAATTTTTTAAAAAAAAATTCAAGGTGCTATGAGACATTTTTATTCAAAAATTTATTTTAAATGGATTCTGGATAAATACTAAGGCTTTTAAATGTTTTCAAAAAAGGGGGATATTTCTCTCAAATAGTTTTGATTATTATTTTCATCTATGTAAATATGCTACATTATTCTAGATTTAGGTAAATCTATTATAATAAAATCTTCATTATTGTACTGAATTAGATATGTTTGACTATGGATGTGCTATTTTTATACCATTCATGGTTTGTGGTTAAAATATTGACATTTCATATGCTAGTTTTAATAAAATTGTTTAGATTATTTTTCAAACTTTTCATATAATAAATTCATTAGACTTAGTAAGTGATGGGTGGAGCCTGTAATATCTCCTCAATGCATCGGTAGGTCTTATGAGAGAAACTAGTGTCTCGGTACGTGTCTGTGACAAAATATTATTTGTAGTCTTGGCACATGACCTTGACTATGTGGTTATGATGTTAGGCATTATGCATTCCATCATTATGAGATTGGATATTGATATTTCATGTGGTTATTTGACTAGTAGAAAACCCATTACTATGTTTTATTATGGAATTATTTACTCATCTCATATTCCTTCTATAAAGTGTTGATGTTAAATATTTGTAAAGGAATATGTTTTTAGCTATCCACCATGCCTAATGTTTATGTTACCTTCCACTATATTTCTTACTCTTACCGAGAATTTGAGCTCTCCAATTTCTTATGTTTTATTTTCCTAGGATATTAAGAAGTTAGTTATTTGTGACTTGTAGGAATAATCTATGAAGCTTCGATGTTTCTAATGGAATAATTTAGGGTTGTTTTTCTTTTCAAGTTGTAATGTTGAAATTATGTATGTATCTTGTTTCCAAGACTACTAAACTGATCGGTCCTTTGGAACTTGATTCCTTCTAATCATGCCAATGTGTTAAAATAATGTACCGGATCCTGGATTCTAGGGTCGATGCATTACATGAAAAGTCCATTCCTGGATTTTCCCAACCCACTACATTCAACCCCACTACATCTAGAGAGACCATAAATTTATTCTCATGTACCTTAATGGTAATTCCATTTGAGAGGATAAATTTCTAAGTCAATAATCATTTATATAAGAAGAATCCTTTGTAAATTAATGTCCGGTTGCAGAAGATCGGTTTCACAGATCCCATAACTCCCCCTAACCTGGACAGACCCTGCAATATTGGATTATGATAATCCAAAACACTTCTCATACAATCTAAGATTCCTAAAAACATAAAATTAGAGTTTAATTTAATATAGGTTGTGAAATTGAAGTGGATATATTATTTTAATTAATCCTTTGAGTATATAAAATTGTAATAGATATCAACATGGGGTGTTATTCAACTAGACCCTAAAAATAATTCTTCCATGTATTGTGATGCCTCTAAGTTTTTCCCATGAGTGGTGTTTATTAATAATTATAGAGTATTATTTTTTTGGTTCGCTATCTAATACACCGTGAGTATAATTTCTTAACCCATGAACTAGAGTTAGCCATATTGGGCCATTACTTTGAGTTTTGGCATTATAAAATATTTAGGTAGGGATTTATATTCAACACTAACTATTAGAGATTGTGATGAATTTTCTATTAGAGTGACATAAACCTATGAAAATTTAATTATGTAGAGAAATATTATAAGTTTTATTTTGATATGACTTATACTACTTTAGAGGGGAAGTCAATGGAAGTATTTTTACCATGAAAAATAAACATCAAGTGGTCCCCTAATTGATTGCAAAGTGGAATAGGATGAATATCATTAATGAATGATAGAAAGATATAATGTATAAGAAGGAGGCCAAAAAAATCACACATTGAAATTTCTTCTTCACTAATGGATATTTTGAAATTTATGTAGTATTTTATTTTATTTTCTTTGTGAAGCAAGAGTTGCTTATGATGGATATGTTTAATGAGGGTTGATCTCAAGATGAGTAAGGGGTGCTGAATGTCCATGATTTGGAGGTGGTTCCCACCTCAATGAGGCTTGATTTTATGGTGGACTCTTATACATCACATTGGTCTATTTACCCTAGGTTGACCATGATATACCATAATATTTAGTCTTATTTATAGTGTCCTGGTACTTAGTAGGATATAACAAATATTATGGATCCTTTTTACACAACATAAGACATAGGTGACATATCAGTTATGAAGTAAATTACATAATACAATGAAAATTCATACATGTATGTTAAATTAGGTGACTACATAATTTTACATTTACTACCTAAGGACACTGAGAAGTCATGATGCTACAGGGTTATAGTTTAACCACTGACAAACATAAATCATATTTGTTATACTAGAGAGACCCAACTAGTGGAAGAGATGGAATAATTATAATCCCAAGAGATTTTACACCAACACCACATTCGTATATATGTAGTATCAAAGCAATATTCCCAGTTTATGTCATATTTATATAATACCACATAGAATAATATCAGGTTTTAGCTGATATAGAGTACAGTATTCTCTAAAAAAAGATGGGTAGTCAAAGTGGATAGTTTAGATACTAAAAGATAATATCTGATATTGTGAGTTTTATTTAAGTGGATCATGGAATGAAAATCTATAATTAAAATTGTTTTCATATAATGATAGGTTTCAAGAATAAATCTACAAGGATACATACATGGAATTATACATACAAACAACCCATTTCTCCTTTTTTGAGTATAGGTAAGAATGTTTTTAATCATCTAGCCAAATGTGTATTGGGAGAACACATAGAAGCTCTAATTTACCAAAATCTAGTTATTTACTGATTGGATATAAGATCTATCATATATTGATTATAGGTGATTATTTAATGAATTCACCATGGGAGATAAGGTATTTAAACATGTATTACATCAATGGGGGATTTGGTTTTAATAGATGTAAGGTAATATTATGTTGTAGATTATTCATCTACTTTAAATGGTATAGTGCATTAATACCTAATATTGATTATTATAATTCCATATAGAAATAAATACATGAATTATTGGTTAAAAATGTCTCAATATTAAATGAATGATCCAAAAAATAGAATAGATGACTAAAATCAAGAATGTTTTGTAAGGGGATTATGCATATTTATATAAGAGATTGATTCATAATATAGATTAGGGTGGGTTAATAGTACATGGGAAAACATTATTTCATTTATATTTATAGTTATAGAATTGGAATATGTGATTTGATAAATCAGAGTAGTAGTTAAATGTAAAAAATAGTGCTCTTGGCTAACAAATGAGGATCCATAGAGCTACATATCAATGGTTTTATGATCGTAGAGGAGTAAATTGTAAGGTCTCATGAATTTTATTATTAATTTTTCTTAAATTATTTGATGAAATGTTTTCATTAATAGTTTATATATGTAAAAGGATCTAGTAGAGGGTGGATGTCTATAATTTTGAGTGTTTCTCATAATTGTTGATGAATTTACACTACTTGTCGAGGGTCATTATGCATAAAGGGACATGGAGGCATGGATTTTACTAACATGTGATTAAATTTCATTTGTTATAAGGGTATTTCAAAATGTTGTGATTAAAAATGATGCATAATCGTACAAAATGGTGTGTTAGGTAAATAAAAAATGGGGATTTTTATGCTATTAGACCCTAATAGAAAATGGTTCTTATTTCATATGTAGTGGATGATCATGATGTCACGTGGTCATGGGTATAGAAGTTATCCATTGATCATCATAATCACACCACAATATTACCATGGGATGTTTTTCATTAATTCTACTTAAATTAATTTGATAGAGGAAAATATATAATCTTAATAACTTATCCATAACAGCAACACAATAAAGACACATTTTTTCATCACAATATTCAATCAATTATTCTATAAGACTCAATTCTTACTATATCAACTAATAATTTATTTTTATCACACTCTCTAGGTATGGATATCTCCATGAAAAAAATAATGTATGACCTCTATAACTATTTCACTACCATCATATATAATCCCTTATTTTATGTTTTTATTTAATATTTTGTAGATTATAGAAATAATTTTTAATTTGTGGTTATTAGATAGATAGTTTTTTATGATAATTTAGGAGGTAATTCCATGACATGTCAAATTAATTATTAGATTGATAGGCTTATCATGCCTGTGAGTTTTTTCATATGAATGATTTTTTATTGTGTTGGTTACTTAGTGACCATTTGTGCCGAGTTAGAAGAAGTGAATCTATTTGGGATATAGATTGGTGTCTTATTAGGATCTGTAATTAGACTTGGATTTTTGGCGAAAATGGTACACAAATACCCATCTTGTTTAGACCAACATAAGGTGAGTTACTATTGATTTTTTACGGTATGAGGATGTATGTAGTTTAGTTGATTTGTGTTTTCTATAACCATATCCAGTTGGGTAGGGGATGGTGTACCAAAGGATAATGTAATAGGTTTGATATGGGTTAATATAAATAAGTATTTAAAGTTGTTATACCATATGCATTGGAAATTTTATATGATGTGACAATATGAGTGGATCACCCTAGGAATGTTCATATGAAGACCTTGGTGACTGTGTATCTTTTTTAATTATGTGTTTCCATAGTGTATCTCTATGGAATTACCATTGAGGAGGTTATTAGTTCTAATCACTGTTGATGTTAGATAGGTTATTCTCTCCTCGGACCATTTCCTGTGATTCACTGTTCATGTCGGACATGGTTGTAAAACTTATATTTACAAGGGCATGGTTTAGTTTTCATGGCTGGATGGATATGTTATGCTTTCCTTAGACCACATCCTATGTTTATTAGTAGAAATGTGACATATCCCTAAGATCATATGTGATTTTTTTGAATTGTTTGATTAGATTAGTGTATTTGATATGTGACACTTTCCATAAATTTCCTCACATGATTAATGTGATGGGTATTTTGGTATAGGTTTTATCTCTCATTTTAATTATGACTACATCTATAATGGTTGAGGGTATTAATAGATTGGTTTAGACATGATGACATGATATGGGTGCATCTTTTTAGATATCATTTACTTTTTTTGAGTTCACACAATCATATACACGCATATTTTCACACTTCTGTTAAGAAACCATTTGAATAATTGATGGGGATGATTTTGTGAAAAACCAATGACTGCTTCTAATAATACCACCAAATTCTTACACTTCATCCAATCAGATGATATCCCAAATGGGACTCTGCAAATTAGAAAATTGATCATTAAAATATCCCTTCCTATAATTGAAATTAAATTAATTAAGAAATCACTTATGTACCACTCCTAGATGTAAGAAGTAAACACTATGTTCAACAATGAACAAGAAACGCCACATCGAGCATAACCAAAAAACTAAATATTATTTAAAATGTTACTATTATAAACTAGAAAATAAATTGGTAATAATTAATAAAAATAAATTATTTGTGGAATAAATAATATTTTCCATCTCAATATGATTTTACTAGTATGTTCTTAGAAAATAATCACATACTATTTAGTAAAGTCATTTTATTCATCCAAAAAAAATGTTTTCATTAAACATGAGTTTTTATTAATCTATGAGTTAATATTATAATTTAATGAAGTTATAGAATATGTAATTGAAACAATAATTTAATTTTTTAAATCATAATTTAATTATTTTCATAAAATTATTTTTTTCCAAATTTTTAAAAAATATTTATTTTTCAAGGAATAGTTTAAATAATGATTTTTATGGAAAACAATTATATTTTAAAGTATTTCTATGTTGAAATTATGATTTGGTTTCATTTTAATTTTTTTTAAAATCATTAATACAATTATATATATTGAATGGATGTTATAGTTTTATTTTGTATAAAAACATTCTATATTTTAGAAGGCTATATTTGGAAGAAATGTTTTTATTATTTTTTTACTGTTATGTTTTAAATTAAATTTTAAGAAATATATATTTTAAATTTTGAAAAATAGATTTAATATATGGTATTAGTGGGTCCATATTTAGTAAATAATTCCCATTTATTTTTTGAAACTATGAATTATAACATTATTAATGTTTATTACCGCAATAAAGTGTAAATCAAGTAATTTAGGTCAAAAATAAAATTATATGAACTATTAAATGACAAAAAAATACCTATATTTTTGTATGAGTACATATATATCATCAGAATCCAAGGGTCAAGTTTATGATAATATTGGTCCACTTTTATGAAATTATGATCATTATGGTATTTTATTTAAAGAAATGTCAAACATGTCAAACTCTTATTTTTATTAATTGAAATATTTTTAATATAGTGATATATAGAGGATATGTTTGACTATAAATATTATTTTTAATGATTATATATATATATATATCAATCATGAAAATTAATTTTTAATTTTTATTGAAGAAATAATTACATTGAAAGCTTGCACAACATTGATGCAATAATTAATTAATTTATAGTAATTGTAAAATAAATGATATTAAAAATATAAATTAAATAATGTGAGAAAATAATTTTCACGATGAAAATGACATAAAAGGGATATAATAAAATATTTCATTATAAATTTATATGTTTTCTTGATATTATTAATGTCAAATTAACAAATAGTTTTAAAAATTGAAACTAGAAATATTTTATAATAAATAATTGTTTATTAAATGATATTAAAGTTCCAAAATTATGAAATTTAGCTATGTTATCATGATAATGTTTATAGTATTATTCATAGTGATTTAATGAATCTTTCTTCACATAATAGTTAAAATATTAACTCTCAAATTACAAAAATACATGTTTTCATGGTAAAAGTTAAAAGAGTTAAATAGGGGTTAAAACTAGAAGATAATGATATAACTACTTTAAAACCCTATAAAGTATTAATTTTATGTGGGAGCTTCGATCGATAAGTATATTGTTTCAAAAATAATAAAATCTTGATCCATTTGAATTGAAAGTTAATTTATATTGAACTAATATTTTGAGAAATTCCAGTAGTGCCCCTTCCCTCTCTTATTAAGGGTCACCTCTTCTTCTCATATATTCACACATAAAAAACATTTCGGTTTAAAATAACAACATTAAATTACACTTAATATTATAAATCATCAAATTTTATATTTATTGGTATAATAATAATAACAATATTATAGGTCATAATGTGTTATTAAAAGGAGGTTTTCTAATATAGAGGTATTGTTTTTATCTTCCTGTTTTAGATTTGATTATTCTTCCAGATTACAAAACCTTATTCAAACATGATAAAATAATAACTCATGTATCCTAAATATACATAGATGTTATCATGTTAGATTATTTACGTATACCCATATCTGTTTCCTTCAATTGGGAAATGAAATCGTAGTTTGTGTGTGTGATAGACTACCCCCTCACAAAATGATGTAATTAGTTTTTAATCACCATGTCTAAGGAAAGGTTATAAGGATGGAATTAATTTTTAGATATTATATTAATTACATACTTATTATTACTAAAAGATAAAATACCATTTCTGTTCATAAATTTCCATACGTAGAAAAATGATAATGTCTTTCATGTGTACATGTGGACTAACACCTCCATAAAGTGATGTGATATGTTTTTCATCACCATATAAAATGGATTATATAAAAGTATATTTGAAGATGTAATATGATTTAATATGAAATTATTAACATTTTCAACTATAAAAATAAATTTACCTTCTTCCCATAATGGCCATTTCTTAATGGAAATCTTATTTATGCATACATACAATCTAGAGTCTCCGTGATTGTAACATAGTTATTTTTTCACAACCATCCTTCATGTTTAGATTTAAATTTATAATTGATGCATATAAATGACAATTATATCATTATTACTAATCTAGAGATGATTTAATGCAAATATTATTGACCATATTCAACATACAAATGTCATTTGTGACTTATCAATAAAATCATCAAAACGTACTAAATGGACTTAGTTGAATAAGTAATTGTATAAAACATGGAAATAAGTTCTAAAAAAGGTATAATAACCTTTAATATTTTTATTAGTAAATTAAAAAATAACCTACTTTTATTATTCATGAATATAAATAATGTACATGATGAGTCAAACTATAGGTAAATGACCTTATTTTAAAAAATATTCATTAATGTTTCCTATTAAACTCACTTTTTACAACATATCCTTATATTCAAAAAAAAAAATTAAAGAGTATTGTTAATATTATTATATGATTTTTTAATTTCATTATTACAATTTTTGAATTTTTTACAAAACTGTTTGGAAGGAATCATTTTTTCCATTTTCAAAATGAGAAACTTTGTGACTTTTCAAAAAAAAAAAATAGAAAGAATTTTTTTTAACTTATACTACAAGAGATGATTTTACCTCCATAATGAACATTTAATTCATTTATGTTTATTGTATTTTTTTTTCATTTTCATTTTAAAATAAAACTATTTATTTACTTTGTGTATAGTTTTTAGATTTTAAAAGTTGTTTTTAAATAAAACCATATTTTGATATATGAAATTATTTTGTATATGAGGATAAAAGATTTTTTCCATGGTTTCATTCTAGATATGGTCCATGGATATTTTTTATATTAATTATTTATCCCCATTATATATCACATATGATCCAATTATTTCTTATATGATGGGTTACCAAAAATATCTCTCCGAATCATTATGTTATTAGGGGGTGAAACCAGATTGTATGGTTATAAAATTTTCAATAGTGATTGTAAGGGTGATTTTAAGAGTAATATAGAAATTATTTCCCAAGAAACCTATAAGATTTTATAAAATTTATATTGAGTTTTCATGGAAATTATTTGATATCAAATGGAAAAATAATGTTTTCATGGGAAAATGATTCTATTTTCGAATGAAAGGGTATTTTTTTAATAAAATATTTATAATGGGTTTTCATATTATTAACAGGACTAATAGTTTACTTTATTTTTTCACCTTATTATTTTTTTATGAAAATAAATCACGTTTTATATTAAAAGTTTCATATTGTGATAAAATCAATATTGAGTAGAAGTGTCTACATTAGAATAAATGTGTTTTAATGTATGAGTTAACACCTAAATATCTTAAACTCTAAACCCAAAAGATCCTTGGTATTGTAAGAATAGGAATTCTAGTCCAAAGACACTAGAATATATAATTTCTAAGGCTTTATCCTTATAGTTGGTATCAGATGGGGGTTTAGATAAATTTTTAGATTAGGATATTTTTAGGTATGATAACTTTAAGAGTTATGGATTCCATCATGATTTTATTACTTTTTGGTTGACCATAAGTTAAATCTATTTAAACCCCCCATTTTGACATAATGTTATGAATATTAAAGGTGACTAATGATATTTCTAGAGATATTTATTTATGTAATTATGGGTTATTATATTTTGGGATTCATAAAAAAAGGTATGAGATGACCATTTAGTTTATAAATTTAATTAATGTTGAATATATTATCGTTATATTTTTGGATGTTTCATTGAAAATCCTTTTTCCCATTTTTTGAATTAACTGCATTATGTGTGAGTTGGAAAATCACAGTTTTAGATACCACATTTCAAAATATTATCACTGTAATTTTTAGGATCATTAAAAAATTAGGATACAAAGAATATTATTGGATTTTATTTTTTAAATAAATAATGAATTATCTTTTGTAAGAATATATGATTTTATTGTGAATTTATGGTGATTCAATTTATTTATGGAAATGATTATCATTTCATGAAGATAATGTGATTTGGGAAATTATTTTTTTGATGTAATAAATTATGAATCATTAATAATATTTATAGATAAATATTACATTTGTAATCGAAGAATATGCGATCAAATCCTGCAAATTTTTTGGTTTCAATCAACGATTGTTATATTTTTTGTGTGTATTTTTTTGGTTAATTCTTAAATGATATATGTTTAAATTTGGGTATTACTATATAATTTTGGATATTATTTTAGTTTTTAATAGTATGGATGATTAATTTTTTTAAATAGATTACCCTATTATAAATATTTTGTTTTTGGTTACTTTATAAAGAGAATGGTAATATATTTTTAATATTTTGTGGATTTTTTGATTTATAGAAGTTGATTATAAAGTTACAGGCATGAAAAATTCATCTTGAATACTCATAATTTGGAGAAAAAGATGAAATTGTGGTGGAAATTGGTTAAATGATTATATTATAATTTTCTATAACATATATTTCGTTATGATATTAGAATAGTTAGTAAATTAATTCATCAATTTTATAAAATGGGGTTAAAAAAATTATATGTTTTCTTTTATTATTGAGAAATCAAAGGACATTTAACCCATCACAGATTTATGGTTTTTTGATTGTTATAATTCGTGTTACCATTTTCTCTATCGCTATATATTATTCATTATTTAAGAACCCAAATCTCTTTTTCAGGTATGTCTTCCTTTTCTAGTCGTTTTTGGAGAAAAATAGTTTTTTTTGGAAATATCTTAAGTACACACTATGTAATTTATGAGTACATTTCGTGTACTCGGTTACCGCTAGTAACCAGGTGCTGGCCGAGTAGTGGTCATGCAGACGGCCGTGTGTGGTGATCTAGAAACCGCCTAATGCAGGGGCTGGTGAAGGCAAGTACACGTCGTGTACTTATAATGTACACACAATGTACTTTTTTTTAATGAAACTCACTCGGGTCGTGTCTGACGGACAAAATGACCTCCATCTAGGTTTGGTTCGACCGAGAGCGAGAGAACGACACTGATATTCCTTCGAGCTCGCGATCGAGCGTCTTTTATCTGAATCGAATGTCGTCGATTATGTTGGGATCACCTCGGTAAGCTCTTCCTTCTACTAGGGATTCATTTCCTGATTCCTCCTCATCCTGGAGATATCCTCAGTTGAATGTTTTAGAGGTTTTTGTAGATCTACGATGTTCTTGGGAGATTTAAGGCTTAAGTATCACTTATATTAATCCTACAACACTGAGCTATGTGTTTTGTGCCCTTCCGTTGAATGTCTTTGAGTTATATGTGCCATTTAACAAATACCCTGAAATAGGGTATTTCATTTTTACTGTTATGACCTTGTTAATTTCATGATATGCTTGAATAGAGCTTAATTTAATGAGAATAGGGTTAATTATTAGGCTTTGGAGGTGTTTGCACATTCATGTTGTTTTTGACTGTTTGTTCTTGGTTATCCTGTTTGGCTGCTATGTTCACATACCATCGCTAGTGTTATAGGATGGAGTGTTTTGTATATCTGACATGTTCATATGTTCTAGATTTCTTGCCATGTAGTTCTTCAGGGTTACTTTGGCCGATACATGTTACTATGCTTTTCTGACTTACACAGGGCTATGAGAACCTGGTGAAGAAAACCATAGGAAGAATGGACGTAAGGGCTTCTCTAGAGATTCTGTTTACCTTTACGATGCAAGACCATATGAGGAATTGACATAAGTTCTTCCTTAGAGTGTCTTTAGTTCCTCGATGCAGGCCACAGGGGGAATGTGACGTATGTTCTTCCCTAGAGAACCTTTAGTTACCCATACGAAACTATATGAGGAATTGATGGTGAGAGCTTTTTCGGAGAGTCTATTCTAGAGCTAAACTAGAGGGGTGAGGCTGTGTTTTCTACCCATAGGGTATATTGTGTTGCTAGGTGGAATAAGAGGGGATAGGCCTTGAGTAATTCCCAGATTGTAACCTATTGTGTTTAGATGTTTGCTTGTGCTGCTAGGTAAGACCAGAGGGGATTGGCCGTGTGTAAATCCTAGAGGGTTGCCTTTTGTGTTTAGATGTTTTCTTGTGCTATGAGGTATGACCAGAGGGGATAGGCCGTGAGTACTTCACAGAGGGTTACCTGTTTTTGTTTACCTACTTTTATTAGATGTTTCTTGATATATGAACTGAAAGCATCGAAACTGTGGATTGGTTACTACTGAGTACATCCTTGTTTACTGCTTCCCTTAATCATTACCTACCATATATTCACTAACTGTTAGGCTCAAATCTTGCAGTGGTTTCTTACTGGGATATAGTCTCACACCCTGTTTGGGTCATGATTTTGGGCCCAAACCGATTATATTGATGCCTTTATAAATAAGGGCATGCACCCTTTAACTTCAGGTACATGACTGCAATGGAGCTGGAGAGCATGGAACAAATCTGAGGCTTGTAATGTAGAGGATCTATTTATCTTTTTTCATTTGTACTTGGGTTTATTACAATTTTTTATTCCATCATTGTGATTTGTTTGGCTGCTTTATTAGACATCTGTATCATGCATCATTTTTATATATGTGCTCAAGTTTTTTATTTCATCATTTTTCCATAGTTTATTGTTGTTTGGAATTAATATTTCTTTTACTATTGTATGTTTTTTTAATTAAATTGTGTTACTCTTCCAATTAGGGCATTGTTTCCCCACTATAACACCCAAGTCCCTCGCAGCTAGTCAGCAGCCTCTAGCATTCGGTGAAATGCACTTGAGGCCATGTGACCAAGTGGGTACGGGGTGTCTCTGGGTAGCTTCCATAACCAGGACGTTAAAAATTGGAATCAAAGCCATTAATTTCTCTTGACATACTATTTGGAGCCTGTATATAGGGATATAAAGAAATTGGTACTTTGTAATAAGCTATGTACAGGAGTAGCAAACCTGTGTATAGGGAAAAGCCAATCTACCTTGTTTATTGCAATTTTTCTGGTTTTTCTATTTTACGGTTGATTTTATTTTCACCTTTGGGTGACTCACATGTATTGTGTTGTTATCATCGATGTTATTGAGGTTCTATTTTTGTCTCAACTCAATCAGATGAGGGTTTTCCATCTCATGCATCATATAAGAACTTGCTAGAAATCACATGTCATGCATTGTTGCCATGCCATTTAGGGTGCATTAGCAATTTTATATTATTGTGATAGACCTTTTGTAGAATATGAATTCTGTTGTGATAGATGACTTGATAAAATGCATGTTGATTGATAGGGTAATTATTGTGTATGGTTTGATTGAATGAACTCCATGCTTTGGTTCTTGAGGTGTTATGGCCGCTCATGGACTGGAATTTGGTAGATCACTGACTTGTTATGCTTGTTTATGAAATATGTAATATTCCAATCATTGATTACAGAGGACTATGGGCCCCCATGAATCAGAATTTGGCACATAATGGTTTGTTTCAGTGATTTTATGGGTTTCGAAGTAATTTTTGATGATTATTTTCCAAAAAACCCCAGAATACATTGCGTGTAATGTTTAATACATTCCTTGTGTTCTTCTGTTCGAGAAGAAACTGTTTTTATTAAGTGCACATTGTGTAGAATATGTACACATCGTGTAGTCTATAACTTTGTCTCAGATTGTGTAGGAAGAGACACTGGGTTTGACGTCCTTGGCAGGACACACATGTACCAGATGTACACGGCAGGTTGTAGGACCGTGTAGCCGACCATGTCACTAACAGCATAGGTCGGTTGAGGCATCTTTAATGAAAACTATGTCAGTCTTAAACACGTTGGGTAGTGTAATCCTTGGAATCTGGCCATGTCACTAACAACAAGGGTCGGAATAATTTTCATATTAGACGTTGTGTCCCTATGAAACATGTCGTGTAGTTTGAGCTATGTATCTAGTCATGTCTCTAACAACACAGGTTGGTGATGCTCATCTAGTACATGTTGAGTCTGGCACAAACACACCATGTAGTCTTGTTTGAGGAGAACCCTGTGGCTTAGCTATGTATGTGAACATGGGTATGGGAAGAGGATTCAAGTATACACCGTGTGTAAAGAAAAAAACACCGTGTATGGGGTGTTACATGACCTAGGATGGTAGAAGTACATGCCCATGTGAAAGGATTATAAGAACATGTCGTGTAGTTAAGTATAAATGTCGTGAATCCTTGTTTGAAATTTTTGAATGATTTATTTCTTTTGTTCCATCCTCTTCCCCTAGTTTTCAGTCCTCGAAAATCTTGATCTAATGTGTGCGCTAGACCATGTAGAGTCATGCCACCAAGACATCATCCGGTTGTACCCCAGTTATATGGAAACAACTATAAACTGGACATGACTGATCCAAGACTACCTTAATATCCTCTAGTTGTTCTTGTCTTGGAACCAGCCTTCATTACGGACACTGGTGCTGATGCACAATTCTGAGAGGGATTTATAAGGTTCTTGTAGACTTTCTGAGGAGTACCACATTCTACCCCTTCTATGGCAGAGTTGACATGGGTTTTCCAGTAGCAACATCCTCCCACCTTCACAGGGGATGGAGGACCTCAGGCTGTAGAGTCTTGGTTAGAAGCCATGCTTTCTATCATTGAGAATATGGAGACGCCTCCAGAGAGGCATGTGAATCTCACTACATATATGCTTCGGGATTCCACCAAGAGTTGGTGGGATGTGATCTCACAGGCAGGACACCAGTAGGTTATGGAATGGGATGAGATTCGGCATGCCTTCTATGTTTAATTCTACCCAGAGACTTTTAGGGATGATCGAGCCCAAGAGTTCATGAGTCTGTAGGAGGGTACTCTATAGGTTATGGAGTATTCTTCTCGCTTCACAGAGCTACAACACTTCACACCTATTCCCGGAGGTGATGAGTTATTCCTGGAAAGGATGTTTGAGGATGGTCTGAGGCATGACATCAGATCTCAGGTGAATATTTTTAGGTTAAACTCTATCACTTTCCTCATCAACAAGACGTTGATCACAGAGCGAAATATGAGAGATTCTGGAGTTGTGTGCCAGAGGGTTTTGACCTCCATAGTTATTATTCATCCTACCGACAACAAGAAGTGTCGTAGAGGGTCTACACGCTATGATCCAAGGAGGCAAGAAACTTCTTCTGGGAGCCAGGTCATGTGCTACCAGTGCTGGAAGAGAGGGAATACGAGGCCACATTTCCTGAGAGACTGAATAGAGTGCCTATTTTGCAAAATGATGGTTCATCTTCCGCATTTATGTCAGATCTTTTCACCAGTAGTTAGTGATAGGGGTTCTTATAAGACTTATCATTCAAGAGCGACACCACCAGTTTCTCAGCAGTTAGGGAACTGGAGTTCTTCCAGCCGTTCCGGCCAAGGAGGAGGTCATGGTCATGGCTGACAGTTTCCATGCTTTCAGCGACAATAGGGTAGATCGGCTCAGAGTTTTTAGGTAGGGTCACAGGGCCGCGGTACTGGCCATACTTTTTCAATGGAGCAGACCCAGCAGGAGGAGGATCCCGAAACTTCTATAGTTCATGTAAGATGTTAGTTGCCTCTATTTTAGCTTCTGATCTTTTTGATAGAGGTGCTTCCCATAGCTTTATATTTTTTTCTATTTTGGAGAGCCTTGGGATCTACATATTCTCTTCTGGTGATATCATAACGCTAGACACTGCATTTTTTACTAGAACGACTACTGTGAGACAGAGTAAGGAGTGACCTCAAGAGGTTGGTGGGTGTCATTGCTTATGGGACCTCTATGTCTTAGAGATAACATGCTATGATGTCATTCTTAGAGAGGAATGGTTAGTTCTGTTCCTAGAATTTATCGATTTCTATCACCATAAGGTTAGTTTCACATCACCAGAGGGTGGATCGTTTCATTTTAATAGAGAATGGGATGTCCAGATGAGAAGAGAGGGACCAGATCATCATGGGTTGAGAGGAGTTACAACCCATATTGCTAGTATTTATGTGGATGACCAGGGGAATTCACAAATTGAATTTCCTGTAGTGGAGGATTATTTCAGGTACATATTTCCAGAGGACTTTTTAAGTTTTCCTCTAGTGCGAGAGGTATAATTTTCTATTTATCTTGTACCCGAAGTGTCACTACTATCCATTCCTCCATATAGGATGGCTACAACAGAGTTATAGGAGCTCAAGAAAGATTTGGAGGAGTTTTAGGCAATGGGTTTCATCCGACCCAGTACATCTCCTTGGGGTTCGCCTGTTCTGTTTGCGAAGAAGGAATATGGTACCCTCCGACTTTGTGTGGATTACTGCAGGTTGAATCAGTTGTCGGTCAAGAACCGATATCCTTTACCAAGGATTGATGATATATTTGATCATATTTGAGGATTCAGGGTGTTGTGTCAGATTGACATGATATCCAGTTATCATTAGTTTCACGTTAGACTATTTGATATACCTCTTACAGCCTTTCAGAGCAGGTATGGTCTATACGAGTATGTAGTTTTGCTGTTCGGTCTCACGAATGTGCCTGAAATTTTCATGGCACTGATGAACTGAGTGCTCCATCCATAATTAGATTCTTTTTTGGTGGTTTTTGTGAACGATATATTGGTGTACTCTCAAACTCGGCACGACCAATCCACACATCTTGAGATCGTTATGAGTCAATTGTGTGAGCATCAATTATATGCTAGGATCTCAAAATTCCACTTATAGATGGACCATATTCACTAGTTTGGTCATGTTATCTCAGAGATAAGAGTATCTATAGACCAATATAATGTTAGAGAAATAATTTCTTGGGAGTAGCCGAAGAAATTCTTTGAGGTACGATGTTTTCTATTCCTGGCTAGATAATAAAAACAATTCATACATGAATTTTCATTCATAGAAGCACCACTTAAGGTTTTGACTAATATGGTTTTGAAATTCTTGTGGTCATATTCTTGTGAGTTATCCTTTTAAGAGCTAAAGGGGTGGTTGACATCAGCCCCAAAACTAGTTTTGACAGATCCTGGAAGGATCTATACCATTTACTGTGATACTTAAGGTATCGGTCTAGGAGATGTGCTTATGCCGAGGGAAAGAGTCATTGAGTATGGGTCTTGGTAGTTGAGGCCATAGGAGAGGAACTACCCAACACATGATCTCGAGATGGCTTCTATTGTTCACGCCTTACACTGTTGGACACATTATCTTCTGGGGGAGAATTTTTTTGTTTTCACAGGCCACAAATGTCTCAAGTATATCTTTACTCAGCATGACCAGAATTTGAGATGGAGAAGGTGTGTTGAGTACCTTAAGCCTTTTGTCTTTGAGCTTCCCTACACGCCTGGGAAAGGCAATGCTGTGGATGATGCGTAGAGTAGGAGGACTCAGATACATGAAGTTTAGGAGGAAAATAGTGAGTGGCAGCTTATAGCTATGTTCTATGAGATTCATTTGGAGGTGCATGATAGATATGAGAAAACATTTATTTCTTCTATAGTTGTTACCTCTACTATACTTGATCGAGTTAAAATTAGTCAGCTATCCAATTCTAAAGTCCTATTCCTACGAGAAAGTGTGTCAGGAGAGAACCCTATTCCTGGATGGTCGGTAGGTGAGGATGAGATCTTTTGTTTTTAGGGGCCCATATGGGTGCCAGCAGACATACGCGAGGTGCTGATGCGGGACTTTCGTTCCTCAGTTAGGGTAGTTCATCGTGGTGTCACCAAGATGTACGTGATCTACACCATCAGTATCGGTGGATATCTAGGAAGAGTGATGTGGCTGGTTTCATCATTAAGTGTTCCACCTGTCAGTAGGTAAAGGAGGAGAATTAACGACCAGTAGGTCTTTCTCAGTAGTTACCCATTCCCGAGTGGAAGTGGAATGACTTCGTGATGGATTTAGTGACCGGGTTGCCAAGATCTCCTTGAGAGAATGATGTAGTTTGGGTTGTCATTGATAGACTCACGTAGGATTCTACCTTATTTTCGAACAAGGGGACCTTCAACGTTGATGAGAAGGGAAGTTTGTACATCCTTGAGATTGTACGTCTACATGGGGTTCCAAAATATATTATTTCATACAAGGATTATTGTTTTACTTCTTGGGTCTAGCAGGGGATTCAAAAGGCTTTGGGTACACAGGTACGTTTGAGTACAGTTTACCACCCCCCGATAGATGGCCTGTCCAAGCGTATGATTCATGTGCATGAATAAATGCTTAAAGCATTCATCATGGATTTTATAGGTTCTTGGGAGAAGAACATACCTCTTGTGGAGTTTACCTAGAATAATAGTTTTCATGAAACTATTCAGATGGAACCTTATAAGTCTTTGTATGGTAGGCCATGCCGATCACCCTTATGTTGGCTGGAGGTAGGAGAGGCAGCTATGCTAGGACCTCATCTTGTCCAGGAGTCCAAAAAGTAGATAGAGTTGATTCAGAGGAGGATGGATACTATAAAGTCTCAATAGATGTCTTATGCTGATAAGTGAAGACATCCTTTGGAGTTTGAGGTCTAGGATTAAGTTTTCTGGCATGTCACACCGAGGTTGGGGAACGGGAGGATTAGGAGACAGGGTAAGCTTTCACCTAGGTACGTCGGGCCATTTTGTAATGTCTCAGATTTTTCCTTTTATTATTTTTAAATATCATATGGAATTATTTCGAGACCGGGCGTGAAGATGGCACATCATTCCGAGGTCCAGTGAGCCCAGAATGGTGGTTTGAACTTTTTTAAGTCAAGTGAGTCAGCGCTTGTGCGCGGTTGTGGTAGTTTCTAAACGGATGCCCGGATTAAAAATCTGAGCGCACCGTTGCATCCGGGACGACAAATTTTCCTATGAATGACTCTAACCTCAACCGGCACAGGTCGGCTGCAAAATTTAATTTGGGATGTTTTAAAAAGGAAAGCTCTTTGGAGGGAATAAAATAAATTAATAATTTATTTTATTATTTTAAAACTTTTCCTTTTTTTAGCACGACCTAATCCTCCCGTATAAATGAATCCTTATGGAAAATTCGTAGGGTTAGCCTCATAACCCTGTGAGTTGAGAAAAAGAGAGATATTTCTCTTGGAGCTTGGGCGGAGGAGGACGCGTTGGCGAACGACGAAAGATCAAAGTCGAGAATCGCTACGCCAACAACGTTGAAGGATCTCAATGACAATGGAAGCACGACGCCTTCATCAATGATCGATCCTTTTGAAATTTAGGGGTTGTTACTTCAATTTCTTTACCCCATTTTTGAATTTAAACGATGAACGCAGATCAACCACAAACAAGTTGATCTACAGATTAGTACGTTCTTGAGGGATGGTTTTCTTTGGGATGATTTTGGGTAATTAATCCATGCTTTATGTTATTTATTCTTTCTCCGTTTAAGACTATTAACGGGAGCAGATCAACGCCATGACGACTGATGGTGGAGGTTCATTCCTCATTTTGTTTATGTGGTTTTCTTCCTCCTTTTTCCCCACGCGTTCTTCGCGTTCATCGCGGGGCGATGAACAACGGATCGTTGCAAATCCTTTCTACAATGTAATGATCCCAAATCGAAGGTTCGACAACACAATGACCATGTGGAGGTGCAGCGGCGATGGCGGAAGACGTATCAGACCAGATCGAAAAGGGCGTTCTTCGAGCGTTCTTCACGCGGGAAGATCAATCATGTTTTCAGAGCCGATCGGAGGCCCGAAAACGACGGAAACAACTTCATGGTGTCGGGGTGACCAAAACCTAAAGGTTTCGTGGCGATCGGACGACCGAATCAATGATCGGAGCACCACAGGAGGCATGATAGCGGAGGTCCGCATTTCTGGAAATTTGCAGAATACACGGTGTGTACTTTCGAAGAACATGCCGTGTAGTTCTGATGGTGGAGGCTAGGGTTTCGAGGTCCGAGAAGGATCACACGACGTGTTGGACCTTTCCCGAACCTCGGCGTGTACTTCGGGTGGTACACGAACACGGGATGCTCTACACGGCTTCAGGCAGCATGGCGTGTACATCTCGGCAGAGGCGGCTACGCAGAGCTCGGCGTGTATCCCGGGGATACATGGACGCTGGATGGAGTACACGACCGTGTACTCCCTCACCCGGTCAGGCGAGGTCACCAGCACTGGTCACCCTGTGTGCAGATTGCACAGGTTGGAGTACATGGGTTGGTGACCGTGTACGGGCACATGGCCAGAGTACACGGAGCCAACTCCAGTGACCCAGACACAGCGTGTACTCCATACTATATTCCGTGTATAAAGTTTTCTACATGACCAGCTTCAGGACACGGGCCTCTATACATGGGCAGTACCAGAGGGCAGACAACATGGCGTGTGTCATTTCTACACGCTATGTACTTTTTGGAGAATGGCTTGGTCCTTTTGGTCACTGTGCCTTGAACATCTTTCGTTTGGGTTAGTGCCCCTTCTTCTTTACCCCTAAAGGTCAGGAACCATTCCCTCACGTGAGATTATGATCCCTTCAGTAGGATGTTTCTGTGATAGAGTCAGGAATCTATCCGAGAGGCCCGGATCGAGATCCCTTATCCTTTCCAAACCCTAAGTAGAGTCAGGCATCGGTGTGACCAACTTTACCAGGCATTGATCCTCTACCTAGATGGTGAATTCTGTATGAGTCGTGGTATCCGCCATGGCCCTGGCAGTGATCCTCATCTGTGTATCGAGATCTTTCCCACTCAGGAGTGTGTCTCCCATAACGAGTGCTTCTTTCTATCACAACCCTTCCACTCAAGAGTGTGTCTCCCATAATTAGTGTAACAATATCTTGTGAAGGTTCTGGAAAAACATCACTTCTCGGAAAAACGTCCTCATGAACTATAAGACTCGTGGAGTGTGTTCTCCCGGAACAAGCGCATCACAGAATCTTCAAACGGATTCCCTAGCGGGTTTATGCGGTTGCGTGACTTGTCTCTAGACCACGAGCCTGTTTTTGAGTCTATCTGGATTGTTTTATATGTTCTGTAAACATATATTATGCGTAGATGACTGTACCTTTACTTTGTGTACTGCATTGTGGTTTTCGGGGACCTCTACTGAGTATCGTTATACTCACCCCTGCACGGGATTTTCCCAAACATCTGGTGTCTAGTGCAGATGAGCAACCTTTTGACAAAGTCTTGGGCGGACCAGGACAGGACCGAGCTTTCCGAGTTTCCTACATGCCAAGGCGTTCCTACGACTACGAGCAGCAGTCCCAGTGCCTTTGTGCTTACAGGTTGGACTTTGCAGTTTTTCAGACTCTTGTTATTGGTGCGCTTGTATTCTGGACCAGTTTACTTTTACAGTACTCTACCTTTCATCGTGCTCTGTTGGTTGGGTTTAGTTGTATGCATGCATTTTTGTTCCTTAGTGTTTTACATTTCAGCATTTGTGGGCTTGGAGATGTGCATGTGTGTACAGGTACTTAGGCAATGCCTCCCATGTTAGTGACATGCCTATTCAGTGCTAGTCACCAGCCCCTATCCTATTGGAGGCGGGCTTGGGGAGTCACGGCGTGGGCCCCACCGGGATGGGTCGTGACATAGTGGTATCAGATGGTTTTCGGTTCTACCTTAGGACCAAGAGTCTGTGAGTTTGGTTGGGGAAACAGTGTTGAGGGTTTCAGGTTCGACATTTAGGCCAGAGACTCCAGTGTTGGTGCGACGACTGACGTATCCATGCACCAGGACTCTGATAACCTTCTTTTTGACCTGGTTCACGAAAACAATGGTTTCAGGGAAATAAAAGGTACATGCATCATATAGGAATGAGTTGTGTCTTCCATATCCTTGGTGTCATCTATCTAGATATACTCATTGACCGTGACACATCTTCTTTATTTACAGGATGCCTTAGTGATGCGTACCCACTATGATTCAGCAGCACGATCACGAGGATGACCCCCTCAGTGACGAGGCTTCGATACAGGGACCAGTTCCACAGGCATTGCCACCAGGTGGTGCACCTGCTATACCACCACCAGTGGAGCAGCCAGTGGTACCAGCGGTACCGACCGGTGAGGAGCGCAGGCTCAGCGTGCTGCACGAGTTTCAGATACAGAGGCCCCTCAGGTTCTGAGACGAGGTCAACCCTCAAGTGGCTGAGGACTATCTTGAGGCGGTGACCAAAGTTTTCCATCTAGTGAGGACACGAGCAGACCACATGGTGATCATAGGAGCGAGCCTTCTTTAGGGTTCGACCGGACGGTGGTGGAGTCTGACCACGCAGACTCACGACGAGGAGACACTTTCATGGAAGAAGTTTGAGCGACTCTTCAATGAGGAGTTCTCTCCGGTTACGCTGAGAGCTGTGTGCATCCAGGAGCTTCTTCAGCTCAAGCAGGGCAGTATGACGATGGCTGACTATTCATCGAGGTTCACCAACCTCTCTAGGTACTCAATGGATATGGTCAGGGACCAGTACATCAGGGATCAGACCTTTTAATGAGGTCTACGGTGAGACATCTGAGCTAGTGTCATGCCTCTATGCATATCGACCTATGTTGGAGTGCTCGAGTAGACCTTGGTGATCGAGAGCTTCTTGGCGGAGCTTAGACAGCCACAGGTAATCAGAAGCAGGCAGATAGGTGCGGAGACACCGATAGTAGGGAGCTAACGTCAGACGCAGGGATCTAGACATGGGAGACGTCATAGGAGGACCCAGGATAGGGGATCGACAGTCCAGGGCTCTCATGCTAGATACAGTCAGCCTAGGGAGAAGTGATGCTACGCATGAAACGGTAGGGGAATCTTGCTAGAGATTTCCCGGCACGTCGGGATACTGACAGGGAAGTGGTGGATGGACCACCGAGACAGAGGGAGAGAACATATAAAGAAGATCCTCCAGGCGGCGGACGTGGAAGAGGAGCTGGGAGAGCTGTAGGTGGTGGAAGACGCTTCGACTTACTTCCACCACCACCCCTAGGAGGTCCGCACCAGGCTCAGGGAGCTGGGGGACCGGGACGGGGACAACTGCATGCGGTCGAGGCATACGACCCAGGGGCTTCAGGGATGATTCGACATATGATCTGTGTCTTTTCTACCTTATCTCCCGTACTCATAGACACAGGTTCCAATCATTCCCTAATAGCCACATGTCTTGTACAAAACCTTGAAATTACGGTAGAACCATTGACTCGATCCTTACGCTTGGAGACAACTACGGGAGGAGAATCGATGATCACACACCTTTGTAGATGGTGTGATATTACCCTTGGAGGTGAGAGTTTCGGTTGGATCCTCTTGGTGGTATCATCGAGGCCTTACGACGTCATTCTCGGTATGGATTGGTTATCTTTGGTCCATGCCCAGATTGACTATTTTAGGCGAAGAGAGCGGTGTGTCCACTGTGATGGAACACTGTTTTACTTTGTCAGAGAAAAGGAAACCCAGGTAGCACAAAGTGGGCTCATGCATAATAGGGGGCATCCGATCACTCATGAGTTGGCTAGCCTTACCCTTGGAGAACTAGATGTTGCGAACTCTCGGTTCCCAGCAGTGGTGGTAGAGTATGAGGACATCTTTCCGGAAGATGTTCCAGGGTTACCTCCCCGCCGGGAAATTGACTTATGCATCGTCTTACACCCTGAGACGACACCAAATTCCACATCGGCTTATTGGATGGATCCTGCAGAGCTTCATGAGCTGAGGGTGCAGTTGGAGGATTTGCAGAGCAAGGGTTTCGTGAGACCCTGCGTTTCACCCTGGGCGGCCCCGGTCTTGTTTTCCATGAAGGCAGACTGGAGTCTGAGGTTGTGCATGGATTAAAGCTACCTGAACCAGGTGACGGTGAAGAACAAGTATCCACTGCCGAGAATTGATGACCTCTTTGATCAGCTCAGAGGGGATCAGTGGTTCTCGAAGGCTGATCATCGATCAGGCTATCACTAGCTACAAGTGCGGGATGAGGATATACCGAAGACAGCTTTCAGATGTCGCTACGGTCACTATGATTACTTGGTGATGACCTTTGGCGAGACGAACTCCCCCACAGTGTTCATGGGGTTGATGAACCGGATCTTCCACCCATACTTGGAACGGTTAGTAGTGGTCTTCATTGATGATATCCTTGTGTACTCGGTGTCAGAGGAAGAGCACGCAACACACCTGCGGATGGTTCTGGACGTACTCTAAGACCACCAGCTTTATGGAAAGCTCTCGAAGTGTCAGTTCTGGATTCCAGAGGTCCAATTTCTACGATATGTCATCTTAGAAGATGGAGTAGCTGTGGACCCAGCCAAGGTGGAGGCTGTGTTAGCATGGGAGCCACCTCGTAGCGTGACAGAGGTGCGAAGCTTCCTTGGGTTGGCAGGATATTACCGGAGATTCATCCCTGATTTCTCCCGGATATCAGCACCGATGATGGACTTGACCAGTAAGGGGAAACCCTTCATGTGGACAGAAAAGTTCCAACAGGCTTTTGAGCAGCTAAGATAGAGTTTGACAAGCGCCCCAGTCTTGAGATTGTCGGAGGAGGGGGTCGAGTACATAGTTTTCTGCGACGCGTCAGGGATCGGGATCGGCTGTGTCCTAATACAGCGGCACACGGTGATTGATTATGGTTCATGCTAGCATAGGCCTCATGAGCAGAACTATGCAACCCATGATCTCGAGTTAACAACGTTAGTCATCACATTGAAGATGTGGTGACACTACCTTATGGGCGAGCGGTTCATTGTCTACTCTGACCGCAAGAGCCTCAAGTACATCTTCTCACAGAAGGATCTGAATTTGAGGAAGAGGTGTTGGATAGAGTTCCTCTAGGAATATGATTTCGAGATCATCTATACTCATGGGAAGGGGAACAAGGTGGTGGGCTCTCTTAGCAGAAGGTCAAGCTCACAGCTGTTGAGTGAGGTGACACAACAATTAGCCACGTTGTAGTTATCCTTCGTGGATGGTGAGGTCACAACTTACCTACAGTCGATGGTTGTCACCCCTCCACTCATACAGTGAGTTTGGGAGGCACAACTTGGGGATGTCGACTATGTGGCTTTACGTGCTCAGTTAACCACAAGACATGCTCATGATGGATTTTTGCAATATGGGGAGAACATACTTATTTTCAGAGGATGCACTGTTGTACCAGTGGAGTTCCAGGAGGAGGTCCTGAGGGAGTTTCATACATCCCCTTTGGTGGTACATCCTGGAGTGGAAAAGATGTACCGGGATCTCCAATGACAGTTCTGGTGGTCAGGCATAAAGAAGGCAGTATTAAAGTTTGTTTCTCTATGCCTCACATGCCGGAAGGTGAAGGATGAGCACTATGTTCCAGTAGGGTTAGCTCATCCCTTGGAAGTTTTTTAGTGGAAGTGGGATGGAATATCGATGGACTTTGTGACATGCTTACCACAGATGTCCAAGGGGCATGATTCCATCTGGGTAATCGTTGACCGACTCACCAAGTCGGCCCACTTCCTAGCTATTAGGGAGCATAGTTCCATAGAGATCCTGGGACGCCTCTACGTACATGAGATAGTTCGGCTTCATGGCGTCCCCTCGACTATAGTCTCAGACCGAGATGCCCGCTTCACATCCCGGTTGTGGAAGGGATTGCAGGGGGATTTTGGGACTCAGCTACGCTTGAGCACAAAGTTTCATCCCCAGAAAGATGGTTAGACAGAGAGGAACATTCAGGTTATGTAGGATATGTTGCGGTCCTGTATCATGGACTTTGGTCGTAGCTGGGAGGACCACCTACCAATGGTGGAGTTTGCGTACAACAACAGCTACCACTCCACCATTGGTATGGCACCGTTCGAGGCCTTGTATGGGAGACCCTGTCGGTCAATGCTTTGCTGGACCGAACCCGGAGAGTCATCACTCAGGGGTCCATAGTTAGTGAGAGCTACCACAGAGAAGGTGCAGATCATCCAGGAGCGGATGAAGACTGCACAGAGCTGGCAGAGGTCTTATGCTGACAGAAGATGGAGGCCTCTGGAGTTCGAAGTGGGAGACCACGTCTACCTTTGAGTCTCACCTCGATGAAGGTTGCAGAGATTTTGCCGAGGAAGCAAGCTATCTCCGAGGTTCATTGGACCTTTCTAGATCCTGGGCAGAGTTGGCGAGGTGGCGTACCGCCAGGCTCTACCGCCACAGTTGCATCAGGTACATTATGTCTTCCACGTGTCGCAGTTGAGGAGGTACATGCATGACCCATCACACATCATCGTCTAGGGCGAGCTAGACATTGAGGATGGAGTGACCTTTGTTGAGTACCCGGTGGAGATCGAGGATCGGAAGGAGAGGATCCTTAGTGGCTGATCGATTCCCTTAGTGCGCATCCGGTGGCAATATGGGAATCTTCAGGAGAGCACGTGGGAGCAGGAGGCCCAGATCCATGCCCAATACCTTCATCTTTTTGAGTAGCCTTTGTTTTGAATTTTTGGGGATGTAAATCCCCATGGTTGGGAGAATGTAATGTCTCGTATTTTTCCATTTATTATTTTTAAATATTATAAGGAATTATTTCGAGATCAGGCGTGAAGACGGCACATCATTCCGAGGTCCAGTGAGCCCAGAATGGTGGTTTGAACTTTTTTAAGTCAAGTGAGTCGGCGCTTGTGGATGGTAGTTTCCAAATGGATGCCCGGATTAAAAATCTGAGTGTACCGTTGCGTACGGGACGACCAATTTTCCTAAGAACAACTCTAACCTCAACTGGTGCAGGCCGGCTGCAAAATTTAATTTGGGAAATTTTAAAAAGGAAAGCTCTTTGGAGGGAATAAAATAAATTAATAATTTATTTTATTATTTTAAAACGTTTCCTTTTTTTCATCACTACCTAATTCTCCACTATAAATTCATCCTTATGGAAAAGTCACAGGGTTTGCCTCATAACCCTGCGAGTTGAGAAAAAGAGAGAGATTTCTCTTGGAGCTTGGGCGGAGGAGGACGCGTTGGCGAACAATGACAAATCAAAGTCGAGAATCGCTACGCCAACAACGTTGAAGGATCTCGAAGACAACGGAAGCATGGTGCATTCATCAACGATCGATCCTTTCGAAAGGTAGGGGTTGTTACTTAGATTTCTTTTCCCTGTTTTTGAATTCAAAAGACAAATGCGGATCAAAAACGAACATATTGATCCGCGGATTCGTACGTTCTTGCGGGAGGGTTTTGTTTGGGATGACTTTGGGGAATTAATCCATGCTTTATGTTGTTGATTCTTTCTCTGTTTAAGCCTATTAACGAGAGTGGATCAACGCCGTGACGAACGATGGGGGAGATTCGTTCCTCATTTTGTTTATGTGGATTTCTTCCTCCTTTTTCCCCACACGTTATTCGTGGGGAGATGAACAACGGATCGTTTCACATCCTTTCTGCGACACAATGATCCCAAATAGAAGGTTCGACAATGCAACGACCTTGTGCAGGTGCTTCAGAAATGGCAGATGACGAATCAGACCAGATCAGAAAGGGTGTTCTTCAAGCGTTCTTCGCGCGGGAAGATCAATCATGTTTTCAGAGCTGACCAGAGGCCCGAAAACAAAGGAAACAACTTCGTGGTGTTGGGGTGACCAAAACCTGAAGGTTTTGAGGAGACCGGACAACCGGATCAATAATCGGAGCACCATGGGAGGCGCGACAGCGGAGGTCCGCGTTTCTGGAAATTTCCAGAATACACGGTGTGTACTTCCGAGGAACAAACTGTGTTGTTCTGATGGTGGCGGCTAGGGTTTTGGGGTCAGAGAAGGATCAAAAGGCGTGTGACCCTGGTCACATGGCATGTTGGACCTTTCCGGAATCTCGGCGTGTACTTCGGGTGGTACAAGGACATGGGATGCTCTACACGGCTTCAGGCGGCACGACGTGTACAGCTCAGTAGAGGCGGCTACGCAGAGCTCAGCGTGTATCCTGGGGATACACGGAGATGGGATGGAGTACATGATAGTGTACTCCCTCACCCAGCCATGCGAGGTCACCAGCGCAGGTCACCCCATGTGCAGATTACACAGGTTTGAGTACATGGGTTGGTGACCGTGTACGGGCACATGGCCAGAGTGCACGGAGCCAGCCCCAGTGACCCATACACGGCGTGTACTCCGTAATACACGTCATGTATAAAGTTTTCTACATGACCAGCCTCACGACACGGGCCTCTATACACAGGAAGTACCCAGGGTTGGACAATATGGCGTGTATCATTTCTACACGCCGTGTACTTTTTGGAAAACAGCTTGGTCCTTTTGTTCACCATGCCTTGAACATCTTTCGTTTGGGTTTGTGCCCCTTCTTATTTTCCTCTGAAGTTCAGGTATCATTCCCTCATGCCAGATTATGATCCCTTCAGTAGGACATTTCTATGATAGAGTTAAAAATCCATCCGAGAGGCCCGGATTAAGATCCTTTATCCATTCCATACCCTAGGTAGAGTCAGGTGTCAGAGTGACCAACATTACCGGGCGTTGATCCTCTACCAAGCAGGTGAATTCCGAATGAGTCGTGGTATCCGCCATGGCCCTTGCAGTGATCCTCATCTGTGTATCGAGATCTTTCCCACTCAAGAGTGTGTCTTCCATAATGAGGTCTTCTATCTATCGTAACCGTTTCACTCAGGAGCGTGTCACCTATAATGAGTGTAGCTATATCTCGTGACGGTTCTCGATGAACATCACTTCTCGGATGGACTTCTTCATAACTATAAGACTCATACAGTGTGTTCTCCCAGAATGATCACATCCTGGAATCTTCAAACGGAATCCCTTGCGGGGGTATGCGGTTGCATGACTTGTCTCTAGACCGCGGGCTTGGGTTTTGAGTCTATCTGGATTTTTTTATATGTTCTATAAACATATATTATTCATAGATGACTGTACCATTACATGGTGTACTGCTTTGTGGTTTTTGGGGTCCTCTACTCAGTATTGTTATACTGACCCCTGCATGGGCTTTTCCCGTATGTCTGTTGTCTTATACAGAAGAGCAACCTTTTGATAGAGTCCAGGGCAGACCAGGACAGGACCGAGCTTTCTGAGTTTCCTATAGGCCGAGGCGTTCCTACGACTATGAGCAATAGTCCCAGTACCTTTGTGCTTACAGGTTGGACTTTTCTGTTTTTCAGACTCTTGTTTTTGGTGGGCCTGTATTCTGGCTTAGTTTACTTTTACAGTACCTTACCTTTCGTCGTGCTCTGTTGGTTGGGTTTAGGTGTATGCATGCATTTTTGTTCCTTAGTGTTTTACATTTTAGCATTTGTGGGCTTGGAGATGTGTGTGTGTGTATAGTTACATAGGCAATGCCTCCCATGTTAGTGACATGACAACTCGGTGCTAGTCACCAACCCCTGGCCTATTAGAGGCAGGCATGGGGAGTCCCGGCGCAGGCCCCACCAGGATGAGTCATGACAAATTTAATGTGTTGGAGATAGTTGGTCCGGTCACCTATCAGTTTTAGTTACCTCATAGGTATTGGGATATGCCAGACATCTTCTACATTTCTCAGCTTCGACGTTACTTCTCAGACTCATCTCATGTTTTCAACCTGAGGAGGTTGAGTTAGAGGTGGTCGCCTCATTCAAGGAGCATCCTATCCGAGTTGGTGATCATAGTGAGAAGGTTCTCCATGGCCGATATGTCCCTCTAGTATGAGATCAATGGTAGCACGAGTGGGAATAGGATGATACCTGAGAGAGGGAGGCTGATGTAGAATCATAGTGGCCAGAGCTGTTTTAGGATTCCTCTTCTGCGCTGCCCTTCTAGAGAAATTTGGGGAAAAATTTCTTTAAGGGGGGAATCTTGTAAGAACCGAAATATTCATTTCATGTATGTTTTCCTTTTTCTAGTAGTTTTTGGTGAAAAATAGGCCTTTTTTCAAAATTTCTTAAGTACACGCCAGGTACATGGTTACCTCGGGTACTCGAGTGCTAGATGTGTAGTAGCCATGCACACTGCCGTGTGGGGTGACTTGAAGACTGCCTAATGTGGGGGCCAATGAAGGTAAGTACACACCATGTATTTTTTTCATTAAACGTACCGGGGTCATGTCTGATAGATAGAACAACCTTTTTATAGGTTTGGTTCATCCGAGAGCGAGATAATGACACATATCTTCCTTCTATCTCCAGATCAAGTGTCTGTTATCCAAATCGACCACCATCGATTGCATTGGGATCGCCTCGGTATGCTCTTTATTATTCTAGAGCTTCGTTTACTTATTCATTATCTTCCTCAAGTTATCCTCAATTGAACGTTTTAGACATTTTTGTAGATCTACAGTGTCCTTGGAAGATTCAAGGATTAAGGTTCACTTATATCGATCCTACAACACCGAGGTAGGTGGTTTGTGCCTTTCTGTTCAATGTATTTGAGTTATATGTGCAATTTTACCAATACCCTAGAACATGGTATTCCAGATTTACTTTTTTCGCTATGTTAATTTCCTACTAGGCTTATATTATTGAATAGAGGTTAATTGAATGAGAATATGGTTAATTTCTTTGCTTTAGAGGTGTTTTCCCATGCATGTTGTTTATGAATGTTTTGTCTTGCTTAGCCTATTAGGATGACATGTTTACTTACCATGCCTTGTATTTTAGTATGGAGTGTTTTGTATATCTAACATTATGATATGCTATAGATTTCTAGAAAAGTAGTTATTTAGGGTTACATTGACCGACACACGTTACTATGATTGCTTGACATACATTGGGCCATGAGAACCTGGTGTAGTTGACCATATGGAGAATGGATGTAAGGGCTTATCCAGAGAGTATATTTACTTTTACGATGTGAGACCATATGGGGAGTTGACATAAGTGCTTCCTCAAAGTGTCTATTGTTCCTTGACGTGGGCTATAATGGGAATGTGACGTATGTGCTTCCCTAGAGAGCCTTTAGTTTCCAGTACGAGACTATTGGAGGAATTGACATCGAGTGCTTCCTCAGAGAGTCTACTGTAAAGCCGAACCAGAGGGGTGGGACTGCGTGTGCTTCCCAGATGGTAGCTTGTGTTGCTCTGTAAGACCACAGGGGATAGGCCGCAAGTACTTCTCAGATGGTTACCTTTTGTGTTTAGATGTTTATTTGTGTTACTTGGTAGGACCCGAGGGGATATGACCTGATTACATCCCAGAGGTTTAACTTTTGTGTTTAGAGGTTTGCTTGTTCTACTAGGTAGGACTAGAGGGGATAGGCAATGAGTAATTCCTAGAGGGTTACCCAATTGTTTTTACCTTCTTTGATTAGTTGTTTCTTGATATACGAACTGAATGCATTAAAACTATGGATTTTTTATAGCTGATTACTTCCTTGTTTACTGCTTCCTTTACTCATTACCTGCCATATATTCACCGAATGTTAGGCACAAATCTTGTGGTGGTTACCTAAAGGGATGTAGTCTCACACCCTGTTTGGGCCATGATTTTTGGCCGAAACAAAATATATTATTGCAGGTATAAATAAGGGAAAACACCCTTCCACTTCAAGTACTTGACTGCTGTGGAGACAGAGAGCATGGGGCCAAGATGAGGCCTGTGATGATAAGGAGATGTTTATCTGTTTTCTTTTGTACATGGGTTTAGTACTGTTTCATATTCCTACATAGTAATTATTTTAACTTCGTTCCTAGACATATGTATCATGCATCGTTTTTATATATGTTCCTAGGTGTTTATTTCTATAGTCTTATGTTGTTTCTTGTTGTTTGGAATTACTATTGATTCCTCAATTGAATATTTGTTTTCTTCTGTTGTGTTACTATGCCAATGAGGGAATAGTTTCCCCACTATCACACCCAAGGCCCTCGCTGCTAGTCCGGATCCTCTGGTGTTCTGGGAAACGCGCTTGAGTCCATGTGACCAACTGGGTACATGTCATCTCTGGGCATCTTCTGGTACCGGGACGTTACACCTTAGGAGTATGTTTTCTCATAAATATCCATGTTTTCATTTTCAACTTATGATTGAGTACTCGGAAACCTAAATGTGTTATCTAAAATGTCCTTCATAATTTCCTATCTTTATTTTCAAGAGAATGTTTTATTAATACATTTTACGATGTGGGATTTCAAAAATGGCATTTTGAAATGTAAAACCATGTTTACTAAGAGAAATATCAAAATTGAGAGGTTGATATTTTCAATGGTGGTATTTAATATCCTATGATTTTAAAAGGAAACATTATGTTCCATAGTGTAGAGGATACATCACATCTGGCTTAAATGAACAAATAAATATAATTTAAAATGTGTATGTCATAATGTAGTTTTCAAATTAGTGAGGAAGAATAAAAATAACTTTTTAATGTTATAAATATAAATATCCAACCCAATATTAATATATTCTTATGTTCTTATAATATAATATCAATTGTTTTTATGAAAGCCATTTTTTTATTTTATAAAATATTTTCTAAAAAATCAGGATTTTCTTCAATTTTATGAGTTAATATTATAATATATTGAAGTTATTGAATTTGTATATAAAAATATGAATTTCATTTCTGAATTAAAAAAGTCAATATTTTCTTAAAATTAATATGATTTAATTTTCTAAAGATAACTATTTTTCAAAAAGATTTAAAATACTAATTTGTTTGAACTATATTATGATTTATAGAATTTATAGGGTCAAAATTATGTTTATGATTATTTTTAAATTATCATATTTTATATTTTTATAATCCAGTTTTGGTTTTTCAAATGGATTTTATACTTGAATTTAGTATAATAAAATTTGTTTAAAAGGTAATTTTTCTGAAAAACAATGTTTTGTTTTGTTTTTCTGGTTTATTTATAAATTAATTTGTAAAACAAAAGTTATTTAAATTTTAATAAATTTATTATCTATTTGTAATTAGTTTATTAAAATATTGGGAATATGTCCATTTTATTTTTTTGGAAAATATGAATGAGTACCTTAATAATTTTTATTATCAAGGTAAATGTTAAATTAGTTAATTTTGTTTAAAAATAAAATGGTAATAACTAATAAATGTCCCAAAACCCCATCTAAATCATCGAGGATCAGTATATCTAAACCATAATATTAAAATTGTTGACTTTATGGCCATTTGGGGTAACATATTTGAAAATATTTCCATTATTGTATTTTCAATAAAGAATTATCAAACATGTCCCAGACTTGATTTTAATTATTGTAATATTATTAATATCTTGTTATCTAGAGGATATGATTGACTATAAATTGTATTTTCTAATATTAATGGTCCATATTAATCATTTGAATTTATTTTTAATCTTTATTTATGAATGAATTACATTATAATCTTGCAAAATGAAGATGCAATAATTAATTAACTAATTAAATAATGTAAAAAATAAAATAAATGATATTAAAAATATAAAAATAAATTCAATTTTAGATAAATAATGCTGTAAAATAAATTTATAAATTACCATGAAATGTTAGGGATATAATAAAATATTCTTTTTATAATTTTATATGTTTTATTGAAAAATTAAATTCAAATTACTGAATATCACAAAAAATTGACTTTCTTAATATTTAATAGTAAATAAAATTTTATTAAATGATATTAAATTTATAAAAATATAAAATTCATAAAAATATAGAATTCATAAAAATTATTAGGGTAAAATATAAAATATCTACCATAGAATATTTTGTTTATTTTTTCATTTTCTAGTTATTTTATTTACCCTTAATGATTAAAATATATATTTTCATAGTAAGATTCAATGAAATTAAATATGTGTTAAAACAAAAATATAATACTTTTAATTGAGTAAAAAATCTATAATTTTTATTTAATAATATTATTATTACCATAATAATATTATATTGATAATAAATAACTTTGTCTCCTTTTGTAATTGAAAATTAGTTTCTATTTATTTCATAATTTGAGAAATTCTAAGAGTCCCTCTTTACTCCCATATAAAAGGGAACTTATTATTCTCACTTATTCATACACAGAAAACATTTTAGATCTCAAAATATTTGAAAAACTTAATTACTAGTATCCATACCAATATTATAGATGTCTTTCTAGTCATAATACTAATTTTCATGTCTTAGCGAGTTATGTAAAAGAGGTTTTCCAAAGAAGTGATATAATTCTTATCAACATGTTTTAGTATTTTTCTTCTTCCACATACACCAATCATTAGTCAAATTTGAAGAAATAATAGATAAAGTATAAAAAAATATATATAACTGTTATTATTTTATTTCAATTACCTATATACATCTCATATTTTGTCAAACGGGAACCAGAATCATCATTTGTGTGTACGAAACACTACCACCTCACGAATTGATGTAACTCGTTTTCTATCTCGATCTCTAAAGAATAGTTATAATAATAGACTTAATGTTTATATATTATATTAATGAAATATTTATCATTATTAAAAGGTAATATGTTATTTATTTTCATTCCATTCCATTCATAGAAAAATGATAATGTTGTTCAAGTGTATGTGTAGACTACCTGTTCCACGAAGTGTTGTGATTTTTTTTCATTACCATATCACATGGATTATATATATGAATATTTATATATTTAATATGATATATATGACATTATTAACATTCATTATTTATCAAATTACATTTATCTTCTTTCAACCATGATCATTGAAAAATAGAAATGCGAGTCATGAACATGTACAGTCTACCGTCTCCATGATGGTAACATAGTTCAATTTTCAAAACCATATTTCATGAAAGGATATAAAAGTATAATTAATGTACAAAAATAATAATTAATTAATGATTAATTTTCTATATATTATTTATTTTGAATGACTTTGACCATAGTTATCAAATTGAAGTTATATTGGACTTATGACCGAATATTATCATAATATCTAATGTTAACTTACCCAAATAATTAATTGTATATTAAACATAAATTAGTGATATAAAAGAAATAATGTAATTCAATATGTTTCTTAATCAAGTAAATAATTATCATATATTTATTATTCAAGAATATAAAGAATTTTTATAATGATTTAGACTAAATAAAAGGGTATTTCTTTTAAAAAATCATCTATTTAATGTTTCCTTTAACAATATATTTTTTTACATATCCATATTTTAATAAAAAATGAGAATAATTGTATTATTATTCAATGATTTTTTAAATTATATTTTACCCATGTTTTCCTTTCTACAAAATGGTTGGAAATGAATCATTTTGTCAAATTAAAATTCATGTACCTTGGTACATTTGTAAAAAAATATTGAAGGAATGTTTTTTTAACTAATATGGAATGAGGGGTCTTTCCCACCATCAGGATTCCATATTGAATATAATTTTACAGTATATTTTTTGAATAAATATTTAATGAAATTTCATTCCTTATTTTATGTATATTTTTTAGATTTTGACATTTTTTTTCAATGAAAATGGTTTTTTGATATCCAAAAGTGTTTTTATGTGGGATAAAAAGAGTTTCTCAAGGGTTTTATTGATGATACAATCCTCATTAATGTTTTATATGATGGGTTATGCACCGTAATAGCTTAAAAGTGATCACGTTATATCTTAAATGATGGGTTCACCGAGATAGAACTCTAATATTTTTAGTTCTTCAAATGTGGGAGTCGAGTGTATGATTATTTCATTTGTAAGAGTGATTGTAAAAGTTATTGTGAGAGTGATATGAGAACGATGACCCAAGGCACAAATTTTTTTTATATTATTTATAATGAGTTCTCAATGGAATAATTTTATTTTCCAAAATTATATAATATTTTTTTAGAAAAAATCATTCTCTTTTCTGGTGAAAAGGTATGTTTTTATGAAATGGTATTTATTGGGTTTTTATGTTTTCACTAGACTAATGATTTTATTTTTTTATTTACTTTCTTATGTTTTTTAACTCATTCCACATTTTGAAATCTTTTTACAAAGTGGTATATTGATTAATAGGCAAAACAACGTGTCCATGAAAATTTTTTGGAATACTTTTCAATGAAATATTTCATGTCCTCTAAAAGTGGAATATTGTGAAAAATCCACATTGAGTATAATTGTATACTATGTAATATTAGATATTTTATATATGAGTTAATAACTAATTATATAAAACACAATAATAAAAAGGACCTTGAGATTTTAATAATTTTTATTCTAGTTCAAAGACACTATAATATGTAATGTTTAAGGCTAGTTCCTTACAACTACACATTTCAAACTATAATATTCTCTCCTTGTATAAAACTTATAAAGAAAAAATTCACCTAAAATAATTCTTGTAGTAAAAAATGAATCTAATATAATTATATTAGTAAAGAAAATAGTTCTTATCAATCATTAGAATATGACTTACATTCATGAGGTAAACACATAAATTCTGGTTTTTATCTTAACTGTATGATTATATGTGATAAATAAATATTAATAAAGGCATGTGATGGTTAAAAAATTATCAACTATTCAATAAATTCATTAATGAACTACATATTTCATATAATGATGCAATCAGTTATATACAATGTAATAAATTGTCAACCTATAATACAAGATCCCATAAAATCATAGAATAGAAAGAATGGATGATTGAGTTTATTACTAAACTGATTACCCTTTATTCAAATATAACATCCAATCCTTCCATCACTTCACCATTGAACCATCAGTATATATTAACATTTTATCGACCTATTTCAAATAGAGAAACTTTATTTCTACTATATACACTACATATTCAATCCACCACCCCATGGAAATGTTTTTTGAGGAATGTAATTCAAATGGATTAAATTTTGATGAAATGAAACCAAATTCAGCTAATAATAATCTCCCACATTATGATTATTTTAGGGAAACATAGAATCCCTAATAAATTTACATTGAATAACTTTCCACATCAATTTACATGATTTATTCACCCAAGTCCCATTGAGGATCAATTATTCCTCATGATTTCATAAACATCCACCTTGAAGAATATATTTACTAGGTTTTGTCTTCACAATATCCTATATACCTCTATCTCTTTTTCTAGAAAACAAATGTCTAATGAAATGATACTTCAAGTCTACATAATTTCCCCCACAGGGAAAATTATATTTTTTTCCATGTGAATTACAGTTTTATATCACATTGATGAACTACTAATTCCTAATTCCTTCTAAGATGATTTTTTAGTTTCTTGAACCATAATATTTCATTCCTAGATTTTATTATAGCAATATATTGTAATTCTATTAAACCAATAGTAACAAGTTTTTCTATATTTCAAGGACATATAGAAGTTATTAAGTCAATATAAAAAACAAATTATAATATAATTTTTCATTTATCCTTGTAAACTATATATTATGATTCCAAAAACCCTTATAATTGATCATCTATTCAAAATCAAATAGCCTAATTTTCATACGCTTTAAAATAAAGAAGCATCGATTTCAAAACCACATCTTCACTCTTTTCTTAGAATTTCTATATAGCAAATAAAAACTACCTCGACATGGGAATATTCTAGAAATGTGAAATCCATTTAATATATCAAACTTCTTACCATTAAGGAAAATGATGAATTTCATAGGAACATATCCTAATATTCAATTGCTAGTCCTATTGATGTAGAAACATATAAATTAGTGTCATTTATCCAAGAGACTAGATTTCATTTAGCCATCACAAATTGATTGATGAATTTATAAATATAATAATTATGAGACAAAAATAGTGCACCAACATTCCAATATCTATAAATCTTCATACTCAAAATTATTATTATCTATTACATATTTTTCATTTCAAATCAATTGAAAATATCAGACTTCATATTAAAGAATTTCTGAGTATCCGGTCCAAATATCAATATTACTAAAAATTATTTTTTTATTAAGAAAACCACTTTTGAGGGAAAAGTGAGAAACCATAAGTTCCAACAAACACCAAACAGCGCCAAACAGAAAACGAGATAAAACCTATTCCAAGCATAAGCAGCAACCGCTAACTCCAATGAAGGACCACTCAGTGATCCCACGCAAGCATGGTCCCTCCCGATGGCAACCCATCCCTCTGAGTCAGCCACATCCCAAATGACCTGCAGAGGAAGAAGTAGCGTGCACTAGACCATCTGAGATGATCTGACCCTCCAAAAATTCCACACACAACAAGGGCGGTAACTCAACAAAGAATTAGTTAGGAAAGGAGTAAGCAGAATCATTGAAAACCAGTTGAATTATATCAGAGTCTGTATCCCTAAACATCTTCCAAGATATATTAGATACCTGTTAAAGTGGATCCCCCCTTATCAGGTCTTCAAAAGTAGAAGTTAGTTTATTCCAGACCTGAATGTACTCCTCGAGTCTGATCAACCCCTTATTGAAGCCTCAACCAGGATCGTGTCCTATTTGTCAACCTAAATATACTGCTCTTCATTAAGGTCCACATCAAGATTCCGACCCACCATCTTGGCTTCATCCTCTTCCAAGGCATTGAGAAATAACACCTTCTTAGTCGCCACATCGTCCAAACTTAAAACTAAATCCGAGGAAAGTTCAGGCTGTCCAGGTGATTTTAGATGACACCTATCCTCGTTGTCCAACTTCTCAACCATTAGCTTCTTTTCTGACCGGGTCCTCATAGGAGGAGGCAAGGAGGAATAATCCTTCCTACCCCTCCCCCTCCTATTACTCCGATTGCACCTCGAACCTGGATCTTCTTTAGAAAAACTCTTACTGACCTCATCAAGTTATGCTTCCCCTCCACCAAAAGCACACTCTGGGAAAACGTTCCCCATGATCCGACCTTCCAAAAAGAATCCATCGATACTCCTCCTACTCTCTTTACCTTCCTCAACTAGGGAAGATGATTCATCTCTCGATTCAACCTCATCCAGTCCTTCAAAACTGTTGCTCAAAATGACTGGGGTTCAGGTTGAAGAAACAACCCCTGGCAGAATGCCAGAGCCCGAACCCCCTGCATCTCCAATACTGGTCCGAGCCTGCACCTTCAAGACATTCCCATTCAGTTGACTAGGGAAATTACCCATCGCAAGCCCTACTACACTGACGCCTTCCTTCCCCTTACCAAAAGCTTCCTCTTCCACTGAACCCTCTTGGAAAGAAGGTCGATCGAAACCCCTACCCATATATTGAGGCTGAGGATTCTGATCCTCCCATCCCCTGATCGGAACACAGGAAGCCTCAGGTCTGGAAGGATCACATGTAGGGAGAGAGGACCACGCCAAAGCCCCATCCTCATGGCCCTGACTCTCTTTCCCCATGCTGCTGGCCGCCTTTAATCCACCCAAATCCCTCCTAAGACGATCAAAAACTGCCTCCACCTGAGGTCCCGAGACCTTTGATGCATCCGTCAATACTGGACATGCAGGCCTCGCCCTCCCTGAGCCATTAGGATCCAACGCTGAAGCATTAGAAAGACGGGACAACCCCACCCCAGGTTGACTAGGAGGCCCCTGCTCCTGATCACTCTGAAGTGCCTCAACATGATCAAGGGTATCCGCAGACACCTTCCTTGACCACAGTTTGTGTGCAACAGGTTCAATGCCATTACCAGAACCGGTTCTATCGCCCTCAACCTAAAACGAATCACCCTAACCCGCCGAAGATGTATCAACCAAAACCGTCGAATACCTTTTGTTGCACTCATCAAAACGATGGCCCTGTCTATGGCAGAAGGAACAAAACAACGACTAGGATTCATAGACAAAACTTTGCACATACCTGTATTTCCCCTCAATCATAATCCAAACCTTGCCGGGTAGAGGACGGGAGAGCTCCATTTCGACACAGATGTGTGCAACAATTGGGTACACCATGGAATCAGTTTTCCAGTCCGCACAGAGGAAACAACCCAAGGAATTACCTATTGAATGAAGGAGAGATCGATTCTGAAAGGTCAGCGGTAGCCCCAGAAGCTGAATCCAGATTTCCGAAGAGGAAAAATCACGATTCATCTGCAAATCAAACGTCGAACGATGTAGATGGAATGGAAACCCTGTAACAGATCTTCTTGCACGGGACCAGGCCAGCGCCAAGTCGTCTTCATTAGCGAGACAAATAAGAATTTTGCACGGCCCGAGGAGTCCGACAGCCGCACGATGACTTAAACCCCATTCCCGATTCACGCACCTCTCGAACACCTCAACCGGAGGCCTACGACGAGTGAACTTGGCGACCAGGGCCATGGAAAGAAGCGACGAATCTTCGGAGAATTCCTTAGAAGAAACTGGGACAACAGGAAGACCATTATAGACTCCAGGTACCTTTAGAGCGACGTCTGTGCTAGGGAGGAAAGAGCGCCTCTTGGGTACTGCATCCCCATGTGAAAGATCCCGCCCCTCCCCCTGAGGGGGAGGGGCCGTCGCCACTGCCATGGAAGCTAGGGAATCACAGAGAGCCTGAGACCGAGAGTGGAAACCTATGATCTCAATATCCTATTAACTTATTAAACAATATAATGAATGAAATAGCTTTCTATTTCTTCATATAATATCCATGATTGACCTTGAAAATGATGAACCATTATTCCGTCTTATAAGAATGAAATTTAAAATTTATTTATTGAGGTTCTTTCATCAATCCATACAACATTTTCTTCATCTTAAAATCTAAATAATGGTTCTCTTATACTATAAAACCTATAATTATTTTATTTTTGATATTTTTATCTAACTAATTAATAAGTAATATGGTTTTGTGAACTATTTTCCCCTGATAATGATCTCTTGATGAAATCATTCCTAAAAATGTTTGGATTGTAGAATGTTTAACTATCTATTAGAAAATTTCATAGAAATCTAGTCCATAATTCAAATGAAACTCTTTCACTACCACTTTTTTATTTTTATTTCATATTTAAATTATATTATACCTTAATCAGATATATCATCTTATCATCATACACCTATCTATACTAATTATGTTTATCCATATCAAATGTTTTATTGAAATATAGTAAATTTATATCCTTATTCATAGATAAATCACATGTCTTAGAGTCCCTAAGAAAATATGTTTCCACAAAATTTTTAGTTTATACTACATCCATTATGATTATAAAATTTACATAAACACCTTGCCTCTAAGGTGTTCTTATGATTTTGGACGATCTTATCATCTTAATATGCATCTATAAACTATATATCTCTTCTATCCTTACTGGTACTTGAGTTTTCAATAAGAAGAACTTTCATGACCCATCATTATGGTGCCCCAAATCAAGATTAATATACCATTATACATTCTATTAGTTTTTATGGTCTTACTCATAGACATATGATGGTCGTAGTAATCATATCTATGTATTTTTACTTTTTAATATACCCGTACAATGATAAACATAGAGATCAATTTTTTTTGAATATCTTACTCTATAAATTCCCCATATTTTTTTAGAATTATTATATTGATGGAAAAATCTATACTCGTGTTGGTTTTTTAACCATCCAAAAATTTATATCCAATATTTTTATATTTGAATCCATAAAAAACAATATTTTGGATTTTGATTAAAATTTTTCACTATCCTTAGAATTTACCTACACATATGAAAAACAACTAAGGACTACGAGATGATAAAATTATAGTCATTTTCTAGAACAAAAATAAACCAAAATTTATCACACAACTAATTTTTACGGAATTTTGTCAGTGAGATCATATTAGGTGATGAGTACCTCCATAAGAATTGATTTATACATTCCCAAGTGAATCCTCATACTCCTAGAATAATCCATTAAAGTCTAATTTGATCTTTCTCCCATTCCAGATTGTCGTGGAGTTATAATAACCTTAATATCATGATTTATTCTTTCTTAATTTTATAATTTCTTGATGGCAGTCCAGTTTACTAATCATCATTTTTATTCAGAATGCACTTGAACATTTGGATGCATTCACTTTCTACAAAATATTTTTACTGAGAAAACACCTAAAATGAACCTTATTTATGCATCAAGAAGTAAATACCATCTATTTAATGTTTCATTTAACATTCTATTTTTCTTCCATATGCATATTTAAAAAAATTGAGAATAATTGTATTATTCTTCAATGATTTTTTAAAATATATTTTACCCATGATTTAATTTTTACAAAACTGTTGTAAATGAATCTTTTTTTCAAATTAAAAATTATGTACCTTGAACGTTTCTAAAAAAATAATATTGAAATAATGTTTTTTAACTAATATGGAATGAGGGGTCTTTCCTAACATCAGGAAGCCTTATTGATTATAATTTTATAGTATTTTTTTGAAGAAAGTTTTAATGAAATTTAATTCCTTATTTTATGTTGCTTTTTTTTACTTTGAAAATGTTTTTAAAAAAAATGTTATTTTGATATCCAAAAGTGTTTTTATGTGGGATAAAAAGAGTTTCTCAATGGTTTTATTCATGATACAGTTCTCATAAATGTTTCATATAATGGGATAGGCACCATAATAGCTTAATTGTGATCACATTATATCTTTGATGATGGGTTCACCTATATAGCACTATAATATTTTGATTTATTCAAATTCAGGTGTCGACTATATTATTATTTCATTTGTAAGAGTGATTGTAAGAGTTATTGTGAAAGTGATATGAAAACGATGTCCCAAGGAACAAAAAATATTTTTATATTATTTATAATGAGTTCTTAAGGAAATTATTTGATATTCCAACATTATATAATTATTTTTTTAGAAAAAATTATTCTATTTTCAGGTGAAAATGTATGTTTTTATGAAATGGTATTTATTGGGTTTTTATGTTTTCACTATACTAATGATTTTATTTTTTTATCTACCTTACTATGTTTTTTGAACTCATTCCACATTTTGAAATCTTTTTACAAAGGGATATATTGATGAGTAGGGGAAAAAATGTGTCCATGAAATAATTTCAGAATATTTTTCAATGAAATATTTCATGTCTTCTAAAAGTTGAATATCATTAAAAATGCATATTGAGTATAATTTTATACTCTGTAATATTTGATATTTTATGTATCAGTTAATAACTAATTCTCTAAAACACAAATCTAAAAAGGACCATGAGATTGTAATAATTTTTATTCTAGTTCAAAGACACTATAATATATAATGTTTAAGTCTAGTTCCTTAAAACTAAAAACTTCAAACCACAACATTCTATCCTCGTAGAAAACTCATAATGAAAAAATTAATCTAAAATAATTATTTTAGTAAAAAATTAATCTAATATAATTACAGTAGTAAAGAACGTTGTTCTTAACATCCATTAGAATATGACCAATATGCATGGGGTAAACACATAAATTCTAGTTTTTATCTTAATTGGATGATTATATGTGATAAATAAATATTAAAAATTCATGTAATGGTTACAAAATTATCATCTATTCAATAAATTCATCAATGAACTACACATTTCATAGAATGATGCAATCACTTATATACAATGTAATAAATGGCCAACCTATAATACATGATACCCTAAAATCATAGAATAGAAATAATGAATGGTTGAGTTGTTTACTGACCTGATGACCCTTTAGTCATATATAACATCCAATCCTTCCATCACTTCACCATTGAACCATCAGTATATATTAACATTTTATGGACCTATTTCCAATATCGAAACTTATTTTCTACCATCTACACTACATATTCAATCCAACACCCCATGGAAATGTTTTTTGATGATTTTAATTCAAATGGATTAAATTTTAATGAAATGAAACCAAATCCAGTTAATAATAATCTCCCACATTATTCTTAATTTTGGGAATCATAGGATCTCTAATAAATTAACATTGAATAACATTCCACATCAATTTACATCATTTATTCACCCAAGTCCCATTGAGGATTGATTATTCCTCCGGATTTCATAAACATCCAACTTGAAGAATATATTTACTATGTTTTGTCTTCATAGTATCTTATGTACCTCTATATGTTATTCTAGAAAACAATTCCTAATGAAATGATACTTCAAGTCCATATAATTTTCCTCATATGGAAATTTATATTTTAATCCATGGGAAATACATTTTATATATCACATTGATGAACTACTGATTCCTAATTCCATCCAAGAAGATTTTTTAGTTTCTTGAACCATATAATTTCATTCTTATATTTTATTATAGCAATATACTCTAATTCTATAGAACCAATAGTAACATGTTTTTCGAAATTTCAAGGCCACCTAGAAGCTATTAACCCGAAATTTAAAACAAATTATAATTTAATTATCCATTTATCCTTGTAAACTATATATTATGAGTCCAAAAACCCTTATAATGGATAATCTAGTCCAAAAAAAATCTAAATTTTCATATCCTTTCAAATATAGAAGCATCGAATTCAAAACCTCATTTTAACGCTTTTATTAGAATTTCTATATACCAAAAAACAAATGCCACTACATGGGAATATTCTAGAAATGTGAAATCCATTTAATATATCAAATTTATGACCATAAAAGAAAATGGTAAATTTCATAGGAACTAGTCCACATATTCTATTTCTAGTCCTATTGATGTAGAAAGTTTTAAATTAGTGGAATTTATGGTAGAGACTAGATTTCATTTACCCATCACAATTTTTTCAAAGAATTTATAGATATAATTACTATGAGACAAAAATAGTGCACCAACATTCCAATATCTATCAATGCTCTGACTCAAAATTATTATTATCTTTTCTATATCTTTTATTTCATATCATTTGAAAATATCAGTGTTCATGTTAAAGAATATCTAAGCATCCGGTCCAAATATCAATAGGTTTTTAACTTATTAAACAATAAGATGAATGAAATAGCTTTCCATTGCTTCATATAACATCAATAATTGACCTTGAAAATGAGGAACCATTATTCCTTCATATAAGAATGAAATTTACAATTTATTTATTCAGGTTATTTCATCAATCCTTAAAATATTTTCTTCAGCATATAATTTAAATTGTGGTTCTATTATACTATAAAACCTAAAGGTATTTTAATTTTGATATGTTTCTCTAACTCAATAATAAGTAATGTGGTTTTGTGAACTACTTTCCCCAAATAAATATCTCTTGATATAACCATCCCTAAAATTCTTTGGATGGTATAATGTTTAACTATCCATTAGAAAATTTCATAGAAATTTAGTCCATAATTCAATTGAGACTCTTTTAATACCACTTTTTTATTTTATATCTTATTTAAATTATATTATTTATTAATCAGATATAACATCTTATCATCATATACCTATCTATACTTGTTATTTTTATCCATATCTCAGGTTTTATTGAAATGTAGTATATTTATGTCCTTATTCATAGATAAATCCCATGTCTTAGAGTCCCTAAGAAAACATGTTTCCTCAAAATTTTCAGTTTATACTAAATTTATTAGGATTATAAAATTTATATAAACCCCTAGCCTCTAAAGAGGTCTTCGTATTTTGGAATATCTTATTATCTTAATATGCATATATAAACTATATAACTCCTCTATCCTTACTGGTTCTTCAGTTTACAGTAAACAGAACGTCCAAGTCTGATAATTTTAGTGCTCCAAATCAAGATTAATCTACCATTGTACAATCTATTAGTATCTATTGACTTACTCATATACATATGATGGTCATAATACTCCTATCTGAGTTTTTTAATTTTCAAATATACCAGTACAATGATCAACATGGAGAAATTTTTTTTTGAATATCTTACTCTACAAAGTCCTCATATTTATTTATAATTATCTTATTGAAGGAAAAATCTATCCTCGTGATGGTTTTTTCAACCATCCGAAAATTTATATCCAATAATTTTATATTTGAATCCATCAAAAACTATATTTTGGAATTTGATACAAAATTTTTTCTATCCATAGAATTTACCTACACATATGAAAAACTACTAAGGACTATGAGATGATAAAATTATAGTCATTTTCTAGAACAAAAATATACCAAAATTTCGCAAACAACTATCTTTTATAGATTATTGTAGTAAGATCAGATTAGGTGATGAGTACGACCATAGGAATTGCTTTACACATTCCCTAGTGAAGCCTCATACTCCTAGAATAATCTACTGAAGTCTAATTTGATCTTTCACCCATTCCAATTTATTGTGGAGTTATAAGAACCATAATATCATGATTTATTCCTTTATCATGGTATAATTTCTTGATGCTGGTCCAGTTTACTCACCAACATTTTTATTCAGAATGCACTTGAACATTTGGAAGCATTCACTTTCTAAAAAATATTTTTACTGAGAAAACACCTGAAATGAACCTTATTTATGCATTAAGAATTAAAGACACACTTTACTTATAGAATAATAAAACAATATACAAAAATAAATATAACCACTATAGGGAAAATTATAGGAATATACCCCAAATATTTGGGTATACATGCTCTAACTTAGGATCCTTGTGATTCATACTATCAAAGTTGAAGGATACGCCTTTATACATTCCAACCCCACAACATTAAAATTTTATTATTTCCACATGTAAATATTTATAATTAATTTATTCATACAAAAATTCATGTTCATCTCACTCAGGTGACCAAATATACATTTCCATAGTTCTGTATCATCTGATTTTTATGTTTGAACAATTAAAAATCTTTCTAAATTCCTAGTTATGTAATGGGTTCCATACATGAATCCTTTTGATACTTCCCTATATCCTTGCATAACTTCCATAACCTAATTTAGAAGGTATTGATAAAAATATAACAATCTAATTGTCCAATGAAAATATTATGTTTTCATTGATCAATAATGTTTTTATGTTCAGATATTTTTCAAAATCCTACATTATTCCCTTCGATATTGACACCTCATTCTATAATTATATATAGGGCTTTTCCCTCCCAAATATGGGTATTCATAAATTTCTCTTATACATATTTTATTATGAATCTTTGATCACCAGTAGAATTAAATTATGATCCCAATTTAATTTCCATTGATTTTGATAGATTAATCATAATCAAAATATAACTGCAACAACATTATAGTAAAACTAGTAGAATTTGAGATATGAATGTTTAATAATTTTTTGTGTGTTCTACATAAGAATTCAAAAATTACTATTTATGTTTATATTTTTCCCACACTTCAATAAATTTAGATAAGAACTGACCAATTTACCTTGTATCTTCTCTAGTTTTTTTATTCTAATGGTTTTTTCATGTATATATTATTATAATGGGTTTAAAATACTACTACATCATTATTGGGAGCATTTATGGATTGTTCTTAGACATAAATCCAATATATTTACCTATTGAGAATAAAATTTATGATATCTTAAAATTCCATGTCTATTTTCAACTAGAGTTACTAACTATGTTAACTATTTCATCATAGGTCTTATTAAGGGATGATAATAGTAGAAAACCCATTAATAATCAAAAAATGTTTCCATTATTGATTATATCTACCAATGAATTATATTGAAGTCGCTGACAAGATCCTATATTGGTGTTCCTTTAAAAAATATTAATCTAAAACCCCATTGCAATAAGAAAACATACTTTAAGTCCTCTAGTATTTCCTAGATATCTAAAAAATACTAAATAAATTCCAATATATTTTTATTCTATCAACTATTGAATAAAACATTCCTTTATAGTGACATCCTAATTTGAACCCACACTATTCAATAAAATACTTCCCATTTATATTTCTTTATTAATAAAATATTAAATCCAAACAATAATATATCTAAGTGGTTTTGAAATATATAATCTTCAATATGCATTCTCTAAAATCCAAAATCCAATCCATAAAATTTCTTAATATTGGTATTCCCCTTATTTTATGCAATGCTAGAGAAGCTACAAATTTTTAATTCCCCAATTAATAAACATTTATAATGTAATACTATTTTATGGGGACGAGTTCATAAAAATACCTTGATTCTAATAAAAGGACTTGATTCTCACACATTAGTCCACTATATGTTCAGACACCAGAGACTATGTATATTCGGAAACCGATCTATGTTAGTTTTCCTCCCCATGATTGAGTGTACCTGATGTTAGAAGACACTATACAACAAAAATAATTCATCCCCAAACATATATAATAAAAAAATCTAAATAGATTCTATGAAAAAACATTACAAAATATATATAAATAATGAAATAACACATAATTTTACATGATTCAGACTATATCCTATGTATATGAGGAAAACATGCTATTTAATGAATTTATTATAAATAAAATATTACATGGGATACAAACTAATTACAAAATATAATTAATATTAAATAACTTCTCAGACCTCATATAATTGTTCAGATGAACCGACCATTACACTAATGTCACCCCTAAAATATATAAAATTTCCTTGGAGGAAAACTAATAACACAAGATCCTCTAAAATCATTAGTCCTAATGAATCAAAACATAAGAATAATTCCCAAAATGGAGACCCTTTAGAAATGATAAACTACAAATCATTCCAATGCTTCACTATAGAGCCATCATAAAATATTATAATTTGATAGAACTACTACCATTGAATATGTTTTTATACCACTGTCTACACCTCAGGGTCAACCCATCACATTTTTGAAAAACATCCATTGAATATAATTTTTATTGAATAAATTATATTGAAAATAAATATTAATCACATCCTAATATCCATCCTACTCTATTTTCTACCAAAAACATGATTTTAAATAAAAATTCATATGAATAATTTCTTTTCATGGATCCTGTTAATGAGGAATACAAAATTTATTGAACTTGATCTTGAAGAGAAACATAAATGGAGGTCATTCAAGGGAATACTCTAAGATCATTTATTTTATCAGCACCTCTATACTATTTCATTATTTTTGTTATTATATGTGTTGAGTTATAATCTATACGAATCAGTTTTGTAAGAACAAAATTATTTGCTGGGTTATTTTAATTTTATTTATATGAGTAAAAATTTAAATGAATAATTATTACCTAATGTGAATTACCGTTTGACGTCATGGAGGTATCAGGGGTGTTCAAGGATTGTTTGAATCCCTAAACCCAACTTTTGGGGATAAAAATAATACCTTTGGGTTTGTATAAACCATGCAGGTAATCTCATAGGGTTACAAAAAACTTTGAATGGATAGATAGTAGAATTCTATTGGACCCCATTTTGTGGAAACCTTGAGATCTTGGGTGATCAATTGTATGAGTATTTTTGTAGTTTTTGACAGTAGATTGACATATGGTTTTCATACGGTTAATCAAACACTGTATGAAAACTCTGCAAAGTCACCCTCCTTTTACAACTAAGAGCATGGTTGGTGTATAGTTTAGAAAACTGTGTGGCTAAACTATGAGACTTTATATTTTGGGTGAATTTAAAAAAAATTAATTAATATTAATTTTCAAAAATAATTTTCGTTTATTTACATTGGAGAGATGCTGTATTTTGATTGATCCCTTTGATGCTTAAACAGGGAATCAAGAGATCTCCTCCATCTGAGCATGGAAACAAGATTTGTCAGAAACATCAGAACCATCTTGATAATATATATATTACAATTTTTCATTCATGATTTAAATTCATATAGATTAAGTCATTTAGTTTCAAGATAATATTCCATATTTCCAATTTCATCATCTATTCTTCATTTTTCTCCCGATCTGCATCGTATTATAGGGTGATACTGGATGATAAATATACTATAGAACTACGACATGTGGTATCAGGATTTTCCCTCAGTGTATTGGTTTATATATATATATATACATCCAATTATGTCTCAAACACATTTATTGGAGTGAAATCCTTGAAATGATGTTAAATTCTAGATTTAAATTGATGGCATTGACCTATTCAATTAACAAGACCCGTGGAAATTTGATTAAAGGTCATAGAACTTGAATTTGAACTACCCATTATGTGTGATGTAAAATAAAATGGACTTCAATGGGTTGAATATGAACTGGTTCACCCTTGAGGTGTACTAATTAGACTTTATATGGCATGTCGATTGATGAATTGAATTGAAAATTGAATTTTGTATTGAATTGATTAATAATGGGAATGGTTGAACATGTCCCTAGGTCTTTACATGTAATATATTTTGTAATCATAAGTTTCCACTTAAATTGATATCCCCCAAGAGTAAAATAATATGCTAAACCTTCTATGAATAGGACTTTCCTTGATCCACCTTCTGAGGTGAGATAAAATTGAAATTATTGTGATGATGAACTTGACATTATGTAATGATATAGAATGCTTGTCGGTTTTAAGCCTTGGGTGATACATGTTCTCTTATAAGAACAACATGGATGTAATTATTTTGATACAACCTTTCTTATGCCTGATTGACACTTCAACTCCCTGGGGGATGAGCAAGGAATGCTCATGGGTGAAAATTTTTATATGCTCCAGTGATACTTGGATTCTTTATTGATTTCCAAGGACATGATGAGAAGGAAGTTGATCATATGAACCATGAGTGACACTTGGGATCCATTTGTGGATCATAAAGGATTGAATTAAATGACCATAACATTATACCACACCCATAGCAATATCATGATTCCTATGAGGAATTCCTAGGACTAGATTGTGAGGTTATTACTTAGGATACTCTTGGATCTATAATTGGATTCCAACTAAGGAGTGAAAATTAGGGATGAGAATTTTAATTGAATAAATAATTAAATGATAAATAATATTTATATTCCAAGCCAAAGAAAAAGCTTGGAATATGTTAGTTTTTACACCTTATAGATGATCGGGTTAGGCATTGTTTGATCACATGTCTCTACGGGGGACACTTGGTTACGTTCCAAGTCTCAAGAATTATTTACAAAATAAGATTTAATAATTATTTGAAATTTAATATAATTTGATGTAAGACTAACTATTTATTCAGAGACACTTTTCCTATTCCAAAGTTAACAGTAGAGGAAACGTGTCCATGAGAACCTGGACCATTATGGGCTCTTTACTTTTAGTACTTCCATTACATATTCATTTTCATCATGGAAACTATTTTCAATATATATTCACTGAATGGATTAAAATAAACCATTTTTTGGTTACATAGTAGGGATTTATCTCACAAACTATTTAAGCTGCTAATGGGTACTCAAACATACTATCTAGATGTAGGTATAGATAAGGGAAAATGCCCTCCTTGATGATTTTTATTGCTACTGAGGAGTAGGGGTACACAAGACGGAGCTGAGGCTCATGATGCTAGTTAGGAAAGTTTTGGTTTTTTGTATTTTATCCGTGTATTGTACTGATTCCATGTATACCTATTTATTATTCTCCGTATTCACATGAAATGATCATTATCTATATGATATTCCTTTTTGAAATGTTATAAAGTCTTACAATTTATCTCTTGTCTAATTATTATAATGCTTCTACTATAGACTGTTATTAATATTATATTGTGTTACACTATGGTATTATGGAATAGTATCCTAATAGACACACCCTAGGCCCTTGATTCTAGTCAGTAGCCTTTGAAATTCTAGGAGATATTATTGAGTCCATGTAGTCAACCGGGATCTAGGTACTATTGAGCGGAATCCAGTTCTGGGATGTTACAAAGTGCAACTCTATAACTTTTTTACGAATTTTATTTTCTATTTTGAGATATTAGAATGATATAGGAAGGAATATGTATTTTTTATTGAGATATTCGTAGGTGTTTCTTACCCACATATATGAATGATCTGAATTAGTTCGAATGAAAATTTCTATTTTGTTATTTTGACTATTGTATTTGATTTGAATCCACCACTGGGTGATGCTACAGAAGAGTGATGTTATAATTGATTTGATTGTGAGTTCAATTATGTTACAACCCAATGAGAGGAGGGTATCCCATCTCATGAATCATCATTGGCGCTTTATAGTATTCACATTCCATGCATTATGCCACACCATATAGTCTAGAATGTGTATTGGTATACTATGGTGAGATGTTCCATAGTTGATACACCTACTATGTGATAGATTTTTAGAGTAGGGAATAAGATAAAATAATTAGCACTAAGAGTACCTACCCTATCCTTTGTAATATTTTTCTAATTAGGCTTAATTAGAAAAACTAAGTAGCTAATTGTTGCACATTGAGTCATGGACCATGAGTCAGATGGATTGGAATGTGTTACAGTGAGGATTATGTGGTTTTTATATTTTTGTTCTTGAGGATTATGGGCCCTTATGGATGAAATTTTGGTGAAACATTTAGTTCAATATTTAAGTTCATTTTGATATAATGATAACAAAATATAAAATAATGTTGAATTAAATATAAAATCAATTGTTTATAGTTTAGAACATGACCTAGACTCGTCCATAGTTGTCGGAAATATGTTGTATCTATTGGTTTCTTATGATATGTTTGTCACCCAAACATGAATTAAGGAACATAACGATGGATGTTTTCTTAGATAATAAGGCTTGTACCTATCCTATTTCAAATATTCTCTTTTATTGGTTATTATTCCTGATATTAGGCCAGCACTATGCACTTGATGAGGCATTCCACCATGATGTCCTCTAGACGTATACCAAGATGGTGTTAGCAATCATGCCCTAGAGGTGGTGGACAATATGATGCCATTAGGTACTTTAGTTGTTTGTGCTACAACATCGGTGACTATGCTAGACATAAGTGTTGAAGAACATTCCAGTGATGGGTTTATGAGTTTTGTAAAGACCATTTAGGGAACACCATGACATTCTCTAACATTAGTTGTGTTGACACATGAGTTCCAGAAGTAACATACACCCATTTATTGGATGACTGAAAGACCACAAAAGGGAGATTCAAGGATAGAGGCTATTTTTTCGTTCTTCTAGAATCTAGAGACAACTTCTATGACCAGGGAAAATCTTTTTATATATATTCTACATGATTCCACTAAGAGATTTTGGGGTGTAATTACTCATTCAAATCTCATTCTGGGAGAATTTTTGAGGGATTTTAATATGACATTCTATGATTACATCATTCCAGAGATGTTGAGGGATGATAGATCCTAAGATATAATGTAGTTTGAGAGGGTTGTATTATTAGTTATGGATTATTCATCTCATTTTATAGATCTCCAACACGTCACTACTATTCTAATGGGTGACAAGTTATCTAAAGATTGGTTGTTTTAGGATGGTCTTAGTAATGAAATAAAATAATAGGTTCATGTTTTTTAGTTTAATGTTGTTTATAAAATGTTAAATGAGGTGCATATCATAGCATAACCTAAGATAGGATGGGGGGTGCGATCCAGGGTGGTATGAAACCTTGAATTGGTTCTACATTGAATTGTAGTAGGAAGCATTGTTTAGAGCTTCCACATGGTGATATTAGTATTCAGAGAGGATACTCATGTATCAAACTGAGGTAGAACACATTTGGTAGACAAGGATATAGAAGACCATAGTGCATGAGATACCCAATTTTGTTCTAAACTTACAGCCAGATACACCCTTTATTGTGGGTTTTTAGAACATTTTCCTTTGAATGATAGTGGGAGATAGTCTGCCCAAATCCCCATGTAAGAAAAAGATCAAAAGAATCTCATTTGTACAAGTCTCAATGGATTTCGTGTTATCAAATTTCTTTAGGACACATGGCCTTCGAGCCACAGAGACCATGGAGTAGCCCAGTTCACGGAGAAGAGGCCCCAGAAGAGGATCAGAGCGACATAATGTGCATCTGCTGGAAGTAGATCTTATCGTATTGGAAGAATGAAAGGGTATGTCAGCCGCCATCAGGACGAGGCACCATGCAACATTGTACAGGGCAATTATAGCTGATCATCAATGCAAGTAGGGGATCATGGTGATCAAGGACGCAGAAGGTGGGGAGGGTTAATTCCAGTCTGTGGGCCTACGAATCATGTAATGGGCATGGTATGCCTATGGGCTGTCAGATCATGTATTACGGGTCAGTTGGGAAATGTGACTTGGGACTACGGGTCATGTATGGGTTCCCCTTCAACCCTTAAAAGTGGTATTATACATAATAAAATAAAAAAAGAAGGCCTTCGGTCTATTTAGGCTATCACAAGGCTGTAGATCTGGCCTAATATATATGGTGCAACTAACACATGAGGAGATAAATCTCAGACCTTTTATTGTGATAAGAAATATTCTATTAGATTGTACTTTATTATATGATCTTTTTGATATAGGTTATTCTCATAGCTTAATATCAATTCCCATTTTAGAATGTCATAGGCTATGGCTTAATTTTTTATGGAACTATAACACTTGACACCCAGTTTGTGATCATGATGGAGGATTTATGTCAGTTCAAGGATTTCCCCCTTGAGATTGGTCAGTTTAATATCATATTTGACCCTTTTTTCCTTGAGATGATAGGTTTTGACATCTTTATCAGGATGGAATAGTTTGTTTCATTTCATAATTTTGTTTATTATACTCACCAATGGATGACCTCTACATCACCAGATGGTGGTGAGTTTACTAAAAAGGTTAAATGTGATGTATATGTGATTCGAGAAAGACCAGAGCATCATGATATTGGGTGGGACAAAATCCTAGGTTTTGATTTTATTTCTAGATGAATAGGGAATATGTCATGTAGATTTCCATCTAGTGGTTTTTCATTTCAGGGATGTTTTTATTTAATAATTTTCTAGATTAAATCTAGTGATAGAGGTAGAGTTATCTATCAAGATAGTTCCCTGAGTTTCACTAATATCCCTTCCATTTAATAGGATGGAAACTTATGATATTTCGGATCTTAAGAGAAAGCTAGTGAACTAAGGGGAAGAGGGGTTCTTTCAACCCAATACATCTCCGTGGGGTTAACTGATCCATATTTTGGGGATAATATTTATAGTACCCTCAGGATATCTATGGATCACAAAAAATTGGGCCAAATGATGGTTAAGAATTGTTACCCTCTTACTTTTATATATAGTCTCTTTTACCTTCTCTATGGAGATTGAGTTTTCTGAAAAATTTATTTGAGATCAGGTTATCATCAGGTGTGTGTTAGATTATCAGATATACATCACAAAAAATTTCGTAGCACGTATGGTCTATATGAGTATTTGTTCTTGATGGTCAATCTCATGAACATGCAATAATTCTTTCTGTCACTAATGAACTAATTCTTCCATACTTATTTGGATTTGATTTAGGGGGGTTTCATGCTTGATATTTTGATATATTATCATGATCAAATCGACCATGCCAAAAATATTGAGATTTTATTAGATAAAATGAGAGAGAATATTTTATATGATATGCTATCAAGGTGAAACTTATGGATGGATTAGAATCAATTACTTGGTAACATTATCTTAGCGACGAGAGTATCATTTTAGCCAGAGAATGTGATAGTTGTAGTTTCAAGGGAGAATCCCTTGATTTTCTTTAAGATACAGATTTTTACTGGGATTTTTGAATACTATAGGCATTTTATACCATAATTATCATGCATATTATCTCTATAGGTAGGAATTACTAATATGGTTGTGATGTTTTTATGGTCTGATATCTACGAGATAGCCTTTTAAGAGATGAATGAGAGATTGATATCAGTGTCGATACTAATTTTTCTAGATCTAGGTATGAGTTACACTATTTATTACGATGTATCATGTATCGGGATAAGACAATTTCTTATGTAGGGGGACAATGTTGTGTCATACATGGCTTGTTAGTTGTGGACATATGAGAGGAATTATAAGACAAATGATGTCATGTTAGTTGTATTTGTTCACATTTTGTGATATTAGATGTATTAATTAATTGGAGAGGGTTATATGATGTTTACAGACCAAAAAATACTCAAATACATATTTAAACATCATGATATAAATCCTAGATATTGAACATGTGATGAATACCTATTCTATTTACACATTGTGATTTCCTACATGTCTAGTATTGGAAATGCAGTGGCTGATATATTGAGAAAGAGGAATCAAATACATGTAGTCTAGAAAGCCAGTATGGATTGAAAAATTAAAACCTTGTTCTCTATGATGCACTTGGAGGTTTCAGATAGTTAGAGGAAAACATTTCTATCATCCTTAGCTATGATCTCTACTATACTATATAGATTGAGATTGAGGAAGCTAGCTGATTATCAAGAACTGGTTCGATATGAAAGCATGGTAGGTGATGAACCTCCTTCTAGTTAGACCACATACAAGGATGAGATCCTGCATATCCATGGTCATGTTTTGGTTCTAATCTATATAAGTGAGGAGTTGATGTGGTAGTTTCATGACTCAATTTGGGAATTGCATCTCGGTTCCAATAAGATATACGATGACTTACGTCATCAGTTCATTTGGACTGGTATGGAATGAGAAATATCTGGTTTTAATGAGATGTTCAACCTATCGGTAGGCCATGGAGAAACTTCAGGGACCAACCAAACATTTATAACAGTTATCCATTACCATGTGGAAATGGGATGATATAGATTTCATTTCAAGTTTACTAAGTTCTCAATGAGGTAGTGATTCTATGTAGCATGTTGTTGACATTCTCACAATGGTATATAATTTCAAAATAATTATGGATAACATTAGTTTCAATTATCTTGGAAGGTTATCCATGAGATAATATAACTTCATGGGGTCCCACACACTATCATTTCAGATTGGGAAGCCCAGTTTATGTATCCCTTTGGGAAAAATTCTTAGTGGTAACTAGGTATATTGGTGCTTTTGAGTACAATATACAACCATCATACTAATGGACAATCAGAATGTATGATACTGGTGCTTTATAGTCTTTCTTCGTGTATAAATCCTAGATTTTGAGGGAACTTTGGAGAGGGATATAACACTGTTAAATTCGAACACAAAAATATATTGCTAGATTCTATTCAGATCGTACATTTCGAAGATTTATACCATTGGAAATACCGAGAACACCTTAACTAGTTAGATGTAGAAGTGGTATCTATTCTTGGACCTCATCTTGTACATGGGACTATGATGTAGGGTAAGTTGATACAGAAGTGTATGGATGCAGTATATTCAAGATATAAATATTATGTCCATTTTTATCAATGATCTCTTGGATTTTTGTTCGGGGATTGAGTCTTTTTATGAGTCTCACCGAGGATGAGACATCAGAGGATTATGAGAAAAGTAAAATTTTCACCGAGTTATGTTGGGCCATTTCAGATTCTAGAGAGAGTTGGGCTGGTAGCCTATTGGTTGCATTTACTTTATAGGTACCATGACATGAATTAGTTCTTACACATACCTCCACTATTCTATTATTATTCAGACATATCTCATGCTTCTTACCATGAGGATGTTTTTTAGAGGTTGATGCATCCTTTAAGGATAATTCGATTCATATATTTTATTGGATCATAATGGTTCTCTAAGGCCAGTCAGGTGCTCTATTAGGGGTGATATGAAAGAATGGTCATTTATAGGATGAGATCTAAGAGAGGGATGACCATGTACATGATTATTGGCTAAAGTTATTCTGTGATGATTATTGACAACCATTTAAAGGTCAACATAGGGAATTTTTTTTTAATTGGGAATGTTTTTAGGAGATTGGTTCATTCGTGAGGTAAAAATTATTTTTTACCACTAGTTATTTTCAAAATGATTAATTAAATCCTCATATGAATTACCTTTCCCAGCTAAATAAGAATCATGTGTGTCTATGTCTTATTTAAGGCATGGAACCTAAATTTTGGGGAGAAAAATGATTTCCATGTGATTAGAAAAAACCATGAAATATAGGACCCAAGGTTACTACAAATAATGAATGAATGGAGGGTGGGGTCCAATAGGCTACAAAGTATGAAGAATCTATGTGATATGAGGCACCCACCCCTGAAAGTATATCTATAGGTTTTTGTTTAAAATGTACTACGACACATTTTTCATGATGTTAGTCAAACCATTCACACAAATTGTATGATGTTCCACTCTTTATAGGAGTGGGTGAACAGTTGACACAATGTTTTAGAAACTGTGAGATCAAACCACGAGGCCTAGTATTTTTGGTTGATTTACAAAATTATCCTTAATTAATATTATTTTTCAATCCTAATTCTCCTTCAATTACATTGGATAGCCACTAGATTTTGTGACCTCTATTTAATGCCTTATCTCTGAATCAAGTGATCTCGTCCTTCCAAACTCAAAATCAAATCCATCAAAAGAATCAAATACTTATCTATAAGATATACATTCCTTTTGTTCCATTATCCATTTATCTTTGGATTGAAGAAGTTACTTAGGTGCAAGAAAACATTCCTTATTTCAAGGTTCTTCATCTATTCATCAAATTTCTCCTGATTTGATTCAAATCAAAAGTCAATAATAAATAAGAAATATACTATGGACCTATGGTGGGTGGCCTTGGGATTTTTCTAAAATTAAATGTGTTAATATGTATATATATTTTGTTTCACTAGACACATTTATTGGAATGATTCACTTGAAATGAAGATAAATCATAGATTTAAATTGATAAGTATGACTTATTTAATTAATGGGACCCATCGTTAATTGATTAAAGGTCAAAGACCTAGAATTGGAACCACCCCTCATGTGTGCTATAAAATCTAGTAGACCACCATGGGTAGAATATTAATTATGTTATCCTTGAGGTGTATCGTTTGACCATTACATGGGAGGTTAATTAATGAATTGAATTTTAAATTGAATTGTAATTTAAATTGTGTGTTGAATTGGTTAAATAATGGCAATGTATGACCATGTCACTAGGAATTCCCGGTAATAGCTTAATTAAAAATGTGTTTCCACTTATTTTGATATTCTGATGGGAGTTAAATTGGAGCCTAAGATGTCTAAGAATGTCCCTTAACGTCATCCAAATTATGAGGTGAGGTTAAATTGAAATGATACTGGTGATGAATTTGACATAATTAAATGACAATGAATTCATGATTGTTATATTCCTTAGGCTAAACATGGGATCTTATACAAACACCATGGACAGAATCATTGGGCTACTTCCATGCTTACTATTGAGTGAAACTTGGAATCCCTAGTGGAATTCCAAGGATGGAATCATGGGGGATGACTATTGTAATCTTGAGTGATACTTGAAATCATTATCGATTTCCAAGGATGCACTCAGAGGGTAGTTGATCATATACACTTTGGGTGAAATTTGGGATCCCTTAGGGGACCACCAAGGATGAACAAGAATGTACATGATGTTATACCACAACTAGATCAATACAAAGATTCCCATATGTAATTACTAGGATGGTAATGTGAGATGATTGGTATTTGATATTCCTAGAGAAATATGTGGTTTCAAATAAGGAATTATAAGGTTAGGATCAAGTATAAAATTGATTAATTAATGAAATATTTAATAAGAAATATCTTCCCAAACAATGAAAAATATTGGATCTGATCAGTGTTTATACCTTATTGATGGATGTGTTAGGCATTTTTTATCACAAATATTTATGGGGGACGCTAGGCAACATTCTATGTCTCAAGACTTATTTATTAAATGATATTGAATAATTATGTGAACATGAATATAAATTGAAATAGTACTGACTGTTTACTCATGAAAATTACAACAAGGATGCCAAATGTATTATATGATTGGTGTTCATGGGAACACAAACCATTTTGGGTTGTTTAATTTTAGTACCTCTTTTATATATTCTATTACTACTTCCACACTATTATTAATATATAGTTTCTAACCGGATGAATGTAGAATTTTTGGTGGTTTCCTACTAGGAATTTATATCACACCCAGTTTGAGCTGCTGATTGGTACCTAGGAAGATAATTTTCAAACAGGTGTAGATATTGGAAAATTCTCCATAACATGGTTTTGATGTCGGATTAGGAGTAGGTGAGAACTTGACTGTTCTAAGGCTCATGATTCTAGCTTTGATGGTTTCTGTATTTTTTTATTTTATCATTGTATTTTACTTATTCTATGTATACCTATATTGGATTCCTTGTAGACACATGAAATGATCAGTATATATATTATAATTATTTTATTAAAGTTATTTATTTCTACAATGTATCTATTATTTTACTGTTATACTACTTATCAATTTGTATTTTATTGGTATTCTACTTTGCTAAAAACTATTATGAAGGAATTGTATCCAAAAGAACACACCCTAGGTCATAACTGCATGTTGAAATCCTATGGAATTTTAGGATTTTCACTTGAGGCCATGTAGCCAACCATACCTAGGGAACAATTGAGTGTCATCTATATCTGGGATGTTATAATTATCTAATTGATATATGGAAGTAATTTTTTATTTCGATATTCGGTTTGACGGATTTTTGTTTTTGATTTTATTATATGATACGATACAGAATAATTAATGATTACTTAGATATTTAATAGTTTAAATTATTTATAGTCACCTAATCATGAGGTCATTATCTCCCAATTATATAGTTCATGTAATCATCACTAGTTGAAAAACTCTTAGTATTTGGAGGAATGGACTTAGATATAGCCTCCCCATATCACCCATTTTTTCCTATGATAATATTTTTGTCTTAATAGATTAAATATAGCATGGTCAGGACGTATGTTTAAAGTTGTATTTGAGCCTTGCATTAACTTTTACCATGGAAACATGAGTTTATGTAGTAGTTTAATTTAATTTATTTGGTTATAATATTATGGTCTTATGTGTTACTACATATATAATCTTTAAATTATGGTTCATTGATGTTTTTTTACCATTAGTGGTGGTGGGAGAATTCCCATATATAGATCACTATTTACCATGTAGGTTCAAATTCCATAAACCAAATTTTATGATTATGTTAAATAAATTGGTAAAAAAGAGTGTAAAATCAATTAAAAATTATCAAATATCAATTTTGTATTTTCTTAAATATTTTCTTGGATTTTTTAATTAATTTAAGAATCAGGGTATTTCGTGTTTAAAAGGTTGATATGGTTGTGACATATGTATAGTTTCATGTATGATAGGTATATTCCTTTTCTAATGTGTGGTTTGATTTTTTTTTACATCTTAAAATCCCATAGTTTATATATCTTATGGAATCTATAAGGATTTTGGAAAATGGGTTTGGTTTCATGTTCCTATTTATACTAATATTACATTGAGAGTTAAGTAATCACAGGGTGTCCATAAACCTATAAATTACAATTTTAAAAAAAATTCTTCAAGGATGATAAATTATTACACCTATGGATAAATAAAAAATGATAATATGGTTCAAAATGATCCAGTTATATCTATAGATGGTAAATAATAAAGAGTTTAAAATTATCACAAGCATGATCTAATGGTTTAGGTAGCGAAACTATTGAAATCTGGGGTGTTTCATTCAGTGTAGGTATGAGGTGGAGGAGAACACTATGGTCGAGCTACTATGGTAGAACATTCATGGGGATTCATGATATATAATACACCTATTTTTAGAGTTCTGTTGTTCTTTATGAGGATATGTATTATATAGAGTCTATCATGGGTATTTTAATTATACTTCAAACTCCTTGTGTCTGATCGATGATGTTGGATGCCCTTATATTTCAAGGAGATTACTAGAGGAGGCGGTGTATTCTTGTGAGGATAAGGAGGAATAAGGCCCATTAAAAGATGAATTAATCGAACTATTCAACAAATATGTATTTCTTAATTCCCCTTATGATGGTCCAAGTTCTACATTTTATTGATATATTTTATTGGGAATTGTTTTTGAATGATTAAATGTCAAATTTCTATAATCTAATATAGGTTTATCTTTTGATAGATTTGAATTTTTTCAAAATTCATATAGGTTTGAAATTTTTAAATTACATAATTAAATTTAGAATGTGATTATATTGAATTTGACATTATTTTTTTAGACAGTCTACAAGACTATCATCATAATGATGATCTTTGTAAGATAGTTTGCAACATGATTGATCATTTTTTTGTGGTCCATGTGGAGGGATGTATAGTGGTGGCCCTACCATTGGATGGAAGATAATTTTTAATGTGGTATACATAGGTGGTGATAGGAAGTCATGGATGGAAAGAGAGTCATCACATCATCAATTAGGTGGATATCTGAATATTTTCTACCAGTGTGGGAGATAAGTAAACTATCACTAATTATTACCTAGAATACCAAGGGATTTCCATTAACATGGGTTGATTTGTTATCTCTATTTCTTTTTCACATGAACACAAATTAATATTATTGGTATTAGTTCAAGGTAGATAATTGATTTTCAATAACATTATGGTGGAACATAGTAGTTGAATTATTTCTTGTTATCTTGGAGGTCTGTAAATAGTATTTTATGATGAACCTAATGTTATTAGTAGGATACATTTTAAATAAAAATAATAATGTAGTCATGGATTTTGTGTCTATGAACACAATGTAAGATTTTTTTGATCTATAATAAATTATATTTCATTAAATATAGGGACCTATAACCGACAATATTGTTGTTTTTGTTTCTTATGAATTGTATAATTTTCTATTTGATGGAGGCATATCTCATTTTTTATATATTCTCATATGGTATTTAGTTTGGGGTAATATTATTAGTTATCCAATAATATTTTTTATCAGGATAGACCTATTCGGGAGACGATTATTTGTATTAATACATTCATAGTTTGTTTTTGAAATATATTTTTCTAGGATAACTTATGGTATTTCACATTCATAGTTTTAGTGATTGTTTGGTGTAATATTTAGGAAAGAGTAGTTAAATATATACAAGGATTCCATTGACTACTAACAGATGAAGGACCATATCTCATTACCTAATAGGGAGTACTAGACCATAATGGGAAAATGGGAAGTTGAGGATTGATGTTATTGACCTGACATATGTTTGAAGGTGTCGTGATGACATACATGGATAAGTTTTATTTTATAGTCAATTATGTGGTAGTTCCATTTTCATTTCCTCTTACAGTGGACCATTTTTTGGATGATTTTCTTGATTATTTCATAGGTTACCATCCTAAGTGGGTGTTATATTTTATGGATGAACTCATATTAAATGACGATCCATTATCAGCACCATCATCCATCATGCTTAATATTTTTTCAATTGAAAAGAATTGTGAAAAAATTCCAATCATGATCCAACTATCTAAACAAGCTTAGTATTCTACTAGGACATCTATAAATGGTTTAAGATGTATAATACCAGTACACCACAACCCAAAGAGTGTGGGTGGGGGTATGAGAATCGATTTACCTATAAAATACCTATATTACAATTTCACTCATTTTACCATACCATTTAATCTCCCATCATTCCCCTGTATTGATCACTTTTCGAATGTCCCATTATAATATGAATGATTTCAGATGCTCATAATGTACCTCTCTATTAGAGTTCTATAATGTAACATCCTAGATAAGAAACTCATTAGTAGCCTATATTTTTTAGATTTAACCCATAATTGATGTTATCAACTGTTTTATTTTTGAATCATTGGATTTTGAGGAAAAAATGATTGTCTATCTTCTTGAAAATCATCACCTTCATATCCATTTTTATAGGAATATGATTTAATTTTTCATGATTTTCAACCCAATATATGTTAATAGCTTTTAATACTCACTCATCTTGTGGTTTTTAATGTTTATTTGATGGAGGATCCTATGAACATATTTATAGGGTTTATTTTTCCATTGTTATATCTATTTAAAAAAATAGATCCTTTTAATGATAGGAAACATGGTTAGAATAATTTTTGAGAGCATGCCATGACACCTATGTTACTCTATTGCTCCTAATTGTTTTATTAATGTTGAAATCATGAAAACTAAAGTGAAATACCTCTTGATGGATATTGAGAACAGATGGTGACATAATAAAGAAGGGATATTTTCATATTAGATTGGTTTTTTTCATCTTCTATTGGATTGGTTGAACTTGTCACTCTTGTGTGTATAGCTCATTGAATGATAATATAAGTACCAATGATCTTATATTCAATGATTAATTACCAAATGAAATTTAAAATGGTGTATTGAATTATGTTTATTATCCTATCCGTAACTATACCTATGGTACATACATGGGTGAGGATGAAACCTTGTGGATGGGAGACAAAGACAAGGATATTATTAATTGATTTATAGTGGAATGTAAATATCAATCTATGGTGGACTCTACAATTTACTCTTTGATATTAGGAATTAATTTTTTGAAGTTAAAATTACTAATAGCGATTTGAAAAATCCTATATATATAGACTGAAATGGATCAAGTAAGGATCAAATGAATTTGATCACAAATAATTATTAATATGTTAGTTGGGGAATAACATTGGAAGATAGTGTTAATGGGAAATATGGATTACATAGTTTATCATAGGATAATGTGACGTGATCCATTTATAATATACATTTTTAGGTAGAAATATTACTTGATATATATACACGAATTTATATTAAAACATATTTTATTCCCTTGAATAATATTTATTTATTTACCTAGTAATTCTTCTGGAACACTCTATCTATTAGGCCTAGTAAAATCATGAAAGGACAGCCAGCTGTAGGCTATAGTATGAGACGATTTCATTGACAATTGGAATAGTTTATAGGAGTTAATATGTTTATAACAATAATAATAAATGAGGGATTGTAGTTATAATGTCATATATGTAATAAGAAACAATAAAATGTTCTATGTTTAGATAGTGGTTTTTGTCTAGGATATTTGATGAGAAACGTACTATATGGCCCTATTTAAGCAGACATAGTCCTTATGTCTTCCTCATAAATATCATTGGTATTATAAAAATATATTAATGTCAATGAATAGTTTCAATATGATTTTGGAATAAATATGAAGACAAAGGATTGTAGTGACTCTAGTAATTATGTTGTTTTTTAGGAAACAAATTTTGGTGGTAGACATATTTTACTAATCCTTGTATACTAATTGGAAAATGATTAGCAATGAATAATTCCATTTTAAAGTGTCATGTGTATGAAGTAGTGTAATAGGATGACTTGTTCAGTGGTCATGAACATGATCATCAAATTTAACCCATTCAATATAAATTAACTAAGTGGATAGAGAAGAGAAAATAGGATGTACCAAAATCTAACTATGACACTATGACCTACGGAAGTATTTATTTTAGGAACATCACATTCTATTTTAATTTTAATAAAATAACGTAAATATATATGATATGCTTGGAAATCCATCTTGGGAATATATTCTGAAGAATGTGAATAAATCATAGTCCCAATATTTTGACTACCAAGAAAATGTTTCCATTTTTTAATTTACCAATGTCCTTTCAGAACTACCTCAATAATGGATTCCAACTTAACATTACTACAAATTCATTGAATTGACATAAAAATAAGTTTTTATTAAATAATTTATAGCAGTGAAGAACTTTATTACCTCCACTCTCAATGAGAACCTATATCCTTTTCTTGAGCCTGAAATCAATGAATTAGTAATGTAATATCAATAACTCTCATCTATTATGACTTATGAAGAACCTTGATACAATTATTTTGTTTTATCTAATCAAATATTTTTTATGTGAACGTTTTTTGTAGTTCCCAATCAATCCAACCCAAAAAGTGGATTTCTATTTACGTAAATTATTTTTTTATATATTTGATTTATTTGATACATTTTTAATATAATGAATGTGGTGAGTTAATAGGGTAAAGGGTGTTTCTCAAGGATCACAGGGTGAATTCGCTAATTAATTAGAGTACAACACCTTGGGTTTCTCCTATTTTGATTCAAAGAAGGGTGATATTATCTTGTAGTTTTGAATGGAATTTCAAATGTGAAATTATTTTATAATTAAGATCATATATCCATTACCTTTGATAAATGATCTATTTGATCTATTTAGGGGATTGTAATGGTTCAACAATATCAATATTTCATATTATTATCCGTATTTATGTCTTAAGGTAGAGGATATACAAAAGACAATGTTTATAAGTTACTATAGTCTATATGAGTATCTGCTAATTATATTTTACCTAATTAATGGGATGATATTGATCATGTATCTAATCCATCATATTTCCCATACCAACATGGACTCTATAATCTTAGTGTTTTCATATAATATGTTTATATATTTGTGGATATGATTATATCCTGAAATGAATTCATGTACATTTTATAAATAATTTATGCATATCATCATTATGATACGCTATCAAAGTTTTATTTCAAGATTCAAGGGGTTCACATTATTAATAATACGATTTCAATGGTTGGAATCTCAATCGAACTTGATAAAATTTTGGTGAAGATGCCCTGAACTAGTCCCTAAAATGATTTTTAGATAAGGAATATCAGTTAAGTGACAAATTTTTATATGTAGATCATTAAATATTTATATGTATTGTAAGAACCTATAATAGGAATGAAAATGAGGAATGTGGAATTTTAATGGAGTAATTATTATGAATTTTTCATTCATTAGTTAAAAGTGATATTGGCATATACACAAATTAGGATTCAACCATAACAAGTGAAGGGTTATAAAATTTTTTATCAAGGATTATGTGGTTGATTATATGTCTCATCATATCTAGCACCACATGGGGAACTAATACACCCATGATCTGAATTATTCATTAATGTAATAAACCATAAAGTGTCAGATAATTTTTCCATTTGAGAGAGATATGGTATATATAAATAACATAAGATCTTCTGAGACATCTTTTCAATGTTTGACATGAACTTGTGCAAGAGGAATTTTGTGGTGTACCTATAGTTTGGTGATTTTGAGATGTATTATGTAATTTGAATGGTTACCATCCAAGATGATTCTATTAGTTTTATGAGTCAGAAACGCGTGGTTTAGAAATCCAATAAGAAGATGAATATGACAATCCATTTTGTAAAATTTTATAATATTTTTATAGAATATGAGTGTGTGATAGTGTGCCATCATGCATTAGAATTCACTACGTAGGTTATCATTCCATTCAAATTCAATTATGGATTTATAAAAAAAATTATGGAGATTCTGGTTAAACTAATTGAATGTTGTGTTTGATATAATTTGTTTTTTGAATATAATACTAGTTTTACTTAATATATTTATTCCCTAAGGTTTTATCATATTGTTTCTTTAATATGACTATGATATAGGTGTAGGTACTTGTAATATAATATTACACCTTCTGTATCTTGTGTGATGGGTTTTTATTTTAATCTTAGTTTCTCATAATGTGTGTGACATTGGGTTTCCTATGTTGTTTTGGTAGATGGTGGGGTTTCAACCCCACTAGTATAAGTGAACTAGTCATTATTTTATTATAATGAAAAAAATTACTAGTTAAAAATTTAAATGAACTAATATAATAATAGTATTAAGAGACTGAATTTATTTCTTATAAAAATAGTTTAATTAAAATTCAAAATACATTATAATAATGTATGAATAATTTTTAATTGTATTAAATTTTTTTCATGACATATGTTTTAGACATTATAGTTCCCTATAAGAATTGGATGAAATAGTGAATGTTTTTTTATTAGAAAGTCATCATGGGTTAGAATACAATGTATGATTTAATTAAATAGTAGAGGTATGCACAATATTTTAAGAATAAATATTCATATAATTCCATAAAATACATAAATAGTGAATAAAATCTCCATGGATAACACAAGAATGAAAATAAAGAACCAAATTTATAACAATAACTAATATCATTTGATATAATACATAATTTAGAAATCATAACAATATAATCAATTCTTATGTCAATACCACATAAAAAATGGGTTGAAATCCACCAAATACCAAATAACGTTTTTTTAAATAAGAAATATTGATTCATTAACAAGATAAATTATTTTCCCCCTCCCAATATGGAACAAGTCCAATGTATCTATGATATGATATGGGTAGATGACCAATACATATCACAATGTATCTTATAAAAAATACTATATAAACCTAACCATGTAATAAATAGTTATAGATAATTGAAATAATGGTTATACTAATTATCATTATTTAACAATTCAATGGAATAATAATTCAATCTAGGTGAATGTCCATCAGTAAAATAAAAAGATAGAGGATATTACAATGGGAATTTAACTTATCCATATCAAATGTATAATAATGGAGTTATAATAAAAAATACAAACATTATTTGAACATGTTAATAGAAATTAGTAACTGCATATTAAGATTTTCAATGGTTGGAGACCTTAGTTTTAACAAACCTGACCATTGGCTACTTGATACTTCCCAACCTAGAGTCATCATAAGGCCTCATGAAAATATCCTCCTATACAAGAGGCCAAAGACTACCATTGATGATCTAAGGTGTCAATGTGGGTATAGAATACCCTATTTATAGAGTAAAAAACATATCAATGAAAATTAAAATAAAAATCAATTAGTGTACCAAATAATAATGAAAATTATCATCAATAATAAAAAATGAATTTTTAAATATAATTCTATATATAACAACTTATCGACAACTGAGTTGAACACATATAAAGAATAAAAACAATCAATCAAAAATTGGGAGGCTCTAATACAGTCCTCGAACCCTATCATATCCCTTTCTATTATACCCACATACGCTATCCTACTCAATCATAAAAATCATGACCACTTCCTTACCAAAAAATGTGAAGAATGTGGTCTGCATGGGAATCATAGTTCTCCAACTTTTTGAGTAGGGGGATGAGTACAAATCAATAGGAAACCATTAACAGTCCCCCAAATATAACAAGAAAATATGTTGTATAAATGTGTGAAATGAATCATAAAAAAATTATTTCCATCTTCCCATGGGTTTAAAGGTGTCACCTAGGATTGACAATAACATATTCGAATAATAAAAATTCAAGAATTTATTGTGGGAATCCCATAGTCATCCGGCGTAATGAAGGATCCAATATAACAATGTAGAAATCGATCATATTAGTTTCAAACTACCTGATCATATGATGTTTCCCCAAAATTTCATATACTATCTTTCATGATCACAAAATTATATTTAATATCCTTAGCATCCCATGTTGTGTTAGGTGAAATTACATGGATAATATGAATTATAATATACACATTGTTTACTGTAGTTGAGGTTTGTCTTAGTTTTAAGAACCCCTTAATTCTACATGAAAAATGGGGTTTCAAAGCCCGTTGGGCATAGGGCTCTGTAGAAGTAATGTAGAACACTGTAGCAGCGGCGAACATTGTATCAATGACATACACTATAGCATCGACAGTTCACTGGAGTGGCTACAGGGTACTGTACCAGCGGCAGGTATTGTGTGGTACTGTATCAGTGATTCTATTGTAGAATTAATATTCACAGAATGGGCCTTGGGCCAAAAAACTGGGCTTACGGGCCTTGAAATGGGAAAAATGCCAACTGGGCCTTTAGGCTATGTAATGGGTCTCCCACTACCTAGTTAAAGAGGTATTTTATTTTCTTTAATAATAAATTAGGATTCGGCCCCATCCTTTTAAAAAAATATACATCATGTTTAGTATCATGTGAAACCACTAACTACAATAAAGTATCATTGGATTCCCATATTTTCTGAACCACTTAACTCCAAGATGTATCATAAGCATTCTAGATATTCATGACCACTCAATCCTAGGAAATACCCTAATAATCAATATGGTATGATTCATAAATTCTATATCCTTTGAAATCATCTAGCCATATCCTTCATAAATACTCAAGGGAAGTACATCAATCTAATAATATCTATTAAAAAAATTAATATTATCATTTAATGTTGACCTCTGAAACCCATCACATGATTAGAAGTTTGGCCTCCAAGGCACACAACCTATCATTGTCATTATATGCACTTTAGGCTCCCACCATCAATAATTGAGTTTTTTTGTGACTCCTAATGTTTTAAATATATAATCCCTTCCAATAATCCACAATAGTGTCTTTATACATGGTATACACACTGTTGACCCATAAGTCACATCATAATCTAGTCAACATATATGGGTTAAGTAATTCCTTATCATCTCTTTGTTTATTCTCAACAAACAAAGGGAATATTTTCCCCTTACATTATCATGATCATATTATATCCTCACTGCCCGTATATGATTAATATACTAGTATCAATCTAGAGAGATGACATAATTCACATCTCACATCCTAAGAAATACTAGGAGTTTTCTCCCACCCAACCAATCATAAATCAAAAAAGGGTATAAACATCAACATATTCATGTACAATTGGGATATGAACACTCAACCTGCTTGCTGATCAAGGAGGATGAGGGTTATTAGGTGTCTCCCTGTTAAGATACAACGTACTCTATATAATATTAATATTAAATCTATATAAACCCAAGCATTTTATGTCACACCCTGACCTTGGAAATAATTCTATTTTATTATTTTCAAGGTTGTGGATATTCTAGGGGAGGATCTGGTTGATTCATGATACAAATTTTTTAGTTATCAAAGAGAAATAGAGCTTTCGGTTCTTGATAGAATGTGGCACACAATTTACACAAGGTTATGGGAAACCACTCTCCTTTGAACATGAAATAATGCAACTAATGCTTATTTTGGATAGTGGAGACCACACGGTTGTTGTACGGTTTGGAATTAGATTTGGCCTAACCAAGGGGTATATCCCCCATATAAATTAAGGGGTGCATGATTTTTCAAACCGTGCGTCAAAACCATTCAAGCTACATAGATCATTAAAACTGTGAAATTCCAATATTTCCTATTTGTTGTTTTAACCAAATTTCTGGTTTCTCCACACATTTTTGGCCTAGTCACACTATGTGAGCTCCCAATCATCCCTTATATGGACCTCCTCTACCCATGTATTAATTTGAAGGTTATAGGGGTGTCTATATTTTCCCTTTTTCTTTGTTATTCCTCCCCAATGTTTAGTTGCATTCACACATCATCTAGGTAGGTATTTCCATCCATTTCGATTTTGGAACACTTAATTGTATTTGGATGATTCTTTAATTCTTTAAAAATGTTATATAATTTATTGTGGTTTAGTTGAATGAATTTTTTTTTGGTGTTTTTATGATAGAAAATGGGTGAGAAATGGGTTTCCAAAGGGTTTCATGGATTTTGGATATGTTTAAATGCATGCAATGTGTTTGATAAATACAATTTTACTGTTTATATAGAAATTGGATGATTTGGGCGATGATTGTCCTTGGATGGGTTTTTCTATTTTGGTTGAGTTGTGAATTGAAAATTGTATGTGGAGATTTGTGACATTTATGTTGTGATACTTATGTGTGGATTGTTGTGCTGATTTGAAAACCAATGTTGTTTCTTTAAAAATGGGTTTAGTGATTTCATGGATAGTTGAAGAGTTCCATTAAATTTTTGGTTGAGTTATCTTAAATGAACATTTAAACGGTTGTTGGTTTCTAAATAATGGGTGTGATTATTTTTTAATCAAGTGGTTTCATAATTGATTCATGGTGCCCATTTTAAACATTAAAGAAAATATAGTTCTTACTAGATCCTTGTCTTTCTAAATTCTCATCATCCCTTTCCTCTTACTTATTATAAAATGGTTCTTTGATTTCAAAAGGGTTACGTGTTCTATCATGGGAATTAAAATTTTTATTTAAAATGGTTCTTCCAAAGCATGGATCCTTCAACATTTTCAAGTATGATAGGGTAATTATATAGTGTATGGGACTATGTCCTGCTTATCAATTTTAAACATGGTGGGTTTCTAAATAGAATGAGGCACCATTTTGAAACCTTATTCATGTTGTGTTTTTTAGCATGTATTGGTAAATAATGTTTGAATTGTAATTGTAATTGTAAATTTGTTAACATATTGTCACGTTTAATATTTTTGGAGTTTTGATTTAAAACTTGTATGATGTGAAATCAAAGATGGAAGTTTCAGTTGTCTTTGAAAACTCAGATTAATATAAAGTGATGTGAATTCATGATTGGAAACTTATGATGATTTATAAATTGTTTTTGGAACTCATGTGATGTATGGGACCAGTGTACTACTTTCCTTATTTTGAAAAAATGATTTAAAACATTGGTGTTGTGATGGACCTATTTGAATTTGAAAATTATTTTCGAAAGCATTAATTATTTTGCAAAAATGTGGATTACATTTCACATTTAAGATATTTTGAAATGAATGTATTCAATGTGTTCTTGTGATGCATGGATTATGATGAAACCCACTAGAACATGGGATGGGATACCCTATATTAGTTTTTTTTTGTGGGAATACAGTAGGTATTGAGTCTTCTAGAACTTGGTATTGGTTCAATAATAGTGGCTCATGTATGAGGATTCTTTGTGTTATGGTTTCTATAAAATTATCATCTATGTTTTATTGTTATTATTATTAATATCCTGGAATTCCTAGAAATATTCTATAGTATCGAGTGGTAGTTTCTTATCAACCCTGATTCGATGGGTTGGTACACCCTTGACATGGTGGGGCCCGGTGTGACATGAAATTGGATTGTATTGTTTAGAGTGGCATGCTTGTTATTAAATTTAGTGGTACACCATATGCTAGAATGTGAGTCTGAACTGAGTAAGTCCATGGATTTACTCTAGAGATGTTAAGGAAATTATCATGAGTTAATACCTATATTTTGGGTTTATTTTTACAATATGTTGGATATTGTCTTTAGTAGTTGTGTCTGTTTGTTTCGTTTCCCATACCTTATGCAAAAAACTATTTGGTTATCTGGTTTGGAATCCTATTTTCATTTTGGTTTTGTGTTGGGTTGTTTAAAGTGAAACTGTTACCAAAATGAATGTTGTGTGTGTTATTTTAAAAAGGAAAATGGTGGAATGATATGTTTAGTAGTTTAATATGGTAAAAATATTGTTTTTTATAAATGTTTATCAAACAAGTGTTTTCATCTCTTTTGGGAAAGAAAATTTATACAATTTGTGGGTGTTTCCAACTAAACTACTTAATCTCACATCTTACTTGTACCATTAGATGTTAGTAGACTTGATCTATTTTACATGTTCATGATTTGTGGTTTGGGTGGACCTTTGTAGCAGGATAGCTTTGTTGATGGTCATGACGAGGAAGTCAGGAGGAGATCTTGGTAGAATGGTTCAGTTCTAGTTTTTGTTTGAGTTATCAATTTCTATCTTGTTCCTTAGTATTTCTATCCATATCTATTTATTATTTATTGAGATTTGGTTATATTTGGTTTATTAATGTGAGAGATATTTGGTTGTTTTTATTATTAGTGATTCATTTTGGATAAAATTATTCCCATTGGTATATTTAAAATCCTGAAACTAGTTTCCATCCAATGGGGATCCAGAATACCCTTTTAGCCATGTATCTAGCTTGGTCATGTGTCATATTAGAGGGAATAATTGTTTGGTTAGTGACAAAAATGTATCATAAGAGGGACTAGTTATTTCAATTGTCAGTCATATTAGAGAATTGGGCTATTAAGACGTGGGAGGTAGGTGCAAGAAGGAAATGATGCACCCTTTATCTTTCCAATCCCTGAGTTTATAGGGGTATTTTGAGATTTGGGTCATTGGTCGTTGATTTGGATAGAAGAATAACAATGCATGTGAGATGGTATCAATTTTTGATCTCACATGGAGAAATGAAACATGGGGAGTTTGAGTGTACTTTTAAATGAACTCTTAGTTATTGATGCATACTTTGGGAATTACAAAAAACCATGTTTTCGAGTTACACCTGACCCCTTGTTCATCATTCAAATTATTTAGGGTTGGTTTTGTTTTATTTTTATTTTAGTTGACGTAATTGGGATTTGTAAAAAAATGGGTTTCTAAATGGAAATGATTTATTTCATGTGGTTTTATATTGAAGGATAAAATGAATTTCTAAAAGATAGTGTTAATTTTATTGAAATTTTGGTAAATAATTAGGTTTGATGATAAGATGATATATGTGTCCCTTTTTACACCATATGGTTATTCCCTTGTTTCTGGGAATGTATGGGAAGATAATTTTTGAATATGTTCAAGGTTGATATAATTGGGCATGGTATTGACACATATCTAACAATTAATTTTATTCCATGGGTGAGTGTGTGAAATTAAATGTTTATCTTAGATTTAGAAATATTGTTTTTGAAAGGGATAATCATTTCAGAGTAGATATTATTTCAAATTTGGGTTATTGTTTTTTGAAAAATGGAATTCCATATTTGGATAGTGGCCTTGGAAGCAAAAGTGTTTTCAAATTGGAGTAAAATGGTTTAAAAAAACAGATTTTGTTGGTTCTTGTATGTGTTTGCCTTGTGAGCTATTTTTTTCTCAATTTCGTCGTTCAAATTATGATTTAGGATGAATTTTATTTCATGGATTTCCTTGTGTTTTTTATAACATTCCACCAAGAATGTCCCTAAATTTTTTTATGGTCTTGCCTAATTTATGGTTCCCATTGATGGATTCCTATTTTCTTTGGTGATCATCTTCTATTAGAGGTAGTCCAATAAAATGATGAAATTGAGTGAATACTTATATCATAGTGATCTCCCAAAGCTGGGAGAGTGTGTGTTGTTCTTGGCGATGGGTGTTATGTTTTTAGTTGGAGTTCTTGTTTTTCTTTGTGGTGGGTTTTCCCTGATGATGCTTCCGTGTTTGGGTTTTAAAATTAGACGTGTTTTTTGGCACTTTTTGGTGTGGAGAACCCTCTCATGTTATCTCATTGTTCTTCTTGCTGTGGTTCCTATTAATTTTCTTTATTTTTGACTTTTTAAGTTAAAGGTCTCTATGAAATTCTTGGTTTTGTTTGGCTTAATTTAGTTTTGGGTGAAGTTTGTCTATCATTTGGTTGGGGGACTTTCTAGGGAAAAAGTGTAAGTGGTTGGAAGAATTGAAACCAGAGAACTTTGAAAACTATTTTATTTTATTCTTTAATTGGAATATGATACTCTATTATAGTGTCAGGTTGGGTCCCAATTTAAATTCTAGAGTTATTAGGGAAAAATGGCCGTTTTGGGTCCAGACAGTTGGTGGCGCATGGTTTGGTGAAGTTGTGCACCCTTTCCCAGGAAAACGTGTGGCTAATGTTGATTTTGGATAGTGGAGACTAGATGGGTTGGAAAAACATGTTGTGTAACCATGCACCATTACTTTATTAGATAGTAATTGGTTGACGGGTGGCTCCCATTTGGTCAAACTGTTCGGCTAAAACATGCGAGCTATACATATGATAAAATGTTTTAAATTCTAATATTTCCCCTATAGTTTTAAATTTTATTTAGGGTTTCTACTCTACTTAGTGACCATGGAGTACCATTTGAGATCCCAATATTCCATCCTATTTTCTTAATTTTTCGATGTAGATAGTTTGATGGTTTTAATCATGTGTGTATTATCGCTCTGGCTCAATTATTCCTCCCCCAAAATATTGGTTCTGTTTGTACATCATTCAGTTTGAAAAGTTTTTCCATTTAAATTCCAGTGCACTCCATTAATGATTGATATTTAATTTAATTCTTTAAAATTGTTATAACCTTTCTGGTGGTGCGTTAGTATGAATATTATTGGTGTTATAATTATGGAAAATGGTTTCGAAATGGTTTTACAATGGGTTTTCTTGATTATTTATATGTTTAAAAACATGAAATGTATCTGATAAAATTCAAAGTGATCCTCTAATGTGAATATGGATTTTTTCAGTGGTGATTTACCTTGGTTATGTTTTATTAATGAGGCTTATTTGTGAATTGAACATTATATGTGGAGATTTGTGAATTTTAAGTCATGATGCTTGAGTGGGTCTTGTTCTGTTAATTTGAAAACAAATGATATTTATTTTAAAAGGGATTGGGTGATTTCTTGGACACTTTAATAGTGTCACTGACTGTCGGGTTGAGTTTTGTTAAATTAATTTCCAAATTTTTGTGGGTTTTTAAATGAATGGTTGGATTCGTTTGTAAGGAAGAGGTTTCATAATGGTTTCTTGAGTCTCGTTTGGTACATTAATGAAAAGATTATTCTTTATTTATCCTTTATTTTCTAAAGGATCACCAAAATTTTCATCTTCCATTTCCTAAAACGTTTATTTTATTTACAAGGTGTGTTGTGTTTCTTAATGTGACATAGAAAGGTGATTTCAATTCTGTTTTCCATATCATGGACTGTTTGATACTTTAAAAACCATCATTATAATTATGGGGTATATGGAACAATTCCTCAGCTATCACTTTCGAAAAAATATGGTTTATAAATTGAATAAGGGACCATTTTAAAACATTATTTATTTATTATGTTTCTATCTTGGGTATTTAAATGGTGTTGTAATTGGAATTGGATTTGGAAAAGTTTTTCCCAATTAGAATTCGAAATATTTTTAGAGTTTTGATTTAAAACAAATATGACGTGAATGTCCTATTGGAACACTGTATTTTATTTAATAACAAGGGTTGATGTGAAGAGTTGTGGATGATCAATTGGAAGCTTGTGATGTTTTATAAATAGTTTTGGCAACTATTTTGATGTATGGGCTGGTTGGGAATCATTCAATGTTTTTGAAAATGGATTGAAATCTTGGGTAGCATGAAGGCCCCACTGGTATTAGAAAATGCTTTTTGAAAGAAATTTTGATTACTGAATATTGTGACCTCCATATGATATTTAATAACTTTAGAAATATATTCATTCCTTTCATGTTTATGATTCTTGTATTATGATGGAAACCACTTTACCGCAACAAGGGATCGCCTCTAGTGGATCGTTTTTGGGAACCCGATTGGTATTGAGTCTACTAGTCCTTGGGATGTGTTCCCCTATAGTGGCTCATACGTGAGGATGTTGCGACTTATGGTTTATACATAATGTATTTCCATGTAGTATTATTATTATTATCATTTGATTACTGGGGATCTTTTAGAGGGTCGAGTGGCAGTTTATTATTGAACTTGATTAGGCAGGTTAGTACCCCCTTGATTTGATGGGGTTAGTTGGGACGTGCCACTAGATTTCCTAGTTTAGAGTGTCTAGTTGGTTATTAACTATAGTGCTACACCATTTGGTAGAATATGTGTCCAAAATGTATATTTCATGGATTTACTCTATATATGTTATGTAAATTATCCTGAGTTTCTATCTATATGGTCTATTTATTTATGTTTCATTTTGAATATTGGATTTTCTTTTTATGCATGTTTTCTTGGTTTCAATTACTTTTAAGAGAACCCATTTTGTTTTTATTATTTGGATTCCTATTTGGTATTTGGTTTTCTATTGGGTTATGGAATTTGAAACTATTAAGAAATGGAAATTAGTGTTTGTTCTTTTAAAAAGGGAAAATTTGAAATGATGTGTTTGGTTGTTTAAAATGGATAAATTTATTTTTAATTTTTTTTTCAAACTAGTGTTCGTAGGATATTTTAGGAAAGGAAATGCATGTAATCATTGGTGGTTACATACTGATCTATTTAATATCACACCCTACTTGTACAATTCAATGTTGGTAGACCAGAGCTATTTTTCTAGTTCATGTTTTCTAGGTTGAGTTTGCCTTTAAGGTAGGTCGGTCTTATGGTTGGTGGTGACCATGGGGTCCTGAAGATATTGTGGTAGCATGGTTCAGTTTTTGTTTTGTATTTTTTCCCCATTTTTTGTATTACTCACCACCTGTTTTATATGGATCAATTTTGTACTTATTGATATTCAGTCACATTTTGTTTATTACTGCATGTTCTGTTTGGGTATTTTTATCCTCATTTTTTCTTTTTGGGATGTAATTATTCCCATTAGTCTATTTTTATTCCAAAATATAGTTTCCATCCTTGGGATATTGGGAACTCCATTTGGGACTTTTCTTGGGCTAAGTTGGGTGTCATATTAGAGGGTATCCTAGCTTGTTTCTTGAAATTTTATAAATATTATAATATGATTTTTAATAAAAACTTCCATTATGTATAACCTAGATATCATAAGTACTAGTGGTTCTAGAATAATAGGTATTTAAAATAATAAAATAATCTAAAACATGTCATCGTTATTTTTATTCTACATAGTGTTGTAACGCCCCGACCCCAGCTACCCAGAGTCGGTGCATTAATTACATAACATTGGCATGATCACAAGAAAGATCAAATCTCGAAAGACCGATTGGTTTAGTAGCCTTGGAAACACTAGATATATTCATAAGTTTTACATTACATCATAAAATGAAAAACTACTACAACAACATAATGTCTCCATAATCCACACTACTATCCCCTCATAATATCCCTGCAGGTCATTCATAATTTACTTCTTCACATCCTGGGGAAAAAATAAAACATAGAAAAGGGGTGAGCTCAAATGCCCAGTAAGGATAACAATATAGCGGAAACTTTCATAAATAAGAATAAACATTTAAGGCAATGCATTACTAAAACAAAAGCCTTTTAAAATTGAACTTCAACATGATATGGCAAAAGTAAAATGAAATAATGCCATTTACTTATTCACATGGATATTCTACTAATCGAATAATCACATGCAAAAATCAATAACCACTTTCATAATGTTGGAATGCATAATGCCAGACTATCATAACCACATAGCCAAGGCCTCGTGCCAAGACTACAAATAAGATTTTGTCAAGGCCTTGTGCCAAGACACTAGTTTGTCTCATGAGACCTACCGATGCATCGAGGAGCTATAGCGGGCTCCACCCGTCACTTATTAAGTCCAATGCATTCCCATATGAAAAGGTTTAAACATAACATAAACATTCGTATTAAAACTAGCATACGAAATGTCAATACTTTCACAATAAACTATGAATGGTATAAAAATAGCACATCCACAGTCAAACATATCACAAAACCTTCAATACAATATAGAAGTTTTGTATCATAATAAATCAACTTCAAATAATCTTAAAATCCATCAAAGGATGTTGACATAGATGAAATCAAAATTCTTTTTAAAGAAATATCTCCTTTTATTTTGAAATCATTTAAGATCCATATAAAATAAAACATTTTCTTTGAAAATATTCTTATAAGCTTGTAAGGAAAGCTTTGAAGATTTTATAACGGCGTAAAATAACCGCACCCGCCGTATAAGTTAAAAAAACATTCTTACCTCAGTTATGTCGAAAAGGTTAAAAAGGACCTTGTTTTGAAAACGACGGAATGATTCCTTTATAAACCTCTTATAAAAAGTCAAACAAGGGTATAAATGACTTTAACCCATATTCTTGTAAATAGTAAAAATGTTTTGAAATACATTTCGAAGAAACATGGATGTGGATGATAAAGAGATCCCAGTAGATTATTACGTATAATACAACCTCGGATAATGAAGAGATTGTGAAATAAACCTTACCTTGTACTTTTCCTTGGTTGGGGTAGGTTAGCCTCCTGTATAATGGTGAAATAGTTGTTATTAAATTATACAAGAATCATATATATTAATATGATATCATATATGATCTTTTAACATTGATTTGTTAATAATATCTTAGAATTATCGTCGTTTCGGGAGTTAACTTACTCATTTTCTTTTATATGTTTTGTTACATATGCCATGGTTGTTGTATCTTATTCATATCCAGAATGATATACAGTCCTCAAACATCATTTTTAAATCATCAAATGATAATTATACTTGAATGGATACGATGGAGAATGAATCTCATCGCGTTCGTGGAGACGGTAGTCCGTACGTACGCACGAGCGACAATATCATTCTTTTGATATTAAAATAATATATAAATGGATGGTATATCATATATACAGAATCATTAACATGTTATATTTATTATTTACATGAGTTACACATCATTATTATACCCATCCAAATAATAATATATTGAATAACAATTACACCACGACGTGGAGACGGTAAGCCGTACGTACACACGTATGGTGACATGTTATTCAAAGGGTGGATATAATACTGAATATGGTTGTACCATATTTATAATAACATCACAGTATATGTAAGATACTGGAGTTATTATTTTAGAATGGTAAGAACAAAGGAAGAAGAAGTGGAAGAAGAAATGAACTTAGAAAAGGGTGGTGAAATCATTACCTCTTCTTCGGGTTCTTCCTTTTGATTTGATCAAAAGGGCTCCTTAGGTTGGCTTTCTGATCAAACTAAGGCCTCTAGGTTGTAGTGAGGGATGTTGGGAGATTATTTGGGCAGAGTTTGGCCGAACCAAAAGGCTTTGAAGGTGTGAAAAAATGAGAAGGAGGAGTGCCCTTTTATAAGAGGGGTGAGGGGCACCTTTGGAAAAGCTAGAAATATTAATTTATAATAAATTCATATTCGGTTTCTAAATACTCCAAAGTTGACTATTCAAAGTATGAGGTGGGGATAGGTCGAAAACAACTCATCCAATAGAATTTAGACAGGTTTGGGTACTTATATTAACCTTATCTTTAAGTATTAACTCTAAGTTAATTAGTTTCACTTTTACAATGTCTCTTTGTATTTTTATATATTATGGTTAATAAACTTACTATATACATCCAAGCGACCACCAAGTGGTCCATTAATGAGGAACCTATAATAATATAAGTCTCTTGGCCGATCCTTAGATTTTTAGGAATTTAATATCAATTAATAATATAATATTTGTTTTAAGAACTCTTTTATGTCAATTTTGACACTATTCAATAGTTGATTTTTTTGAAACTCCTAACAGATTGATTACTTCGAACAAAGTCAATTAAATCAATCCTAATATATCATATTATCATAGAAAATTAGTTTAATTCATTAAAAGTTTCATATTATATTTATTTGGGTATTTATAATATCAATTATTTTAATTTTTCACTATTATAGTAATTACTGCATCATCATTGTGTCATAAATAAAATAAATTATTCAATGTCTAAAAATTATAAATAAAATATCATTATGTAGGAAATCTTTTTAGCTTTCTAATGAATATTTATAATCTAAAATCCAACATATATAACCCTATGTAAAAATTGTTGTTCTAAAAGATATATGCTTGTGTCATTTTTATTTTTATTTTGACTTTATTAATATAATGTGTCATTATCACTTACAAGTGGATCCATGGGGTCCCAAAATAGACCCAAAGATGCCCATGGTCGACCATGTATCAACCAATAGGGTTAAGACACGTTTTAGGGTAATTTAGTATTATTATAATATTATTTTTTAACCCTTATTTACCGGATTTACCCTTAACCATGGTAAATAAAATATTTACCACAGTAACTATTCAAAATGTCTAAAAATAAAAGTTACCTATTTACACAATTTGAACATCCTGATTCCAAATATGGAATCCATTTTCCTAAATTCAAAACACAGAAGTGGCAGAAATTAATTTAAAATTAATTCCCGCTGTTAAAACAAAAAGCGTGTTTTTAAGATATAATAACTATCAAAAGATTGACACTTGTTTATGTTCGGTTTAATTGTAAAATTATGTCCAATGAACAAAATTATATTAAATGGTAAAAATATATTCTAAATATACTTTAAAACCACTCAAATTAATAATTTATCACTAGTAATTAATTTGATTAAAAAAGTTGTTTTTAATTAAAATTTAGTAATTTTCACTATTCATCAAAATATGAAAGTTATCCGAAATGTACCAAAATTTCACCCTAGGCTAAATTCGATATTCCGAATCCAAAAATGAAGTCCATTTTCAAATATAAAATATATATAATTTCAAAAAGTAGGTATTACTATTCATAACGGCTAGTTTGATTAGTTATGGTGTGTTAGAACTCGGTGTTGCGTACAACACACGCTATCACATTATTCAAAGAGAAGCGTACCATAGAAGCTTGGGGTGTTACATTCTCCCCTCCTTCAAATAATTGCGTCCTCGCAATTTCTAGGGTATTACTGCATAAAAAGACTCGGGTGGTTCTTCATCATAAGTTCCTCGGGTTCCCACGTTGCCTCTTCCATCTTATGATTCCTCCACAAAACTTTTACCAGACGCGTCGTCCGGTTTCTCAGCACTTGTTCTCTCGTATCAAGAATCTTGATGGGCTCTTCTCAATAGGAAAGATCGGGTTCCAGTTCTAATTCCTCATAGGTGAGTACATGCGTTGGGTCAGGCATGTATTTCCTCAACAGAGATACGTGGAACACATCGTGAACTTTGGAGAGACTTGGCGGCATTGCCAATCGGTAAGCTACAGCCCCAATTCGTTCTAGAATTTCGAAAGGTCCGATGTACCTGGGACTCAATTTACCTTTCTTACCAAAACGTATGACTCCCTTCCACGGAGATACCTTCAGGAAAACATGATCACCGACTTGAAATTCCAAATCCTTCCTTCGATTATCGGCATAGCTCTTCTGCCTACTTTGAGCTTCTTTAATGTGATTTTGGATTACCTTCACCTTTTCCACCATTTCCTCCACCAGTTCTGGGCCTACAAGTTTTCTTTCACCAACGTCATCCCAACAGGTTGGTGTACGACATCTCTTTCCGTATAACGCTTCATATGGTGCCATCTGAATACTTGAATGGAAGCTATTGTTATATGAAAATTATACCAGTGGTAAATATTGATCCCACATACCCTGAAAATCAAGTGAGCAAGATCTCAACATGTCTTCTAAGGTCTGAATAGTCCGTTCTGATTGTCCGTCTGTCTGAGGGTGGTAAGCAGTGCTCAAATGAAGTTCAGTATCCAGGGATTTCTGAAGACTTTTCCAAAATCTTGAAGTAAAACGGGGATCACGATCAGAAACAATCGATAGGGGAACTCCATGAAGTCTCACAAATTCATTAATGTATAGTCTTGCTAGACGTTCCAGGGGTAGATCTTCTCTTATAGCAAGAAAATGTGCTGACTTGGTAAGACGATCAACAATAACCCATATTGCATCGTTCCTTCTAGGAGTCTTTGGTAGCCCCATGACAAAGTCCATCGTAATATTATCCCATTTCCACTCCGGTATGGGAAGAGGTTGCATGACTCCTCCAGGCTGTTGCCTTCCAGCTTTCACTTGTTGACAAACCATACATCTTGATACAAAATCAGCAATCTCCCTCTTCATGTTGTCCCACCAAAAATGTTCCTTCAAATCTCTATACATTTTGGTGCTCCCAGGGTGTATAGAGAAATTGGAACTATGAGCATCATCCAGTAATTCCCTTTTCAGATCAGGTAAATCGGGAACACAAAGTCTCTTTCCAAATTTCAAAGTTCCATCTTTATACACAAAGTCTCTCAATCTCCCATCATTCACAGCTTTAATCTTCTTCTGAAATTCTTCATCATCGGTCTGAGAACTCTTAATCCTTTCTAGTAAAGATGGTTTGGCAACCATTTGAAAAAGCATTGATGTTTCACCTTCCCTGGTTATTCCCATGTCCATCTTCTCTAGATCCATGAAAATTGGATCCCTTTCAATTCTCATCATGTTCAGAACTCCATGGTCTTTTCTGCTCAAAGCATCTGCTACTTTGTTTGCTTTCCCCGGGTGGTAGTGTATCGTGCAATCATAATCCTTGAGTAATTCAAGCCATCTCCTTTGCCTCATGTTGAGTTCTTTTTGTGAGAAAATATACTTCAAACTCTTGTGATCAGTATAAATCTCACATTTTTCACCATAGAGGTAGTGCCTCCATATCTTCAAAGCAAAGATCACAGCAGCTAACTCAAGATCATGAGTAGGATAGTTTTGTTCATGAATTTTCAACTGTCGTGATGCATAGGCAATAACTCTATCATTCTGCATAAGGACACAACCAAGTCCTTTCTTCGATGCATCACTATAAATAACGAACCCATCATTCCCCGATGGTAGAGTCAATATAGGAGCATTGACTAATCTTCTCTTCAGTTCTTCGAAACATTCTTCACACTCTTTTGTCCAAACAAATTTAACCCCTTTACGTGCGAGCTTCGTTAATGGGTTAGCCAATCGGGCAAAATTCTGGACGAAACGTCGATAATAACCTGCCAAACCAATAAAACTACGTACCTCAGTTATACTCGTAGGTGCTGGCCATTCTTGGATTGCCTTGGTCTTAGAAGGATCAACAGAGATTCCATCTTTAGAGACAATATGGCCAAGAAAAGAAATCTCCTGAAGCCATAATTCACACTTGCTAAACTTTCCATATAATTCATGCCTCCTCAGAGTCTTCAAGATAATGCGCAAGTGATTTTCATGATCTTCATAGGTTTTGGAGTATACCAATATATCATCAATAAATACTACCACAAATTCATCGAGATACTCCTTGAAAACTCTATTCATCAGATCCATGAATACAGAGGGTGCATTGGTCAATCCAAACGGCATTACAGTAAACTCGTAATGCCCGTACCTGGTTCGAAATGCTGTTTTCGGAATGTCTTCCTTCTTCACACACAACTGATGGTATCCAGATCGAAGGTCAATCTTTGAAAAGTATTGAGCTCCATGCAGTTGGTCAAATAAATCATCAATACGAGGTAGGGGATACTTGTTCTTTATTGTTATAGCATTGATCTCCCTGTAGTCGATACATAACCTCATAGATCTATCTTTCTTTTTAACAAAAAGAACAGGGGCTCCCCATGGAGAAACACTAGGGCGAATAAATCCCTTATTACTCAATTCCTCTAGTTATTTCTTTAGTTCGACTAACTCTACAGTGGCCATTCTATAAGGGGTCTTCGATATAGGCCTTGATCCAGGAATCAAATCAATGGAAAACTCAACTTCTCGTTCTGGAGGATGTCCAGGTAAATCTTCCGGAAATACATCTACAAATTCTTTCACAACAGGTACACCCTCTATTTGAACATTCCTTTCCTCACCGATAGTTACTTCATTCTCTTCCTCCCCAATAATTGAATTAAGTTGAGCTACTGGGGGTGGGTCTAAATAAGAATTAGGTGGTGACGATTCTGCTCTAAAAATAAGGTGCTCCTTATCATTATCATCATGAATCGTAACCTCTTTCTTCTTACAATAAATCTTCGCATCATAGTCCGAAAGCCAGTCCATACCGAGGATTATATCAAACTCAATCATAGGTATGACGATGAAATCAGCAGATAAAGAAAATTTATGTGCTCTAATGGGGATTGATTCACAAAACTTTGTTGCAACGATACTTCCCTTAGGAGTTTTAACTGACAACTCCCTTATTAAATCAAATTGGAAATATCTAATTTTCTTAGCAAACTGGGAAGATATGAAACAATGCGATGATCCAGAATCAAATAATGCATTTGCTAAACTTGAGGAAACCATTAAATTACCTGCCACCACGTCTTTCAGAGCTTCTACCTCAGCAGTAGTGATAGCATAAGCCTGGCCTTGATCCCTTGGCCTTTTCTGAGGTAAGTTCTCCTGACGCTTAGGACATGCATTTGCATAATGCCCCATCTCCCTGCAATTGTAGCACTGAACGTTGGTAGCTTCCTTCTTCCCCTTGCAATCATGAGCTTGGTGGCCTTTTTCACCACACTTGTAACAGACTCCCATTCCCTTCAGGCAAGCACCGGGGTGTTTCTTCCCGCACTTACCACAAGATGGATATTCAACCTTTCCCTTCTTCCCCTTATTTCCATTCCCAGATTGATCAGCAGGTCTCTTCTTCTCTTGCTTTGCTTTAAAGTCATAAGACTTAGAGAATTCTTTTTCGGTCTTGATAGCACATGAGACAATGTCTTCGTACGATGAAAAGGATTGTGAGACTAATGCTCGACGGAGAAATGGTTTTAACCCATCAAAGAAACGATCAATCTTACTTCTTGGGTTGCGAATATAATCACCAGCGTACCTCGCTAACCTTGTAAAGTTAGCCTCATACTTTGTGACATTCTCATCCTCCTTTTGTCTCAGACTCAGAAATTGTCTTTCCATATCTGCTCGATGGTCGCGAGGAAAGTATTTTTCTAAAAACAGATCTTTGAACTCCCTCCATTCCATGTTTGATACTTCATCATCTTCCTTCATGTTTTGAATCAATGACCACCATTGATCAGCATCTCCAGTGAGGCGGTAAACTGCCATGGTAACTTTTTCCCTTTCACTACTCCCCAAAGCCTGAAATATTTTCTCTAGGGAAAATATCCATTGCTCAGCTACTAAGGGATTTGTACTCCCATTGAACGTTGGTGGTTGTTGTCTCATGAATCGATCTAACATTGATCCTCCACGCTGCGGATCAGGGTGCTCCATACGGGTAAGGTTATTATTCATAACCTGAGTAAGTTGTCCCAGTATGGTGATTAGCTGATCGGCACCAGTTGCATCACCCGCCCCACTATAATTATCTTGAGCAGGAGGGCAATCCCTACATGGAGTGCGTGCATTGATACGGTTTCCATTTCTTCCACTAGGTGCCATTTCTAAACAATGGCATAAACTAGATCAGTTTATGAATCAAAATACATAATCCCATACTTATAAAACACTAAACATAAATTGAACTATCTATGGATATAATCCATAATCATAAATATGTTTTCTTTGAGGAAGTATATACTCATAAACCCTTCATAATGATTTGTAAAGAAAGTGAGAGTTATCCTAAGCATATCCCCCGGGAGTGTCGTAACCAAGAGTGCAGCAAGGCCCATTGTCGTGCACCAGTTCCCGTTCGAGTCTAGCTCAAAGCGGTGTTTTCGGGTTTTACCCCTAGGTACATCTGTGCCAGAGCCGCCTCTACCTGCTCGTATCCAGACAGGGATGTATTGCTCGGAAAACTCACAAAATCTCTACAATACCAAAATTCTAGGAAGTTCTTCTATAATAATCCTCAAAGTTCATCTTAGGTCTATGTGCTCTAATCAGAGTTTATCTAAATCTAGCTTCCAAGGTTTGTACTAAACTTCCTCTGATACCAACTGTAACGCCCCGACCCCAGCTACCCAGAGTCGGTGCATTACTTCGTAACATTGGCATGATCACAAGAAAGATCAAATCTCGAAAGACCGATTGGTTTAGTAGCCTTGGAAACACTAGATATATTCATAAGTTTTACATTACATCATAAAATGAAAAACTACTACAACAACATAATGTCTCCATAATCCACACTACTATCCCCTCATAATATCCCTGCAGGTCATTCATAATTTACTTCTTCACATCCTGGGGAAAAAATAAAACATAGAAAAGGGGTGAGCTCAAATGCCCAGTATGGATAACAATATAGCGGAAAATTTCATAAATAAGAATAAACATTTAAGGCAATGCATTACTAAAACAAAAGCCTTTTAAAATTGAACTTCAACATGGTATGGAAAAAGTAAAATGAAATAATGCCATTTACTTATTCACATGGATATTCTACTAATCGAATAATCACATGAAAAAATCAATAACCACTTTCATAATGTTGGAATGCATAATGCCAGACTATCATAACCACATAGCCAAGGCCTCGTGCCAAGACTACAAATAAGATTTTTTCAAGGCCTTGTGCCAAGACACTAGTTTGTCTCATGAGACCTACCGATGCATCGAGGAGCTATAGCGGGCTCCACCCGTCACTTATTAAGTCCAATGCATTCCCATATGAAAAGGTTTAAACATAACATAAACATTCGTATTAAAACTAGCATACGAAATGTCAATACTTTCACAATAAACTATGAATGGTATAAAAATAGCACATCCACAGTCAAACATATCACAAAACCTTCAATACAATATAGAAGTTTTGTATCATAATAAATCAACTTCAAATAATCTTAAAATCCATCAAAGGATGTTGACATAGATGAAATCAAAATTCTTTTTAAAGAAATATCTCCTTTTATTTTGAAATCATTTAAGATCCATATAAAATAAAACATTTTCTTTGAAAATATTCTTATAAGCTTGTAAGGAAAGCTTTTAAGATTTTATAACGGCGTAAAATAACCGCACCCGCCGTATAAGTTAAAAAAACATTCTTACCTCAATTATGTCGAAAAGGTTAAAAAGGACCTTGTTTTGAAAACGACGGAATGATTCCTTTATAAACCTCTTATAAAAAGTCAAACAAGGGTATAAATGACTTTAACCCATATTCTTGTAAATAGTAAAAATGTTTTGAAATACATTTCGAAGAAACATGGATGTGGATGATAAAGAGATCCCAGTAGATTATTACGTATAATACAACCTCGGATAATGAAGAGATTGTGAAATAACCCTTACCTTGTACTTTTCCTTGGTTGGGGTAGGTTAGCCTCCTGTATAATGGTGAAATAGTTGTTATTAAATTATACAAGAATCATATATATTAATATGATATCATATATGATCTTTTAACATTGATTTGTTAATAATATCTTAGAATTATCGTCGTTTCGGGAGTTAACTTACTCATTTTCTTTTATATGTTTTGTTACATATGCCATGGTTGTTGTATCTTATTCATATCCAGAATGATATACAGTCCTTAAACATCATTTTTAAATCATCAAATGATAATTATACTTGAATGGATACGATGGAGAATGAATCTCATCGCGTTCGTGGAGACGGTAGTCCGTACGTACGCACGAGCGACAATATCATTCTTTTGATATTAAAATAATATATAAATGGATGGTATATCATATATACAGAATCATTAACATGTTATATTTATTATTTACATGAGTTACACATCATTATTATACCCATCCAAATAATAATATATTGAATAACAATTACACCACGACGTGGAGACGGTAAGCCGTACGTACACACGTATGGTGACATGTTATTCAAAGGGTGGATATAATACTGAATATGGTTGTACCATATTTATAATAACATCACAGTATATGTAAGATACTGGAGTTATTATTTTAGAATGGTAAGAACAAAGGAAGAAGAAGTGGAAGAAGAAATGAACTTAGAAAAGGGTGGTGAAATCATTACCTCTTCTTCGGGTTCTTCCTTTTGATTTGATCAAAAGGGCTCCTTAGGTTGGCTTTCTGATCAAACTAAGGCCTCTAGGTTGTAGTGAGGGATGTTGGGAGATTATTTGGGCAGAGTTTGGCCGAACCAAAAGGCTTTGAAGGTGTGAAAAAATGAAAAGGAGGAGTGCCCTTTTATAAGAGGGGTGAGGGGCACCTTTGGAAAAGCTAGAAATATTAATTTATAATAAATTCATATTCGGTTTCTAAAGGCTCCAAAGTTGACTATTCAAAGGATGAGGTGGGGATAGGTCGAAAACAACTCATCCAATAGAATTTAGACAGGTTTGGGTACTTATATTAACCTTATCTTTAATTATTAACTCTAAGTTAATTAGTTTCACTTTTACAATGTCTCTTTGTATTTTTATATATTATGGTTAATAAACTTACTATATACATCCAAGAGACCCCCAAGTGGTCCATTAATGAGGAACCTATAATAATATAAGTCTCTTGGCCGATCCTTAGATTTTTAGGAATTTAATATCAATTAATAATATAATATTTGTTTTAAGAACTCTTTTATGTCAATTTTGACACTATTCAATAGTTGATTTTTTTGAAACTCCTAACAGATTGATTACTTCGAACAAAGTCAATTAAATCAATCCTAATATATCATATTATCATAGAAAATTAGTTTAATTCATTAAAAGTTTCATATTATATTTATTTGGGTATTTATAATATCAATTATTTTAATTTTTCACTATTATAGTAATTACTGCATCATCATTGTGTCATAAATAAAATAAATTATTCAATGTCTAAAAATTATAAATAAAATATCATTATTTAGGAAATCTTTTTAGCTTTCTAATGAATATTTATAATCTAAAATCCAACATATATAACCCTATGTCAAAATTGTTGTTCTAAAAGATATATGCTTGTGTCATTTTTATTTTTATTTTGACTTTATTAATATAATGTGTCATTATCACTTACAAGTGGATCCATGGGGTCCCAAAATAGACCCAAAGATGCCCATGGTCGACCATGTATCAACCAATAGGGTTAAGACACGTTTTAGGGTAATTTAGTATTATTATAATATTATTTTTTAACCCTTATTTACCGGATTTACCCTTAACCATGGTAAATAAAATATTTACCACAGTAACTATTCAAAATGTCTAAAAATAAAAGTTACCTATTTACACAATTTGAACATCCTGATTCCAAATATGGAATCCATTTTCCTAAATTCAAAACACAGAAGTGGCAGAAATTAATTTAAAATTAATTCCCGCTGTTAAAACAAAAAGCGTGTTTTTAAGAGATAATAACTATCAAAAGATTGACACTTGTTTATGTTCGGTTTAATTGTAAAATTATGTCCAATGACCAAAATTATATTAAATGGTAAAAATATATTCTAAATATACTTTAAAACCACTCAAATTAATAATTTATCACTAGTAATTAATTTGATTAAAAAAGTTGTTTTTAATTAAAATTTAGTAATTTTCACTATTCATCAAAATATGAAAGTTATCCGAAATGTACCAAAATTTCACCCTAGGCTAAATTCGATATTCCGAATCCAAAAATGAAGTCCATTTTCAAATATAAAATATATATAATTTCAAAAATTAGGTATTACTATTCATAACGGCTAGTTTGATTAGTTATGGTGTGTTAGAACTCGGTGTTGCGTACAACACACGCTATCACATTATTCAAAGAGAAGCGTACCATAGAAGCTTGGGGTGTTACAGTGTTCTCTTAAATCTATTTGTGCTACTAAAAATGCATTGGATAACTTGGGTAATACATTAAATATTGTAATAAGATAAAAATACTTCTATGGTAGTAAATATGATAAAATATAACATTTGAGTCAAGGTTATAACAAGATATCATAAATCCTATGGCTCATGGGTAATCACATGGGATCATAACATAAAGAACATGGTATATTGAGATCATAGTAATATAAGAAATAAGGGAAATATATATTAAATAACATAAAAAGGGTCTAGGATAATTTCATAGATAATACAACAGGGTGAAAAAAATTCCCATGATGGATCATGTTTACTCACTAATACCACAGAAAACATCTAATTAGAGAAAATCATTACTTAGTGCATTGGAGCGCTATCTGGGTGAAGCCATCATAACATATGAATGACTATGTGTTAAAAAAAAGAAATAAATCATAAGGAAAAAACCAAATAATTACCCATTGAAATAAAATGGCTTTTATTATCTTACCACATTTCATAATCAATGTAAATTTCATAATGAAGTCATTTGAGAGATGAACATAAGGCATGCATTTCCCTATAAAATTAAAGGAGGATATGATATGAATATATATGAGAGTAAAATTTAAATAATTTAGAATCAATATATAATATCAAATGTTTTTGTAATTATTTTATAATGTATTTTAAAAATATATGGAATATATTATGAGAAAAATAACCATTTCATTTTGAAAACACTTATTTAAAATATGAACAATTTCCAATATTTTATTGAATCATTTTCACAAAAAAAATAAACATGGATAATTATAACTAGGACTCAAAATAATGCAGTAGAAATAAAAATATAAAATTCAATACATGTCATATAAGTAACAATAAATCATTATTTTCACACTTTTATAGAAATTAATAATTTTCCCCATTTGAAAAAAATCAACAAATTCCATTAAAATAATTGTTAAAAATATAAAATTTTGGAAGGAATTTATTTAATAAATAATTTTATAATAGAAAAAAATTAACATATTTTTATAAAATATAGACATATAATGGGACAATTTAAAATCTTATATAAGACTCAGGAATGGTACTAGTTATAAAAAATTCATGATGATTCATTATTCAATAAGGGAGGAAATGGATACTAAACATGTAAACCCCATTTATGAGTAGATGATAATGGAATATATGTGGTTTATGAAATAATTTAATTTTATTAACCCCAATATATATTTTATGATAAAAATTATTTAAAAGAAATTATATTTTAACATAAATCCTTAATTGTTTTGGAATCATTCAATTAAAATACAGTTGGTTGAAGTAAAATTAATTATAACATAAAATAAAATAATTTATGTAGGATTAATGATATAATATAAAAAATGTTTATTCATATACTCTATATAAAAAAATTTCATAGAAAATTATAGTGTTCCAACATGAAGGAAAGTTGAGAAGAAACCCCTAATAGTGATAATAACGCTTGATTGAGTATTAATCACTGTTGTGATAATGTTTTTCAAATTTAAACCAACAAAAAGGAAATTGGAAATAAAAATAAATAAACCTGATGCAATCTAACACATAATCATTTATTTATATAGATAATGATGTAGAAGTAGAACCACATGAATTAAATATTGGGATAAAAACCATGTAAAAAACACGGTAACATTTGAATCTCAATGCCCATGAATTAATAAATTCAAATGTAATAATAAATATCAAGATAATAATGATAATAATATACACATTCAAAGTATAAGTATATACATAATATCAAAGAAATTAGGTTTATAATAATAAAATATTCCTCAATGAATGAAAATTGACACAAAATATCTTATTGTGATAATAATGATAATGTGATAATTAATCAATGAAGTGATAATGTGTATCAAATGTGAACCCAAAAAATTACAACTTAAATTAATACAATCAAAAGTTTTTCCATACATAATCATGGCTTAAAATATAAAATTATAAGATGTATAGCCCAGTGAATTTGAAATCACATTAACAAACCCCTTACCACATGTTCTACTCATCACGTACATAATTTAATTTATTAAATGATAAAATTATTTCACTTATTTAATTTATTAAGAAACTATTAAAAGTTTATATACATTATTTTTTATTTATTAAGATATTTTTATTTATATAATAAATTAAATTTTGGTGGGATATTTTGATGATATTCAGTTCAAATATCCAAAATAACATTGATTGGTTAACTAGGGTAAAAGAAAAAATTGTTAAATAATCTATAAAGTAATAATCATGATAAAATTAATATTTTGATACATAAAATAAAATTTTAAAACCATCCATGAAATATGTTTATGCAAAATTAACCATGTTACAATCGTGGAGGTGGTAGGTCATACATACGCTCGAGAAAGGTTTCGATTATTCAATGATAATTATAGAAATAAGGTATGTATTAAATAACCTTTCCATAATTATGAAAATATCAAAAATAAAATATATTTTTCATTAAATATAATTAAATATTTCATCCATGTTATGTGTTGATGACAAACTAATTTCTTCACATTGTGGAGGCTGTAGTCCACAAATACACACGAATGAAATTATCATTTTTCAGTGAATGGAAAGGTAGTAATTTAAATGACATATTATAATTTAATAATGATAAATATTTTAATTAATATCATATGGATACAAGAAATAAATCATCATAAACATTTCTCAGCAGATAAAGATAAATCAAATTCCATCGGTACATGAAGTAGTAGTCAGTCGTTCACATGAATGATAGTTTTGTTTCACTTATGTTGGAAGAGGAGAATGATATAAGTTATTAACATATTATATTTAAATCATATTATTTGAGTAATTCTGATGTTATTATATCAACATGTTTGAATAATTTTTTATGTTTATGTAATAAAAAATAATGGAAAATCACCTGGTTAAGAATAATACCTCTTCTACAAACAACCACTTTAGGTTTAAATAAAATAATTAATATGAGGATGTTATAACAAAAAATGAACATATAATGTGGAAGAGAATGAAATTAATGTATTTTTAAATTGTTTTATGAACAAAACATGTCTTCATGTGTGGATATAAGAGGAGAAGGGGGTAATTTTATATGTACGAGAGGGAATGTACATGGAAATTTAATGAAATAATATAAAATGTTAATATAATTACAAATATTGCTTCAAACTAGACCTATATTCTATGGTGGGTTATGACATGGTTCAAATATATCTATATAATTGGATTATTCATGTTTAATTCGATAATATACCCTTATATTTTATATTATGTTCTATGTATTCCTATTATAACATTAATCGTGGTAATTTTTTTTTAAAATATAGTTTATATTTATTAAGAATATAAATTACATCAAACATATTACCTAATATTAATAATGTTTATTAAAAATGTTGGATCCACTTTATCAAATTAAAATAAAATAAGTGGTGGTGTTTAATTTAAAAAATTAAACCGATAAAATGTGTTGAGAAACACATTTTTATGAAATATATTCTTCAAGCATAATATGATATTATATTAACTATATGTCTAGTTATAATAGTAATATTATTTTAAAATATTATATATAGAAAAATAATATATAAATTTTATTTAAATAATTCCACATCATTCGTTATTTTAATTAATTAAAATTTAAAAACATTACGCACTTAAAAACCATTTTTAGATAAATACATTTTGATTCAAAAAAGTGATCATATTCTAAAATATAGTATAAATAATATTCAAATTAAATTAATTATATTTAATATAAGAATATTATAATTATGTTAATTTTGAATCAAATTTGAGAACATTGTGTGATTTTTATATGGCATAATTTATTGAGAATAAAAGACAGTTTTACAAAAATCAGAATTTTTCATTATTCCCGAAAAAGTCATTATTTTCTTGGAATATCAATATTTAATAATTTTTTTTATATGGTTATATAAAAAATATAATATTTTATCAATTAATTTTTCCAAAATTTTATAAATTAATGAAATTATTTTTTCCCAAAAGGAATAAAATATTGTCATTGAATAATTTTTTTGAAGAATAACATGAATTTACTAAAAATTAATTTGCATGAATTAATATATAAATATAGATATAGTAGGATATGTATATATATCATATAAATAATAATCTACTATTCATAACAACCAATTTAATGGGTATGTTATAATATTCATATTTAAATAATAACATTTCATGGATGTTTAGGTTAGGTGTTATATATCATATATGCTATCAAAAAAGTTTTTCTTATTAAAGTATAAGGGTGTTATATGATTACTAACTTTAATAAAATTAATTCATAAAATTTTATTTTGTTATCAGTAGTAAATGTTTATGATCAGAAAGCACCTTTTTTGTAATCCATCATTGTGAAATTGGTTAATAAAACATACTCTTGATAATAGACAATGGGAAGTATGAAGATCATATAGAAGAACACATAACTAGGATTCCCTCTAGGAAAAAATTATTATGAATTAAAAAAATACGAAAATGGAAGAAAAGAGTAATTAAAAAATAATAATGTAGAGTGATAAAGATCATTGATCACAAGAAAGTGAATTTTATTTAGAGTTTTAACGATCTTACAACCATAAACTCTAGAGGTTTGAAAAAGACAATGAATTCATCTGAAATAATGGTAATAGGATAATTATTTTATATTAACATCCTCTTACAAGAGATATGTAATTTCATATCACATTGACTAAGAATATATAGAATATATACTGAATTGAATCATATAACTTCATACTATAAAAAATATTCACCATAATCTCATCTCATTCTCTAAAGGATGAGTATTTTGGATAAAACGTTTTTTCTTGAATCAATAAAAAAATATTCTAATATTTCACATAATTAAAAAAAGAATAATAATATATTCAACCTATTATTATACATTTTCAGTACTAAAAATATTTTTTAAAATGTAAAAGAATTAAAGAAACTATAATCCTTTATATTATGGAATACAACATTTATATCGACACATGACCCTCACTCCCGGTCCCTATGCTAAAATAATGAAAATTACAATATTGGATACGGTGATGATATTTTTGAAATAAATATTTCTATCCCAAATATAAAACATAAAATGGATAACATGTTTCACATAAATTCTCAAGGACAATTTTATTTTAGTATTTATAGAATTAGGACAAACTCCTACATAAAAATTCCTAGGATACCTATGAAAAGCTTTTATATTTATCCAATATTTTCCAATTTCAAATTAGTTCATCCAAATAATCCTTGTTATATCATTTATGTGCATAAAATTTCCTACATCACTCATTAACACTTGTAAAAAATAAATATAAGAATGGTGAGCTCAAATATTTAGTATGGATAAACATATGTATTAGCAAATGGATATCATTAATGAAAATAATAAGTGAATAATGATATGATGACATTATAAAAGTTCATGAGTTTAAAATATAAATATTTATAACCATCTATACATGGATCATCAACCACGTAAACATGGAATAAGGCATTAACAATGAAAAAGGTCTTACAAATCAATAACCATGATTCACATGATATTAATCTTAATCAAATGTAAAATTATAAACCCATAAAAATAGTAGATAAAACATATTGTTATCTTGGAAAATCACATCATTTGACCATTATAGACAACATAAAAAACATTCAATAAATACGTACAAATTTGAATAACCATATAACGTAGTTCTAATATAATTATTTGGAGAGAAACATTATTTCCAATGTAGTAGGTAACAATCTTGGTGCCCAAATGAAATAATGGGATCCCATATGAGCTATAATGGGGATGAAACCTTCATAAATTATTTCCCAGGAAAAAATCATGAATGAATCCTTTGAAAAAGATTTAATCCCATGTGTAAAACACTTTTGGATATTTAAACCTATTTTTCTTGTAAAAATCACTTATAAAATCTAAAAATTGTGCACATAATAATGAAAACATGTTTTTATAAATAGAAGTGAGAAAATATAATTTAAAAATATAATAGCTTGTGATTAATGAAAACATGAAATTTTGTTCATGTAATATATGTTAAGAAAAAACATTTTTTTTTACTTTTGAAAAAATTGTTGAATGTGTAACATTTAAAGAGTCTTTTTAATGGAAATTTACTTACATAATACCTAAAAAAGATTATTATTTAAAAAACATGATAAAAATTATAAACATCCCAACATAATACATAAATTTTTGTATAAATAATTTAATAAAATCATGTTTGTAATCATCAAAAATAAATAAAAATATTTATAAGAATAATTTATATAAGCATTTAAAATGAGGTTTTTTAGTTGAAGTGTCCTTTGCAAATATAATATCATTGATATGAGAATTTAAAAGTTTAATTTATTATATATATGAAATGTAAATGCATATAGATTTTTTTTAAATAAAACATAATCTATTCAAAATACATTTCCCAATTAATATTAGAATGTTATAATTAAGATGTAGAAGATTGACCCAACGAATAAAAACTGGGTTAATAATTCCCTTACTAAATTGAAATTAATTGAATACTACACCACATGAAGGGATAATAATTTAATAAAATTTAATATCATTAGAATAAATAAAATCATTGTATAACAGGTCACCGAAGAGTTATATATAACTCAGAAACTAATATTGGCGCATAATATCACAATACGCCTCAACGAAATAACATTGAGGCGAAGTCCTTAAACTTAAGTCTAAATCATCAATTAAAATATCTATATTCATAAAAAATAAATAAAAATTAATTAAATACTATCTATATAACCTTTATAACATTTATTATTCTTTTTATATCACCAATTACCATGTTATAACTTTTTCTTAATTATTCATGTCTACATCGTAAATTTTGATGATATTTGGTACATGAGTCAAAAATGAAATTGATAGTATGTATATAATAAAAATTTTCATTATTACCTAATATCTATAAAAATAATCATGAAACAATTATTATTTTTTTACATATATTGTACTTTTATATATTTCTATTAAATATGGATATGAAAAATGAAATGTGTTACAATCATACAGGTAGTAGGTCGTATATACAACTAGTAACATTTCCATTTTTCAATGATCTTAATGAAAATAAGATAAGAATAATTTTATCATTCCATAATTTTAATTATATATTTATTATCATATTAATAATTTAAATATACTTATATATATCATCGATGTGATGTGGTGATGAAAAATGAATCACATTGCTTTTTGGAGGTGATAATTCACACATAAGAACGAACGATGTCATCATTTTTCTATACATGTAATTGTAATAACATTAATATATATTATATTATAGTAATTATAATTATTTAATTAATATCATATATAATATTTAATTCTTTCCTTATAACTGTCTATAGAGACGGTGATAGAAAATTAATTACATGCTTTATTGAGGCAGTAGTCTACTGTACACACTGATGAAGAATTACGATTTTTTTTTATCAAAATGAAGATGGATATGGCCCAAGAAAGAAACATAATAAAATCTAGTTATATGTAAGATACTCTTTTTATATTTTATATCAGTCGATGAATATTTTAATGAAGTGAAGAATAAATAATATATAAACACTTTATTAACAATGATACCTCTTTTTCAGACAATCTCCATATAGTAAAACATTAATAACACTAAGTATGGTGTTAATCCTAAAATAAGTTATATATATTGTATTTTTGGATTATAGTAAGGTATTTGGATAGGTATTGGACTAAAATATAGGTTTTGAAGTGTGATAAAAAGAGTAGAAGATGTTAACTTTTATAAAATAAGGTCGGGGAATAATTGTAATTTCTCAAAATATAAAATAAATTTCAATTTAAAATGTATAAAATGAGATTTATACATAATATATAATATATATGGGTCTAAATACACTCATAAAATAATCCTTGGACAAGTTTAGGTCACATTATTACCCTTATCATTTAGTTTTGACCCCTTTAAATCACACCGTGACAATATGGATTTGTACTCATTAGGGTAATACAATTACTATAAATAAACTCATAAATGAATAATTAATAATACATTTCACTTTCTACCATTAATTTTGATCATTATATTTTTTTTGGAATTTAATATCATTTAATAATAAGTTATTTATTTTAAAATATCATTAATGACAATTTTAACACTCTTCATTGTATTATCTTCTATAACATTCAACAAAAAAAAGATAATCTAGAGCCAAATATTCTAAAACATAAATAACATTTCAAATAAATCTATTAAATTTGTCTATGACATAAATATCTAAAATTATATTTATTTCATTATTTTAAATATAATTTAATTTAAATTTCTATATATTAAACAATTAGAACATCATTGTTTTATAAGAATTTATGGTAATAATTTCTTCCCATTAAATTAAAACTAAATTAAAATGGTGAAGATAAATAATTAATATTTATAAATACTATTTATGGTCAAAGATATATTCGGTTTGACCACTAAATGAAAGTGTTATACTTATTAGAACCAATTTTTTGGTAAGTTTGACTTTTCTAAAAAAATACTATAATGGGATCAAAGTAATCCACGGGTCTTTAAGAGTTCATAAGTTAGAAATAATTATTATTTGGTTCAAAAATAATACATAAAATAAAATCAGTACATGTTTTTGGGTAATTTTAATATAATTATCATAATTATTTTTACCATTAATTACCTGATTTAAACTTATGAGTAGTAATAAAAAATAATAAGTATATTATTAATAATTTACAAAAATAAAAGGGGAATATTTAATAAATTTATAATATATTATTCAAAATATGGAATCCATTTTTCAATATTGAAAACATAAATTTGGCTAAAATTATTTTAAAATTAATCCCATATTTGGGATGAAACAACGGGTTTTGAAAGTAAAAATGATCAAAAGATTGAAATGTTTTGAATGAAATTTCAATTTGAAATTGATTAAATTGACATAAATTTTATATAATAATTTATAATTGGACTAATTATAATTTTAAATCAATTAATAGTATAATTTAAATATATAATTAGAGGAGACCGAAATGGAATTTTCAATTAAAATAGAGTAATTTCTAAAATTCACCCAAAAATGAAACCAATCAGAAAAATAAAACAAATTTAGGAAATGGATATTTGGAAATTATTATTTCAACAATAATATTTTTTTTTTCAATTAAATTTTTTAAAAGTGTTGAAATTTATTTTTTAAACAAATTTTTATTAAAAAGGTGACAAGATAGACTTTTTTGAAAAATAATTCTTTTAGAGGTAAAATTGGATTTGATATTAACTTATTCCTATAAAATCTATTGAATTAATTTCACGTTGTTTCAAAAAAATATCTAAAAAATAAATTTATTCTTATTTATACCAACCTATATAATTTCATGGTGATAAATCCCATATTAAATTGTAATATTTAGTTGTTCGTTTAAGATTGATGCGACATATTTTTATGATATCTAAAATATTGTTTCCTTCTAAAATATTGGCACATTACATTCTATACATGTTTGAAAAATTTCATCCGTATAATTTTAACCTGGTATTTAAAACTAGAGATTTGAATTTTGGAAATATTATTGTAAAAATCCCACATCGGAACAATGGTCAAGAAAAAATCCATTTGAGAAAAGGAAAAATAAAATACGAAGGTCACCTAAGACAACACATACTCAGGTTCTATGTTGGATAAATTTAAATGGAAGAGAAAATTGACAATCATGTTATGAGGGACATTGATATCAAACATGGTCATTATAAATTAATCAACATAAAACTATAACTCGATGACGGGTCCAAATTCTATTGATTTATCAGTTGGAAAAGTAAATGGATAAATTTTTTATTTCATGATCAATTTAATAAATATGAAGAATTATTTTACATCTTAGACAAAGAAAAAAATAAATTTATTTACAATAAATAGGTAGTTACATCCTTTAATAAAATTACACTAAAAAATCATCAATTTCTATAAATGACAAGTACACAAAATGGTTTTTTCACATCAGAATAACATTAATAAACTTCTAAAGAATAAAATAATCCAAAAGGATTATCAATATATTTATTCTATCTTTAAACATTAACTAAATCACAAAAGCTTAGAATAAAATAGGATAATTACACAACACAATAAACCATTATATGATGGAAAAAAACTTTAATATCTAAAATTCAACAGTGATACAAAAATTTCAACATTTCCAACTAACTACCCTTAAAAATACACATAACTACAATATAATAAGATTTAAACCCAAAAAATCAGAAGGATTTGATCACATAGACATCCAATATAGTATTAACACCTTTCATCAAATATCATCCCTCACTTTTAATGTCTCATACGATCATGTAATTCCACAAATCATATAATCTTCCAGCATTCTAATTATCTTAATAAATAACACGAATAACTATAAACCCATAATTAATCCATATAGGCTTCCAAAGGACAATTCAACCATTACTACTCTATATTTTTACAAATAACATTCATTTTGAATCCCAAAAATATTATATACATAAATTACTTCAAAACCAGTGATATTATAATCTATAAAGTCTAGTAATACCTTTAAAACATTGTCGAAAAAAAAGTAAAGGCGTTCTTACTCAATTAATGTGTTTCACACCATCATCATAAGGGTAAAACATACCTCAAGCTTTTATTAAAACCCAAATTTGTCTTAGAAAAAATTAATGAAATACCACTATATAATTTTTCTATACAGAAACACTTCATTTGTCTTATTCAAAAATAATTATATGGAATATGTCCTTATGATTTTTCAATGTCATATTGAAAATAATTATTATCTTAAATATAAACATTAGTGTATTCCTTTATAATACTGATGTCCCCAGTATCTTTCAGTGGGTAGTACAAATATCAAGAAGAGAAATCGTAAAGTCCTTAGTTTTATTCCTCCTATTGAATAACATAGATTACTTGAGTAATTGATATAAAATAAGTTAAATACCATGAATCCTAGAAGTTTTTGATAAATTAAAATGTATTGGATATATAATATTGTTTCTTTCTTGGGATTTGGATGCCCAAAAAGCATTGAAGATCATATAATACAGATTTTACCATAATAATGATGATTAAATCATCTGAAATTGATAATAAGGTTGTGTGAGATCCTTATCTATATATATTGATAAAATATTATTTAATATATAGAGAATAAAACATTATAACATAAAATGAAATACTTATTGATAGAATGAAGAAAATGACAATATAAATTCTATAATAATTTAACATTCATATCATTTGTAACTAAATCAATTACCACCCAAAATACAATATATAAAAATTCTATTTGTCACCTTAATATTACATAACATAAATACTCAAAATTTTCAATAATATATTTAACTAATTATCAAACATATAATAATAAACCCATGATTATATCTATAACTCTTATGAAGACATCCTAATCTCCAATGTTGTCTAAACTAACCATTGATACCTACTATAATGGCCCAAGAAATCAAGTCCTAGATCCTATGCTGCAATTACGAGCGTTACATTTTCCTCTATGAGGGTGATATTTGTGACAAAAATTAATCCATACGAACCTTATAACATCAAAAGGAGAACACAATTCTTATAAATTATTGAGGATCTTTTATGTTTAGTGTTTTGGGGAATAAAGAATAACTCCTAAAAAATCAAAAGTCATCAAATGAAATTTTTCCCATTTAACCTAGCTATTTTTATTTCACATTAGGTCATAAATTTTATCATGTGAAATAATTTATAGAACAATCCGTTTTTAACATTACTCTTTAGAACAGGGGTAAAGGGAAGCATAATAAGAGTGATATAAAATGATCAACAAGGGTAATCATATGCATTATAAATAGAATGTCATTAATTAGAATAAGATGGCATAAGGGTATTCTGACATAAACCAAGTGCACTAGTCTTAAATATGTATATTCCTACCCATCTATACTTAGATCATCAAACATGTAAACATGGAATATGGTGTTGATATTCGAAGAAGTGAAATGAATTTATAACTACGTGCATTGGTTTATGAATCATGATTAAATGAAACATCATAAACCCATAATATACAAGGATAAAACATATTATTTTCTCTTAACATCATATCAAATGACCCCTATATAACCCTTAGAAATATTAATTACTATATAACATAATTCGAATATAATTCTTTGTAGCAAAATATCAATACCCAATGCATTAAATAACTATATAGAAACACCAAATGCTATAATGGGAATACCTATGAGCTATAATGGGAATAATACAATCTTAAATAATTTAAAAGGATAAAATAATGAGTAAAACCCTTGAAAATTTTTTTAAAACTATTTTTAAAACACTTAAAGATATCAAAATACCATTTTCGTTTAAAACCCACTTTTAAAATCAATAAATTTGAACATCATAATGATTCTTTTTTTTGAAAATTACTATGAAATAAAATAAAAGAAACATTGAAGAATTAATGATTCATAAAATGATGATTTTTTTTTCATGGCATATATATTAAAAAAGCAATCCTTTTGTAATTTGTAAAAATAGATGAAAGAGTAACTTTAAAAGAGTATTTTCGAAAGCACGTCCCTTACATAAAACCTCAAAACAACCAATTTGAAGAATCATTTAAGAAAAATATGAATGTTACTATTTTAAATAAATTTATTTAAATATAATTACATTCATAGAAACCATTTTAAAAACAAGTACATGAAAGATAAAGATTAAAAAGAATAAATATTTGAAACATTTAAAATGAGGATTTTTATTTTTAGAGTCCTTGAAAAATATAATATCATTGAATTGAGAATTAATAAAATGAATGGATTAGGTGTTTCTTCATTCAATCCACATAAAAAAATATTTAAATATATGAAAATATATTCCAAATTAATTTCACATAGAATAATAGAACATCAAAATCAAGAATTATATGTCTACCCCAATGAATGGAAATTGGGTAATAAATTCTCTTACTAATTTATAATTAGTTCAATAGTATTCCACATGAATGAGTAACAATTAATGTTTTTTAAAAAAACATGAGAATAAATAAATTAATTATTTAACATGTTAATGTAATGTTATATTCACCTCATGAAAACATATCAGTGTAAAACGTCTAAATATGACTCAATAAAAGAAAATTGGAATGAAGTTCATTACCTTGAGTCCAAATAATCATGGAAAATAATTTTTATTCTTGAATAATGACCTTGGGTAAATTTTTTACATATATCATAACCTTTTAATTTTTATTATTCCTTTTATATCACTTATTACTATGGTATAAAAATTATGTATCTATTTATGGTTATATCAATAATTTCAATGATATTTGGTACATGGGTTGAAAATGACTTTGGTATGATGCCTATAGTAAAAGTGGTCATTATTACATCATATGTATAATAATAATAATTCAAAAAAAATTAAATTTTATACACAAATTATTCTTTTAAATCCATCTATTAAATACATATATGTAAAATGAACTACATTATAATCATTGAGAGGGTAGTTGTACAATAAATTGAGTAACGTTTCAGTTATTCAATGATAATTATGGAAAAATGTTAGGTATAATTTTATATTTATTGAATTAGAATAATATAGTTAGTATGGTACTAATATTTTAAATATACTTATATATATCATCCATGTAATGTGGTGATTATAAATGAATCACATCGCTTCACAGAGCTGACAATTAACACTTATGCACAAACAATGTTATAATTTTTCTATGCATGGAAAGGTATGAAAAAGAAATGCTATATTACCTTTTTATAATTATGAATATTTAATTTATATCATATATAAAAATTAATTCCACCATTATAAAGTTTCTTCAGAGATGGTGATGGAAAAATTATTAAATCAGTTCGCGAGGCAGTAATCTTCCGTACACACAGATGATGAATTGTTTTCTCATTTGATGGAAAAAAAGAGATGAATATGTGTGATGAAAATAATAAAAACACTTCAGTAAATTTATGATAATTGATTTATTATCCTAAGATGTTTTTAGAATATTTGGAGCATGTGGATAAAGAAATAAATTATAAATACATGATTAAAATCGATATCTCATCTTCAAACACATTATGACCCATAAGGGTGGTGTTATTCCTTAACTAACACTAATATAATTTAAGGGGGGATTATATAATGTTATTGTTATATGTTTGGTCCAAAATAAAGAGGTTTTTATGTGTGAATGAAAGAGGTAATGTTTTTCCCTTTTATAAGAGAGGGGAGGGTCACTCTTGGAACTTCTTATAATATAAAAAAAATTCAATTAAAATTGGATTAAAAGCATGTTACATAAAATATAGGATAATTATAGGTATAATTACTCTAATATAAATTTTTTGGGACTATTTTAGGTGAAATTATCACCCTTATTAAAAATCTTGTACGCTTATTTTACGCACATATGTCTTATTATGACGACATGGATTTGTACTCTTTAAGGGTTAATATAGTTACTATAAAATTACAAACAAAAAAATGAATTATTTATATGTGTTTCAACCTTATAAAAATAATTTTATTGAATCTATTATATTTTGTAATTTTATAAAATATAAAAATACAATATTTATTTGAAAATATTATTATCGTCAATTTTGACACTAATAATTAGTTTTTACTTTTATGAAAATCAATAAAAAAATAAAACTATAAAAAAATTATATAATATATTAAAAATGTCAAATTAATCAATAAAATTAATCAATAAAATTAATAAATAAAATTAATTATCTAGAATTATTTTTATTTTAAAATTTGAAATTTCATTTATTTGATATTCTAATTAATTAAAAAATTATTGTTTCATCGTTGTGAAATCCTTTTATTCAATTATATATTCGATAAAAATTAAAAATAATTTATGATTATTAAGATAAATATTCTATATTTATAAATTATATTTATGGTTGAAGATATCTTCTATAGGATCATATATTAAAATTTTAATACTTATTTAAAATATTTTTGTGATAAATTTTACTTTTCTCAAAATAAAATACTATAAACGGCTTAAAGTCAAAAAAGTGGTTATAAGAGGTCATAAATTAGAACCAAGGATGATTTATGTGATAAATAATGCATCCAATTAAAATATCAAGTGTTTTATCATAATCCTTATTATAATAAGTTTCACCTTTAATATCCTGGTTTATTATTAATCGTGGAAACAAAAATTTACTATGTTTACAATTCTTGTTGTAGAGAAATAATAGAGGAAAATTATTAAATTTATAAAATATGTTTCAAAATATTTAATCCCTTTTTAAAAATTCAAAACATATATTTGGATAAAATTATTTTAAAATAAATCATTTAGATAGGATAAAATAATAGGTTTTTAGAAGAAAAAAAGTTCAAATGTTTGAAATGTTATTATATCCAATTTCAATGTGAAATTTATTCTAATGGAAATGATTGAACATATTTATGTATTATTGAACTAATTATAATTTTAAAAGAATTTTAAATATAATGTATCTATATGAAGAAATTAGAATAAAAGGGAGTTTTAAATTAAAAGGCATTATTTTCACAATTCATCATAAAATGAATCCTATCAAAAAAGTTAAAAAAATCATAAAAAGTAAATTTTAATTTCCATATTTTAAAAATAATGATTATATTGTGATGGAAAATTATTAAATTGTAAAAATTTTGTCTTAAAACCAGTCATTTATTAAAAGGTATAAAACCTACCTTTTTTAAAAAATACATCTTTAATGAATAAAATTGGATTTGATCTCATAATATACCTATCAAATATATTTAATTAATACAAATTATTTTAATAATTATTTTAACAAATAATATAGTTTGTTTAATTTCACCCTTTTAGTATTATTTCTATTCAATAACTACCATATTAAATAATAATAATTAGTTTTTCTTTTAATCTTAATGTGGAATATTGTTTACACTATCTAACATAGTGTTTTATTTAAAAATATGGATATGTAACGTTTTCTGTCCATTAGAAAAAATTTACCCTGTTATGTTTAACCTGGTATTGAAAACTCAGGGTTTGACTTTTCAAAATACATTTGTAAAAATCACACAAAGGAACAAGGTTTAAGAAAACATCCATTTTAAAAGAGAGAAATAAAATTATGAAAGTCAAATTAGATTACTCATACCAAGGTTTCATGTATAAAAACATGGGCATGAAATAGAATACTTAAAATCAATATCTGAAGGAGTGTGATATAGAACATGTTCATTATAATGTGAACCATCACAGAATTGTAAATCTATGATAGTTCAAATTTCCATTGATAAATTAGTAAGAAAAGTAAACTGATAATGTTTTTTTCTAAGATAATTTTAATAATGTTGTGGAAATATTTTATTACCACAACTAAAAAAATACGGAAATATACATACATGAATACAATAGTTTCATCCTTTACTCAACATCCACTAAAAACTCATTTTTTTCACTAAAAGACGAGAATTCAAGATGCATTTTTTTACACCTAAACCGTAAGAATCAACTTATTGAGAATCAAATAATAAATTAATGATTATCTATAGTTTTTCTTTTATATTTCAACATTAACAAAAAATAAAATGTTTAGGATAAAATAAGATAATTTCCCAAAAAATAATAAATAAGTATACGATGGAAAACTACTTTAATCTCCAAAATTCAATAGTGACACCCATAGTTCAACAAAGACCAATAAATAACCTTAAAATTACTGAAATAAATTATAGACTAATATTTTAACTCAAAAATCATAAGGATTTGATCACATAAATATCCATAATATTATTAACAATTACCATCAAATTACATCAATTACTTTCAAATCCTCATATCAAAATTAATCTTCCCTAATCAAATAATTTCTATGTTTTCTAATCCTCATCATAAATAACCCGAATCATCATAAATTAAAATCAAAATAATATTTTAATCCAAATGACAGTTCAACCTTGACACCACATAGTTTTAACTTATACCATTCATTTTGCATCATAAATATGCAATAACTCTCAATTTCCTCAAATCAATGATCACATGAACAATAAAGGCTACCAATAACTTTAATAACATGTCCACCAAAATAAAAATAATTATACCTCAATTAACCTTTTTTATACCGTAAACCTATGGGTTACAAATACCTCCAAAATTTATCATAACCCAAATATTGTCTCCCAATTAATTGAAAAAATACTACTACATAATTTATATATATAATAAGATCATATTTCTAATTATATATTCATTATATCGAATATAAACATATAATATTTCAGTATCACATAATAAAATATGTTAATCTTAAATATAGACATAATGGTCTTTATTAAAGATATTGATCACCACTTTGATTTTTTATAGGTCGTACCAATCTACAAAATATAAATAGTAAAGTCCCTAGTTGAATTCCTCTTATCTTATAACATAAATGATTTGATTATTTGAATAAAAAAAAGGAGAAATACCATGATACATATAAAATTTTGAGAAATGAAAAAGTTTTGTATACGAATTTTTATTATTTGAAGTATTTTTGATGATAAAAAAGAATTTAAGATCGTACGAAGATTCTTTTTCCATGATAGTCTAGATTAAACCATCTAGAATGCAAAATAATATTGTGGGAGATACTTATTTGTTAATCTTGATAAATGATTATTTAATCCGTAGAGCAGAATAACATAAAAAAATAAAATGAATAATTTTCTATTAAAATGATGTCCATAACCATATAATATCTACAATATGTTGAATTTCACATTATTTATAACTAAGCTGATCACACTTATAAATATAATCTATTGAAATACCAAAATTCACCATAATATTTAAAAAACTAAATCCTCTAAATGGGTTTATATGAAATTGAATAGGTATTCATCCTTAAAATAATAAACCCCCAATGATAACCATAAATCTAAAGAATATATTATAATTTCAAATGTTGTATAAACAATCCTTCAGTTCCAACTATAATGGACTAATACACGTAATCCGATATTCTGTACTGATATTATGAATCATACATTTTCACATAGGATGCCAATATTTGAAACCCAAATTTTTTCATCCAAACCATATAATATCAAAATTAATAATTGGATCACTTACATTAATGAGGACCTTTCATGTTTAGAGTTTTATATATTTATAGAAAACTCCTTTATAAACAATTCAAAAGTCAAAAAATTAACATTTCTACCATTTGAACCATATTTTATTATTTCATATTACGTCATGAAATTTAACATTATGAAATAAATTGTTGACAAAAAATTTTCAATACCACTCTTTAAAACCCAGGGAAAGAGAAAAAATAAAGGTGAGAAAAAATTCTCAGTAAGCTTAAACATTTGATTTATTAATTGAATACCCCAAATGAACAGAAGAAATAAATTAGGATATTATTATATAATCAATGTGAATGAGTATAATATAAAAATATTATTACCCATAAATAAGAGGATAACCAAATATATAAACCTGGAATGATAAATAATAAACATCATAAACCCACAATATGAATAGAAAAAACATATTGGTATCTTAAAACATCATATCATTGATCCCTTAAAAAACCCTTACAAATTGGAATAAACTGACGAAAAACATTCTATATAATTCCTCAATGAACAAATCACCACCCAATGCATATGAGTGTTATCTTGGAACATCTATATCTATAACTAGAGCACTTATGAGATATAATGGTTCTAGACCCTTTTTAAATGACATTCATGGAAAAAATCTTGAATAAATGCCTTAAAAACAATTTTAAACCCACGATTAACACACTTTTGGACATCAAAATACAATTTCCTTGATAAAATCACTTTTGTAATATAATAACCAGGGAAGTAATAAGGGAAAAAGTAGAAAAATGGCCAATTTCAATATACCAATTTCCATGGTTTTACTAAAATCATGGCCATATGTGTGTTCAATAGCAATAAATTTAAGAATAGTGGCTACATGATATTTTTCTAAGGGCTGTAGCCACGGTTTTCAAAAATATGGTTATAACTCTCCCAACCTTGCATAGGAGAAAATGTTTCCCCTGTAAAAAAATGGAAAGATCGACACAATTTTTATGCCTCCACCACAATATTTTATAATATATATAACAATATATCAACATATATATATATATATCTCTCTGAAGCTATTTTTGGTGTCGTGGTTAGTCATCTAAATCTTATAGGTGAGGTAGAAAGATCGAATATAGTTAGTGGAATATTATTTTGGGCTATAACAATGGTTTTCCTGGGTTATATTCCTGTTTTTCAATCATGGAAATAACACATAGAGAGTTAAATTTGGTATACCAATCATAGTATATTTCCTTAATCTCTTAGGAGAAACATTCAGATTTTCCTTCATCTTGTTACCCAATGAATTTCAGAGCTATATCGGGCTCACCCGCCCTAGGTTTATCACAGAACCACCCATATATGAAAAAAATTCCCAATAAACATAATCATAACACATAACCCAAGTATAAAGGAATGATAACATTTCCACAATGTAGTTACAATATATAAATTCAAGATATTGAAGAAATCAATTCTTTATCAAACAATTTTCAAATCCATTTCAAACATTTAATAATGTGATTTTTGTATCAAAGTGTCCCATAACACATTGAAGATTTTAAAAGAATTAAAATTTTTAAACATTAATTTTTATATAAATAAATCCTTAAACCCCTTTTTTAAACATGGACATCAATGAGAATGACTTCTAGGAATAAATCCATAAAACAATATTTCAGTTAAAAAATTATTAACTAAATGAGAGATTCTTAAATACAAATAATTGAGGAATAACATTTCATCAAAACTTTATAATATCATGAAAATAAATGTATTCATGATTTAATACTACAAAGGACAATATATACACCATATAAAAGTGAATTGGTTCATAACAACAATGAAGTCTCAAGGGAATGCAAATTAAGAAGAAAACCATTATAAAGATGGTATCCTTAGATTAAGGATAAATCAAAAACATAATTATTTGTGAAAAATAAGAATACACCCATTATAAGGGGATATTATGTGTAAAATAATCAGAGAAAATTCACACATATTTATAGCATGACATAATAAAAAATTATAAGTTTATCCTAAAGAAATGAAATTGCGTTAAGAAATTATCTTATATAAATTCGACCACCTAACGACATCACTTTAAAAATAAAAAAATGATTTTATGTAATAGAAAAGGATATATCATTATTTGGAAATAATTTTTACAAAAATAAGGATATATAAGAACGTATCCAAACATAATATAATGTAAATTAAAAGACTTAACAAAGAATAAGTCTCTGAAAAAAGAGTATTGTGAAAGGTTCCCTTACCGATTTGGTAACATACGAAACATACACCCCATGATGGAAGGATCATATAATGAAGATTTAAATACCGATAAATTAATGTATATTACACAAATAATGCAATCATGGGAAGTACATACACAACACAAAAGGAAATAGTTTCAAATATAGCATGAATCTCACGGAAATAAAAGTTAAATGAAAACCTCCTGCCACATTACATTCAATCAAGTCATATGAACAAAAGTTAATAACCACCAAATGAATCACAGAATACCATGAATATAAATATAATAATGATAATATATATCATATGGAAGTACACGAAACACCACATGCAATAAATAATTAGTGATCAAAGGAAATCTCACGGAAATAAATATGAGATAACAAATCCCTTACCTCATGTATGACTTGATTTGTTTTCATGTTATTCCTGAATAATAAAATTATGTTAATTTATACTTTATTAAGAACATTTTTCATGTTTATTATTCTTTTTATATCACTTATTACCATGTTATGAATATTATGTAATCATTTATGTTAGTAATTGTCATTTTGTCAATATTTGGTACTTGAGTCAAAAATGAACTTCTCATAATTACAAGTTATTCATGTGTTCAACATTCCATTATATCCCGAATGATATTCAGGATTTAGATATCCTATAGAGAACATATATCTAGTATATGTTTGTATTTATAAGAGTATATAACATTTTGTGGTAGGAAATGAAATACACCGTTCTTGGAGACAGTAAGCCATATGTACACATGAACGCTACTCTCATTTCTATTTATTATTTAACAGAATGAAAACATAATGATACATTGTTATATTATAATTAGAGTATAATAAAATATATAATTTAATTAAATCCATCTTTTATACGTCCCACGTATGGAATGAATGAGTCATATAACTTTGAGGGGGCGGTAGTCCACACTTCCTCAATTGACATTATCGCTTTTAACCAAAATGGAAACTATAAAGGTATTTTATAAATGAAAATATACAAAAGAATACATGAAAAATAAAATTAATATGTATATCACATATAAATATAGTTTGATCATAATTTCCACCATGAGAGGAGGTATGAGATATTTGAACAATCATCGTTTCGTGAGCCAGAAGTTCACCATCCATAGAAACAGTGTGTTTATTACCAATTTAGTGGAGGTGTGGGTATGTGTAGTTCAAATCCTTCTCATAATAAAATCATAGTATATTATTAATACTGGTGTTTTTATAATAAAAATGCATAAAACTAGTTTAGGTGTTGGAGAAGTAAAATAAAAGAAAACAATTTAAGAGAAACCATTTCCTTTAATTCTTGTAACTCCCTTTGGTTTGAACTCAAAGGACATATTGAAGTTCCTTATGACTATTTTAAGGTTTCTAATAGTAATAGATGGATATTTAGATATTATTTGGGAAGGTTCTCAATGATCCAAGAGGATTTTGATGTGTGAGGAATGTGTTAGAGGTGAGGGATTTTTATAAGGGGAGAAGTTTCTCTTTAGGAAAGTGTGAAAATTTTATTTTATTATATAATGTTTTTCTGTTTCAAAAGGTCAAAAACTAATTAAATTAAATTATACGATGACTCATGGTAGAAGTAAAATATTTCAATAAGAATTGGATAGGTTTTGGATATTTTTTTAATCATTATAATATTATTTATTTAAATCATTTATTAATGAGATAAACACTACATCACTATTGTGTCCTAAATAATTTAATTTATTTAATTCTAAAAATTATAAGAAAAATAAAATTATGTAACTAATATTTTTATCTTTCCAATGAATATTAATAGTTGAAGAGATAACTTATATAACCTTATGAAAAAATTAATTTACTAAAAGATATATGTTTATGTCATTTTTTTCTTTACTTTAAATTAATTAAACTAAAGTGTCGATTCCACTCTTTAGTGCCTCCATGGGGTCCCAAAATATAATCAAGGATTACCATGGTCGGTCATGTCTCATAGAATACGGTTAGGAGAAGTGTTAATAAAATTTTGTATTATAATATTATTCTTTTTACCTTGAATTAACATATTTACCATTAACCGCGGTAAATAAAAGTCAAAAGTTACTATTAAAAAAATATTATTTTCATTTTATTGAACCAAATTTTACTTAATAATAACAAAAATGTATGTAGTATTTTCTAAATACAATTCCAATAAGTGGTAAAATTTCATTTAAATTAAAAAGTCAGTTTTTTACTACTACATAGTGGTTTCACTATTCATCAAAAATTAATGTTTTTTAGAAAAATACCAAAATTATGCTTAAGATATATTTGATATTCCAAATTTAAAAATGATTTATATTTTATAAAATTCAAAACATTTAAGTTTGATTAATTAATTTAAAATTAATTTATGTTGTCAAAACCAAAAACTTGTTTTTAAGAAATATTAACAATCAAAAGATTGATAATTGTTTATGTCCAATTTCAATGTGAAATAAATTCCAATGACCAACAATGGATTTAATGGTAATACTATAATCTAATTAAATGTTAAATAAAATTAAAAAGATAATATAACCATCTCAATAAATTAGAGTAAAAGGTAGTTTATAATTAAAATACAGTATTTCCAATATTCATCAAAAATTGAATTTTATCAGAAAAATACCAAAATTTTACCCAAAGTGAGTTTTGATGTCTTGATTCTATAGAATATTTTTTTTTCTCAAATAGAATATATAAAAGTGACCAAAAATAGATTTGAAAAGGGTTCAATATCAAAAGGTGTTAAATCAAAGAGACCTGAGATCAAATCTAGGTGGAGGAATATTTCCAGGTACTATTTTAGTACTGTAGTTGGTACTGTAGAAAGAACTATTCGGTACTGTAGAATCCAGAACTATTCATCCATTTGGACCTTCAGGCCAGCAGTTTGGTCATCGGGTCCTGCAAGGCTTTCGGGCCACCCAAGGCCTTCAGGCCAGTTGATTCTCATGGAATTCGGGCCACCTAAAGGCCTTAGGGCCACCCCAAGGCCTTCGGTCCACATGAATGTAGGCCCCAGACACACTACAAAAAAATAGCAGACCTAGAAGAGGATTCATAGAAGGTGCACTCACCATAGTAGATCCAAATGGATTTTTAGAATGAGAGAGTACAACTATAACATCGGTACCGGCCTTTTCTTGCATGAGAAGCCCTACCAAACAGTCATGCAAAGGTGGAGAGATACAATCAAGATGCAGATACTGGGAATGGGCAGGTACTTATACATAGTCTTGTTGAATTCCCTAAGACCTTTGAGTCATGTAATCTCATAAGCCTACGGGCCATGTAATCTCTGAGCCTACGGGCCTTTTAAGGGTTCCCCCTCGTCCCTTGAAAGAGGGGTTATCAAAAATCAATAAAAATGAAGGCCATCGATCCATTCAGGAATAATGTAGTTTGTTCTGTGCATTCCATCCAATATAATGGCTAGTCGTTAACTAATATTTAAAATAATAATAATATTATATTATTTTTCAGAATAACTCTATGTTGTGAGCAATGTAGGATTTCAAAGAAACATGTTCTTGCCTATCTGGTACACCATTGAACATAGAATCACCATTAAAGTAGAATTAATATTTAATTCAAAAATATTAATAAATATGAAAAAGATATATTTTTATTTACTTTGGATGTTACATCCTTCCCCCCATTTGGAAATTGCATCCTCACAATTTTAAAATTGGGCATTGAAACTTCATTGAATGTTCCAAATCAGAAAAACATTCAATAAAAATATCACATTAAGAGAAATAAAGAGAAATACAAATGTCTCCTGAGATGGCCAATATTAGGATTCCATATAGGAAAACATGGATATTAAAGAGAAAAAAACCATCAAGGTTTAATGGAGAGTGGTAGAAAACAAGATTTGGAGATATTTAACCACCATAAAATCACAAACTATTGATGGGTTAAACGGTCTTTGATTCCCCAGTAAGAAAAGTTAACAGAAATTTTTTTTATTATACTTTTCATAATGTGGAGGAATTACTAAAAACATATGGAAACATACTTAAATGTCATGTAGATTTCATCATTTACTAAATTTCTACCACAAACTCTTCTTTTATCCAAATGATGAGTATTCAAACTAACCTGGTCACATTAATTGCACTAGAATCAACTTCATTAATATCAGATAATTAATATAATATGAACTATATATTTCCTCTGTCTTTAGACATAAATAAAAACCAAGACATGTTGTACAAGATCACATCATCCCAAAAAAAGGATAATATTTTACTAAATGAAATACTTCCTTTAATCCCCAAAATTCAACAAATAATACCAAAAGATCAGTAAGGACAATTCAATAAACAAATGTCCGTAAAATTATTCAATGTAACCCAAACTAAGATTGTAACCCAAAACTTAGATGGATTTAATCAGATAGTCTTCCATAGTAAATCTCAACATTTATCTCCAAATAAAACCGACTACTCTTAAAGTCTCATACTGAAGTGTAATTAACAAAATCACATATTCACTATGTTGGGTTAATCATTTCGATAAATAACCCAAATCACCATATGTTCATAATAAAAACATAGATTCTTCTAAAATAAAATTCTACCATTACTCATCAAAGAAAAATACAATTATTCCTTGAATAAAATTTTCATATATCAAACATCAGGGTTACTATAAAAAGTCTTCCAATGTGATCCCATCATAAAAAAGAGCCTTAATACTTTTAAGCATTTAACTGTCTTAAAATCTACCATAACTCATGAATCCCTTATTTGGTGAATCCTTACTCATTCAACGTTATTTATGATCCACTTACAATTATTTACCAACTTATTCAGAAATACATCATTCATACAAAAAAATCATGAATTATATCCTAATATTCAATAATATCAAAACATATTTTAAGAAATAATCCATACCTATCATTGGTCGTTGTCAGTTTCCTTATTTTTTATTAAAATGGCATTAGGTATTGGTAAACATATATTGGAATAATATAAGTGATCCCATTCCCTAACATTCTTCGTAGGACATATGTTTTTATAATGACCATGCACACCACATTTAAAACATTCAATTGATACCTCATAAAGTACTTCTTTACCTTTCCTAGATTCAATTGGATGCTTCTTTTTTCAATGGATGGTTCTTGATTTTTGACCTTCATTCCCACAACTATAGCATCTTCTTGTCCCAGTGAGACATTTTCCTAGGTGTTTCATTCCACATCATTAACACATAGGTTTTCGAAGATAGATACATATAGGATTATTACCTGAACTTCGGTAGGGATTTGTTTCTCGCATATACGTTGTCTTATAAAAATCAAAATGGTTGAGGTGGTCAATCATGACTCCAGATAGATGGTTGAGAATAACCACAAGAGTTCTCATTACATCTCCCATTTCATTTTGATGCTCATTCACAAAACCATCACTGTTTTCATCACATCCAGTATTTCATTGGTGCCTGCTAGATCCAATAATTTTCTAAAACCCAAATGTTATGTGTGGGTATATCAGAAAAATCATCATATAATATCTTATGGGGAGGGTAAATACTAATATAGAATTATTAATGTTATCTTAAACTCTTTCAATTTATCTAAAATAAGAATGGATCTTTCTAATATGATAACCATTATGATTATCTCAAGTATGTCTAAATAACACCCTAACCTCTAATGTTTTCTAAACCAACCTCTAATACCATCTATAAGGACCCGACCTTAAACATTACATAATCTTGAATTAAATGAATAATTCACATTGAGGATCCTGTTAGTTTTAGATTTTTAGAGAATTATCCCATAATTATTATATCACGTCTCAAAAATTTCAAGGAATACACTTCTACACAGATTCTATTTTTTTGTAAAATAAAAACTTGTGAACAAAAGAGTCATTCTAGTTCTATGGTTTAGACACCATGACTTTTCCTTGATCCCATCCTTGAACCTATTCAACTTTAATACCTGTGAAACACATTTCAAAACATGGTGTGAACTTGAAAAGATCAGTAAGGGTTATATAATAAGAAAAGAAAACATTAACCCATCAATTAATACAAATCAATGAAACCATACTTTTCAATTCTAACATACCATAGGAAATTGTAAGATTTATGAATAACACATAGAAATCATAAATCATAAAGGTAACTTGTGGCATCCATATCATACATATATTTTAGTTTTCATAGCTATGTAGAGATTTACATTTGGAATACATATCATAGTATATTCTCTAAATCTTTTAGGAGACACATTAACATTTACCTCCATCACGTTATCTAATGCATTTGAGAGCTATCTCGGGCTCAATTACCCAAGGTTTATCATGGAACCACCCGTATATGTATACAATTCCCAATAAACCTAATCATTACACATAATAAAAGCATAAAGGAACGAAAAAAATTCCTCACATCAATTACAATATATCACTTCATGATATTGACATAATAAATGCTTTATTAAAACATTTTCAAAACCATTTAAAACATTTAATAATGAAATTTCTTAATAAAAGTGTCGCATACCACTTTGAAGATTTAAAAATAATTAAAATTTTAAAAAATTAACTTCCATATAGATAAATCTTTAAAACCATTTTTATAACATGGACATTAATGAGAATGATTTAGAAGAATAAATCCTTGAAACACTATTTTAGTTAAGGAGTTCTTAACCAAATGAGAGATCCTTGAACAAAAGTAACTGAGGAATAACATTTCATCAAAACTTTATAATTTATTGAGAATAAAGGTATTCATGATATAATATTCCAAAGGACAGTATATATTCTATAAAGAAGTGAATTGGTGCATAATAACAATGAAGTGTCAAGGGAATGTAAATTGAGACGAAATCCCTTAGAAAGATGGTATCCTTTAATTAAGGATAAATAAATTTCATAATTATGTTTGACAAAGAATAAACCCAATATATGTGGATATTATGTGTAAAATAATTAGAGTGAATTCACATATATTCACAATACGAAATAATCGATAAGTATAAGATTAACCCAAAGAATTGAAATAGGGTTAAGAAGTTCTCTTATAGAAATTTGAAAGCCTAACGACGTCAATTTAAAAATAAGAACATGAGATGATGAGAGTGAAAACAATATTTCTTCACTTTGAAATAAAATTTACAAAAATAATGATATATAAGAACATATCCCAACATAAGATAATCTAAATTAAAATACATAACAAAGAAGAAGTCTTTGACTAAAGAGTACGCTGAACGGTTCCCTTACCGATTTGGAAACATACGAAACATACAAACCATGAAGAAAGGATCATACAATGAAGATGTAAATCACCATAAATTAAAGTATATTACACAAATAATTCAATCATGGGTTGTACATGCACCACACAAAAAGAAATAGTGGCAAATATAGCTTGAATCTCACGGAAATAAAAGTGAGATGAAAACCTATTACCACATTTTAATCAATCGAGTCATATGAAAAAATGTTAATAACCACCAAATGAATCACAAAATACCATGAATATAACGATAATCATGATAGTATATATCAAATGTAACTACACAATAAGACACATGCAATAAATAAGTGGTGAACAAAGGAAATCTCACAGAATTAAAAGTGAGATAAAAAATCCCTTACCTCATGTCTGACATAACTTGTTTTTTCCTTGTTATTCATGAATAATAAAATTATGTTAATTTATAGTTGATTAAGAACATTTTTCATATTTATTATTCTTTTTATATCACTTATTACCATGTTATAAACATTATGTAATAATTTATGTTAATAATGGTTGTTTTGTCGATATTTTGTACTTGAGTAAAAAATAAACTTCTTATAATTACAAGTTGTTCATGTGGTCAAAAATAAATTATATCCATAATTATATTAATCATTTTGATATCATATATATCTAGTATATGTTTTTATTTATAATAGTACATAACATTTTGAGGTAAGAAATGAAATGCCCCATTCATGGACACGGTAAGCCGTACGTACGCATGAACGCTACTTTCAGTTATATATCATGTTTAACGGAATGAAAACCTAATAATAGATTGGTAGAATATATATCCATTATAATAAAATATATAATTTAATTAGCACAATCCTTTATACATCCCACGTATGGCATGAACGAGTCATATCATTGTGAGGGGGTGGTAGTCCACACTTCCTCAAATGAAATTATCGCGTTTACCCATAATAAAAACCATAAAGGCATTATATATATTAATAAAATAAATAATCATGAATAAAACATAAAAATAAGTTATATATCATATATTAATACAGTTCCATTGTAATGGCCACCATGAGAGGCGGCATGATATATTTGAACAATCATCGTTTCATGAGGCAGTAGTTCACCATCCACAGAAACAATATGTTAATTATCCATTAGATGGTGGTGTGTGTAATTGTAGTTCGAAAAAATCTAATAAAAACATCCTAGTATATTTATAATATTGGTGTTGTTATAAAAAATGAATAATTTTTTTTTGTGTTGGGGAAGTAAAATAAAATAAAATAATTTAAGCGAAATTGTTTCCTTTAATTCGGGTAACTCCCTTTCGTTTGAACCAAAAGGACTTCTTGTAGTGCCTTATGCCTAAGTTAAGGCTTTTAGAAGGAATACCAGTATCTTTAGATCTTATTAGGGATGGGTTTGTATGATCACATGGGATTGAGTACTGTAAGAAATGGGTTAGATGTGAGGGCTTTTTAAGGGGGAGGAGGGGGCTCTTTAAGAAAGTGTGAAATTATTATTTTATTATATAATGATATTTAGTTTCTAAAGGTCCAAAACTAATTAAAGTCAGAGATAAGATGAATCATCGTCGAAATAAAATCATCCAAAAATAATTTTTTAGGTTTTGGATATTGTTTAAATATTTATAATATTATTTTTTAAAATCATTTAGTAAAGTGGTAAACACAGCATTGTTATTGTTCCAGAAATATGTTTATTTATATGATGTCTAAAAATTATAAAAAAATTCCATGATGCGGGAAATTATTTTATCTTTCCAATTAATATTTATATTCATGGATATAACATACATATCCTTATGTAAAAATTAATTTACTAAAAGATATTTTTTTATGTAATTTTTGTCTTTAATTGAAATTAATTAAAATAAAGTGTCATTTTCACTCTTAAGTGGATCCATGGTGTCCAAAAATAGACACAAGGATTCCCATGGACGGAAATGACTCATCCAATAAGGTTAGGATAAGTATTAAGGTAATTACATATTATTATCATATTCTTTCTACCTTGAATTACTATATTTACCTTTTACCGTGGTAAATAAAACTCAAAAGTTACTATTCACAAAAAATATTTTCATCTTATTAAACCACATATTCCTTTTTAATAACAAACTTGTATGTTAGATATTTTAAATTCAATTCATAGAAGTGGTAAAATATCATTTAAATGAAAAAGTCAGTTTTTAACTACTACTTAGTTGTTTCACTATTCATAAATTTTTTTAGTTTTTTAGAAAAATACAAAAAAAACAGACAAAGCTATATTTGATATTCCGAATTCAAATATAATTTATATTTTACCAAATTCAAAACATAGAAGTTGGATTAAATAATTTAAAAATAATTCCCATGACAAATCAAAAAGCGTGTTTTTATGAAATATTAACTATTAAAAGATTGACAATTGTTTATGTCCAATTTCAAAGTAAATTTAATTCCAATGATAAAAATTGGATTAAATGGTAAAAAGATAATCTAATTAAACTTTAAAACCAAATAAAAGTATAATATTGTCAAATAAATACATTATATTAAAAGTTAGATTTGATTTAATATACTGTATTTTCCACTATTCATCAAAAATTAAATTTTATCAGAAAAATACCAAAATTTTACCCAAAGTTAATTTTGATGTTAATATTCTAAATAATAACATTTTTTGGCATATAAAAAATATAAAAGTGACCAAAACTAGATTTAACTTGTGTTCACCATCAAAAGGTGGAAAATCATCTTTTCAAGTAGTTTTTTTAAATTAGATTCTATGAAATTTTAGGCCTCTAACATTTATTAGATAAATGTAAAAACATTTTAAAAACCAGTATAATAATATTGTAGGTAGTTCTGTTCATTTCTGCCAATACAATGGAAAGAAAATAACTACTATTTATAATATTATATTATTATATTATTTTTAAGTATAACTCAACATTGTGTTCTACGTACAATTTTAAAGAAACATGTTGCTACGTATCATGTATGCCATCAAAAATATCATCCCCTTTAAAGTGAAATTAATATTTAAATAAAAAATATTAATAAATATGAAAAAGTTATATTCATTATTTATCAAGTATGTTACACCTATTCCAAAGATTTTGAATACCATGGTAAAACCCAACCTATTTCCATAGACAAAACTATGGAAATAAGTTAGACCCTAATGGGACCACCATAGTGGCCACAGTTTAAGAAAAATGTGGTTGTAGGTTGTGGTCATGATTTTTAGCCGTGGCAATATGCCAATTTTCCAGTTGTGTAACTATTTTTTAAAATTAACAAAGAGAAAATATAAAGGAAGAATTAATGAATTAATAAATCATGTAATTTGGAAATTCCATTGAGTTTGTATATATATATAATCATTCCTCTTAAATTTGTTAAAAATATTTGAAAGTGTATTATTAAAGAGTGCTTTTAAAAGAATGTCCCTGACATAAAACATAAATAGATCCCTTTTTAAAAAAATTAGTGAGAAATTTGAAATTTACCATTTTAAAATATTCATTTACATATAAATATATTCAAAAAACATTTTAAAAAAATTGGTATAAAATAGGAGGATGTAGAAGTATAAATAATTAAAACAATTAAAAATAAGGTTTTTAGTTATTTAGTCGCTTTCAAATATCATATCACTGATGTGAGCATTAATAGAACAAATTGATTATGTTTATTTTATGTAAATCCAAATCAAAAAAGTGAAAACTCAACCAAATATATTGAAAACTCATTTCACATATATAATTTTCACATCATAATCAATAAGTATAAGTTTAACCCAAATAATGGGAATTGGGTTAAGAATGCCCTTAATATTTCATAGTTAGTCAAATTGTATTCCACATAAAAGAGTAATATTTAATAAAACATTAGTTATCATGATAGAAAATAAATTCCTGATATAATATTTTAATGCAGAATTATATATGCCTTATAAATACGTATAGTTGCATAACATCAAAATTTTCTTCAAAGAAATAAAATTGAGATGAAGTCCCTTACCTTGAGTTGGAATCATCATGTATAGTATTTTTATATTTAAATAATAAAATGAGTTTAATTATTTAATTTCTTTAGTAATTTTTTACTTTTTATTATTTCATTTATATAATTTATTACCATGTTATAAAACTAACATAATTATTTATGTTTACGTCTAACATTTTCACAATATTCGCTACATCAGTCCAAAATTACTCTGGTATGATGTCTATAGTCAATGTGGTCATTAGTAAAACATAATAATAATAATAATAATAATGAAATAATTATTATTTTCATAGTTTATTTATAATTTTAAATCCATTCATTAAATATGGATATGAAAAATGAACTATGTTGCAATCCTGGAGATGGTATGCCATACATACGCATGAGTAACATTTCCATTATTCAATGATAATTATGAAAAGAATTAAAGTATAATTAAATAATTATGTAATTATTATAATATAATAATTATCATATTAATATTTTAAATTTACTTATATATATCATCCATGTTATGTGGTGATGAAAAATAAGACATATCGCTTCATGGAAGTGATAATTCACAGATACACAGGTACACCGTTGTCATATTTATGTGTCTAGAACGGTATGATCTTAAATGATATATTATCATTATATAATTATAAATATTTACATAATATAATATAAAAAAATTAATTCCATCATTATATCCTTCTTGGAGAGATGCTGATGGAAAATGAATTACATCGGTTCGTAAGGCGGTATTCCATCATACACAAGGATGATGTTTTATTTTCATACTTCATAGACAAGTTGATGCTGATAGAAAATGTCTAGGTATTCTAACCCCCTGAAAGACAATGTCTCAACATGTATAGAGCCTATGTCTAAAACAAAAGACCCTCTAGAACAAATCTCGCTCCCAAAACAGATGCACTTTGAACCACCAGATCCAGATCCGGATCATGAAATGTCCATGCCTGGTATCCGTGGGCAAAGTGATCGTGGTATGTTATGAACCCCACCACTAGGCCCAACTACCCGTCAGACATGGAAAAGGGTACAAATGCCGGCAGGAGATGGTAAACCAGAAAACCCAAAACCTATGGAACTTAAATGACGAGTCGAATTATGTCAGTCAGCAGGGGATTCCCCAAAAAGATGGAAAATGACGGGTGGAAATACAAGCCTGAAGGATTCAAAGGCGGAGGCAGGTAAGTCCCAGCCCCTCCTCGATCAATGATTGTCTTAATATGGAAGTATCTTGGGCTTGGAATTCCACGAACGGTTCACATTTTACAACCCAATTACACCCAAATTTTCCCCAATATGGTTTTCCAATCTAAAACCATAATGGAAAACAAGTACACCACTAACATTTCTCTGAAATGTTGCATCTAAGGCTATCTCCCAGTCTCCCGACAAGGACATTCCGGGGGACTCTGTCTCTTATAGAAGGATTATGTCTATGTCAAGATCGTGTCCTTCTCCTCGAACCATGTGGCAGTGATAATTCTTGTGGACCACATCCCCCCATGGACTTTTGTGGGATTATATGGTTGGCCTTGCCATATGGAGAAATGGAAATCATTGGATTTTTTCTGCATGCTGCGTCACGAACTTCCGAGCACAAATCCTCTTCAGAGGGGACTTAAATGAGATTGTGTTTAATAGGGAAAAAAGAGGCAGTGCCATCCGAACATCTACGAAGATGTCAAATTTTAAGGGCACGGTCTCTAGGGCAGAACTAGTCGATATGGGTTACTCGGGTTATCCGATCAAATGGTTCTGGGGTTCTACGAATAGAACCCACATCGCTGAGAATCTCAACAGATTTCTGTGCTCGTCAAATTGGAAAACTCTCTTTAGAATGTTTCACATCGACCACTTGACGCTCAACTATTCGGACCACTTCCCAATTGGCACAAACTGCACTCATGGAGAATTCTTCAGGCATTCCAGTAGACCCTTATGATTTGGAAGATTCTTGTAAAAGGACCACGAATGTGAAGAGGTTATCAGATCAAGATGGAAGAGTAGTCACGTAGACGTGAGATCCAACCTCCAGCAGGTCACATCTGATATGAGATCTTGGAGCAATAAGAAGTTCCGCCATCTCGATAGGCACTGTGATTTCCTTCAAAGAAAACTGCATTACCTCATTAGTCAACCCCATCAATTTTCAATCTCTCTAAGATTGATTCCACTCAACAAGAGATGGATTCCATCCTGCGCATCAGGGAAAGATTATGGGCAATGCGGGTTTGGGACACCAACATTACAGAAGGGGACGCCAATACCCGGTATTTTCACCAGAAAGCTTCAGAAAGGCGACATAAAAGATTTATTCCTTTCATAACGTAGCCTGATGGTAGTAAAGTATCTAACACCTAAGGAATCCAAGAAGCCTTTGTTTGTTTCTTTTAGGACCTCTTCACTAAAGGATGTCCCTACATTTCATCTGATGTGGAGGACTCTATCAGAACTGTGATCACCGATGAGATCAATCAGGAGCTATCCAAAGATGTGACGGATGATGAGATTTGTCTACCTCTGAAACAAATTCATCCTACCAAGGCCCCAGGCCTGGATAGCTTCCAATCCATTTTCATTAAAAATTACTGAAACATTATAAATCCCGATATCTGCAATATGTGGAAGAATAATTGGGCTGGGAAGACTTGAATTTCTGACATCAATGAAACTATCCTCTTCCTCATTCCCAAAATTAAGAAACCTCTTTTGATACCAAATTCTCATCCTATCATCCTATGCAATGTCTCATTCAAGATCATTTCAAAGATCTTAGTCAATCGGCTATGAAATTGGTTACTTTTCATCATGTCAGAAAACCAGAGCACCTTCGTGGCTAAGAGATTGATCACAGATAATGCAATTGTGGCCCATGAAGTGTTCCATTTGATGAAAACATTCTCCACCGTGAAAAGAGGAACCATGACCTGGATTATTGATATGTCTAAGGCCTATGATAATGTGGAATAGAATTTCCTCAATGTTCTGATGCTGAAAATGGGCTTCTATACTAAATGGGATAATATGGTCATGCACTGTGTCATGTCTGTCTCCTTTCGAATCAAAGTCAATGGGGAGCTCACCCGAGGCTTCGCCCCAACCCGAGGCCTTCACCTAGGAGCTCCTCTCTCCCCTTTTCTCTTTATCTTGGCGGCTGATTTTTTTTCTATCCTCATTTCCAGGGCGGCGTACTCTAACACTATCCATGGGGGGTGTGACGTGTAAGCCCACTGGTCTCACATCTTTTTTTTTGCCGATGACTGCTTTCTTTTCACCAGAGCTACCAATAATGAATGCTGAACGATTAGTCATACAATCCATCAATACAAAAGGGAATATGGGAAGCCAATCAACCATGGAAAATCAGAAATATTCTTTAGCACATGGGTTCCTCCATCAAAGAAAGAAGAACTCTATGCTACTGCTAGCATCCTTATGGTTGAGAAACACTAGAATTATCTTGGTATTTCCATAGTTATTGGCCGCTCCAAGAAAGAATTCTTTGCATCTTTACTGGATAGGATTGAGAAAAACAATTCAAGGCTGGACCCCTAAAATAATTTCCAAAGTTGGAAAGGAGACACTCATTAATGCCGCTCTCCAGTATATCCCTAGCTATTTTATGTCCCTGTTTAAACCCCCATCTGTTGTGGTCAAATAGATCCCCGCACACATTGAAAAATGCTTGTGGGGAAAGCATAATGGAAAGAATCGAACCCACAAGATTTCCTGGGAGAAACTCTGCTCCCCCAAATCTGAGGGAGGATTGGGATTCCGTAACCTCACCCACATCAATGACACACTTTAGGAAAAGTAAAGGTGGTTCCTGATTAATCGTCCATATTCTCTATATGCACGGGTGCTCCGAGCTAAATACTTTCGCCACATGGAATTCCACGAATCCTCTCTTGGCCCCTGTCCTAGCTTTCTCTGGAGAAGCATTTGGGGTGCCCGTTGTCTCCTGGAAAAAGGGCTAGGCTGGAGGATTGGTAATGGCTCCTCTGTTAATATCTATACCGATCCCTGGCTGATTAATAAGGATGGTTTGCAGGCATCCTCCCCTGCCCAACTGGGACATGAAGATGCCATAGTCAGGTGACTCTTTTCTGATCAGGGATCAGGGTGGTGTTTTGAAATGATCAAAGCTTGGTTCAATGAACGTGACAAAATAATTATCCTGAGTACCCTACGGGTCCCAGATGTGGTCCCTGACCATCTGTTTTGGACAGATGACCATTTGGGAGAATACAAGGTGAAATCCGGCTACCAGATCCCCATTGGAGCTCAATAAGCTGATCGGGAAGGTGGGCCCTGGAAATCGATTTGGAAACATAACGTCCCTGCTACGATACGTCACTTATTGTTGCAGGTTTTCTCGGGAACCCTCCATACCATGAGCCTTCTATTATTCCGACATATTTATAGTGACAAATGCTGCCCCTTCTTCCCAATCGTCCCAGAATCCCCCTTTCACGCCATCATTCATTGCCCGTGGGCTAAGGAAATTTGGAATAAATGGGATTCTGATTCAGAAGCTTTACTGGAAATGGAATCTGACCTTCCCTCTATATTAATGCGATGGTGATCCTCCTTCTCATCGACTAATGTGATCTCACTTTGTACCCTGGCCTGGATCATTTGGGTCCATCGCAACGATGCAGTTTTCATCCACATCCACTAACCACCCGAATTCTAGATTGATCGGGCATCATCTTGGACTGAGGGCTGGAAACATCACAATGGACATCAAAAGCCCTTTGGAACCCCTTCTTTTTCCTCAAAATGGTGTCCACCTATGGAAGTCTTTCTTAATATTAATGTGGATGCGTCTCTCCCCATGAATGGACCCGTTTCCCTTAGCCTTCTAGCCCAGAATCACCAGGGTCAAATCGTTGCATCTAAACATGAATCACACCATGCTTTTTGGGAACCTATGGTAGCTGAGGATATAGCCATTCACACTAGATTTATACTCGATAAAGATCATGGATGGGATAAAATAAACATCGAATCACACTACTTCATCATAATCAATGCTATCAACCGTAGAGATGGTGGACTGCAGTCATTTGGCTCCCTCATCAGGATAATCCTCTCTCTCCATCATGGAATTTCAAGTTGCACCTTCTCCATTATCAAAAGTGAAGGAAAAAATTCTTCCCATCAGCTGGCGGCCTCTTGTCCCTTTGATGGTAAAAAACTCTGGCTAGACCAGTTCCCTACGTGGCTTCACGTTTGTACGTCTGCTGATCTTCATGATTAATGAATCCGTATTAAAAACAGGTATACTAGAAATGGTTTTGGATAGGTATTGGCTGAAACAAATAGGGTTTTATGTGTGTAGAAATATAATAAGAGTTTTCTTTTTATAAGAGAGGGGAGTGGGACTCGTAAAATTTCTCCAAATGTAAATTTTTCAATTTAAAATGGATTTAAAGTGATTTATTTAGAATATATGATTATTATGTGTCAAAATAATCTCAAATAAAAATATTCTAAACAGGTTTTAGGAACATTATTTACCATATTATATAGATTTAATGATTATTTAACCCTTTTAATTATACAACAACAAGATGATTTTTACACTTTTAGGGTAAATATTGTTATCAAAATTTTAAATGACCCAATAAAGACTCATTTATAATCCTTTAAATCTTATAAAAATATATTTTTCCTAATATAATATTTTTAGGAATTTTATATCATTTAATAATACATTATTTATTCTAAAATAACATTAATTTTGATTTTGGAACTATTCATTGTTTGTACTATTAAAAAAATCAATAAAACAAGATAATTATGAACTGAATATTCTAAAACAAAAATAATATTTCAAATCCATCTATAAAATTATTTGATGATAATAATAATATCAAATATTATTTATTTTAATAGTTTTTATATATTTTATTTAATATTTTCATTAATTAAAAGATATTGAATAATCATTCTGAAAGCATTAAAGGTAATTAGTTTTTACATAAAAAATTTATTAATCTACCATTACGAAGATAAATATATAAAATTTTCAAATACTATTTATTTTTCAATATATGATATGTATGAAAATATATTAAAAATTTTATACTTATTAAAAACATCAGTGTGACAATTTGGATTTTTCTTAAAATATGACACTTTAACGGTATTAAATTCATCTTAGTGGCTCTAAGAGGTCATATATTAGACCCAAGTATCATTTTTCACAATAAATAATATAATTAAATTAGGAAAAGAGTTAGATTAATTATCTAACCCTTTTCATAATAATTTTACCTTTAATTAAATAATTTATCTTCAACCACGGTAATAAAAGTTACCATCTTTACTATTCATGTTTTCCAAAAATAAAAGGGAATAATTTAATAAATATTAACCTTATTATTATAGAAATGGAATCATTTTTTTCCGATTCATAACACATATGTGGATAAAATAATTTTAAAAATAACCATTTAGTCGGGTTGAACCAATAAGTTTTTAATGAAAACAATTATCAAAAGTATTAAAAGTGTTTTTATTACATTTCAATGTGAAATTGATTTAAGGACCTAAGTTGGATATAATGATATTAAATTGATTGAATTATAATTTTAAACCAATTTATAATATATTTTACATATATTAATAAATTAGATGAAAATGTTGTCTCCAATAAAAATGTATTATTTTTCAGTATTAAAAAAAGAAAACAAATCATAAAATTACCGAAAATTGAACCAAAGTAAATTTTTATTTCCCAATTAAAATAATATATTCAACTTTTTTTTAATAACAGTTAAAAAAATATTAAATGGTATTTCTAAAATAAGTCTTTTATTGAAAGGTTATGAAACTGTATTTTTGAAAAATAAAAAATATATGAGTAATATTGGATTTTTTTTCTTATTTTTTGCCTATTAAATCTATTTAGTGAATGTAAATTTTTATATATAAATTTTTTAAAATAATATAAGCAGTCCTCTTCACCCCAACCAATTTAATGAATAGACAATAAATGTGATGTTAAATAAAAATATATAATTATTCTTATAAGATCAATGTGGTATATTTTTTATTTTATCTAACAAAGTGTTAATTAATAAAATCATAGGAGGTTAGAAAATATGTCCCTAATGACTCAAGGATAACAACTAATTTTGAACAAAGATATTTTTATAAATAATTTATCTTAATGAACATTAAAATATTCTTGACTATTATTGGAAACAAAATATTTGAATGATTTGATTATTCATTCATCAAATATAAATATAAAATTTTTATAAAAATGATTTTAATTACACTTAATGTCTTATAAAAATATATATTCCATAATGGTATAATATAAAAATTTACATCAATAACCTTAATCAATATAAATCCACTCTAAAATCTCATATTTTCAAAAAATTTAACACAATCGTTATATATTTCAGGATTCTTATAATATCAAATCCATTGAAAAAAAATTATTCGAAATAAATTTCAATTTACAACATCTATATAATTTCATCAAAATAATAAGTATAACATAAATCCTTATTTTTATTAGATTTAACATTTAGTAGAGGTTGTTGACTAAGATAAGGGCTAGGTTACACACATTTAATAAAAGGAACTATAAAGGGATCTATGGGATGAAATTTATTTCTATAAATTGAACGCATCATTTATCCCCAACAATTCATTGATCCATGACCTTATTTTTTCAGACATAAAATATTTTCATGTTCCTTTAATAAATATTCTTTTGGGTCCCTTAAAACATTTCTAACATTAAATAATTTGGTCCTACATTTTTCTATAGTCTCCTCCACCCGATCTCTAAATGTGTTCCATCCATATCATCTTTAGTGAGACCAAAATCTATTTAATGTAAATATTGTTACTCATATATCATGAAAATTGATTAGGCATAATAACTATATCATTCACATCAGTTATAATAAGATTTGGTTACTCATCATTTGTGTATTTTCTATTAAATTTAGTGTTAAAATCATTTCAATAGTTCCAAACAATAACTAAAAATAAAAATCATTACATGAGAAACAATAATACTAATCAGGAAACAATTACATGATATTCCAATAAATAAAAATTATTTTAAATATATAATACCATAGGCTTAACCTAGTTCATCATTGGTTATAATATATTCAAACCCCTCATGATGGTTTGTAAAGAGTTTTTGAATTTCAATAATATATCCCACCAGGAGTGTTAAAACAGTTGTTATGAATGACATCTTTTTCGTTCATTAGGAGATGATCATGTCAAATTCAATTGCACCATTTTATTGTTATTACAACTAGTAAAAAAAATTCTAGATCTATATCCACTTGTAGTATTTATAAATGGATGTAATTTACTGGAATCCATTAAATCTATACTTATCCAAAATTAAATGATATTTTTCCATACTTTGACTTATACATAGGCGTATTAGAAATGTATTGTAGTTATAATCCAAACAAATAACAAGACCTTTTTCAGGTAATAATTATAATGATCTAATATTTTAAATATATTATTACATAATTTATAACATAAAGAATCATTAATTGAACCCCAACAATTATGAGTCCTAATTCTATTTGAAGTCTAGGTATATAAAAAATCAAAAGAAAATAATAATTAAAATCGTTATTTAAATTATTCTTATTGAGTTTCCAAATCCATTTGAGATTCTAAAACTATACAAGAGTTCTGATGGAATAAATAAAATAATAGGGTGAATTGAAAAAATCAATGAGAGAGTAAATATGGTAAATAAACATAATTTTGATTCAAAGGTATAGCATGATATCACAATAGTTATGTTTCATGCGAAATAACATGGAAAAATAAAATAAACAATCTATTATCATGATATTATAAAAATATATGAAGTATTGTAGAAACATATAATGTGACACAAACATCAGTCTCGGCTAACTTCCTATACAATATCACATTGTGTAAAAATTTACATAAAGTATTATGTTTACTCTATATTCCCTTAAATAACATTTCCGGATTTAAAATAATTATGAAATGCATTGGAGAACTATCTTGGTGCAGCCTTTATAACATGTTTCTCGTTTTATGTGGCGAAAAACTAAATCAGTCATAATGTATAAACATAAGAAATACCCATGGAAAAAATTGGTTTTATTCCTCATTTCATAATCAAATTAAATTTTATAATGAATTAATTTGAGAGAAGACCATAAGGCACGTATTACCACATCAATGGATGTGCTAATAGTATTGGTATATAAGATACATACATACATAAATATTTTATAAAAAATGTATATCATCATGATTTTTTGTCCCTAATGAATGTGATTCAAAATTATTACATGGAATATATATTTTGTAAAATAACTATTTGGATTAAATTTTTTTCTTTAAAATTTAAAAAATTTCCATCATATTATTGAGGAATATTCATTAAAATAAGATATAGAAAAAGTTATTTTAATTTTAAAATAATGGAGTGGTCCTAAATGAAGAAAATTCTATAAATTCTTTCTATCTTAAAAGAAAACATTCCTTTCACATGTTTGTAAAAAGTCAAAAAGTATGTTATTCGAAGAAAAGCATAAAAATTCATTTAGTTTTTTTTAAAGAAAATAAAAAAGTGTGTAAATATATATTTTTGAAATTTTTGTAAATTTTTAAATATATTTTTAAATTATTTAAAGGAATATACCTAGAATACTATAATATCAAATATGAAAGAAGATAAAAGATAACTACTAATTACAATATTTATTGGATGTTTAATTATTAAATAATGGGAAAATGGAAACCAAACATTTAAAGAACAATAATGAGAAGAGGATAATGAATGACACATGGTTTAATAAAATAATTTTATGTTGGTTACGATAATGTGTCCTTGAAAATAAAAAACCACAAAATAAAGGAATATTATAATTTAAAACCTCTTCTATATTTGATGCTTTCAAATAAAGTCCTTGGATAAAGTAAAATGAATTGAAACATAAAATAAAATAATATATTTGGGATTTATGGTATTATATTTATAATGGTTTATCATTTAATCAATATAAAATTTAATAAAAACATACAATTAAAATATTCTTCAATGAAGGGAAATTGAGAAAAATTATCTTACAATGATCACAACATTTAAGTGAGAATTAATAAATGAAGTGATTATGTGTATCAAATACAAACCGAACAAATATAAATTTATATAAAACCTAATTTGATAATATTGTATCAAAAATAGAATTAATTATTTTCATATAGAATTATATAAAAGTACAAACTAATGAATTGGAAATTATCTTATGAAACACCTTACCAATTCAGTAACTTTTGAATCTCAATTCCCATGAAATTATAAATTCAAATAAAAAATTAAATATAATTAAATTATGCCATATAATGATATAATACTCAAATGGTATCTATATACAAAATATAAATGAAAATATGTCCATAATAATAAAATTTACCTCAATGAAGTAAAGTTGAGATGAAATCCCTTATAATGATGATAACATTAAAAATATTTTTAATTTGTGATATTATTAAGTTGATTAATGTAAGAGATAATGAAATAAAAGTGTAAATACAAAATAATTCAATTAAAAGTCAACTTATGCATAATTAAGGCTTAATATAGACAATGAAGTAGATGTATAACTTAATGAATTGGAAATTCTCTTTAGAAACCCCTTTCTTAAAGATCAAATTTTCATGTACATATGTTATCTTCCAAAATTATTATTTTTTTAAATTATTTAGTTTCATAAAAACAATATTATTTTTATTATTCCTATTATCATATCTATTAAAATTTTAAATTTATTTTCATAAACAATTATGTACACATCAAATGTTTATTCAATATTCAGTTCATATGTCAAAAACGAATCTGGCAGGATGATTATGGTTGAATAGGTTATCATCCAACATTATCATAAATATTGATAATAATATAATTAAAATTTTGTATTATTATTTATAATTAAAAAACCAATCATTGATTAAGATTACAAAAAATTAGCTGCATTAATATCATGGGAATGATATGATTTATGTATGCATGAACATCGTTTCCATTTTTCAATCATTAATAAAAAAGAAGATGCGTATTATTTTACCTCTATATAATGATAATGATATAATAAATACCATATTTTTTCTGTAAATATAATTTTTTTATCCATGTGATGTTTTGATGAAAAATAGATCACATCACCTCATAGAGGTGATATTCTAAGGTATGCTCGGATGATATTATTAATTTTTATTGAATAGAACAGTATAAAATTGAATGGGATATTATATTTTTATATTGATAAATATGTAATGAATATCATATATATAAATAAATAAAATCCATTATAATAAACTTATGTAACATTAGTTGATTGAAAAAGGATTACATCGATCTGTGAGGTGACCGTCCACCGTACAAACAAATAATGGTTTCATTTCCCATTTCATGGAAGAGGAGTTTGATTATGGTTATGGAATTAAAATAATAACAGATCCATATTTTGGTAATTTTTATTTTATTAAATCATCATGGTTAAATTATAGTTTTAGGTGGTGGACGATGAAATAATAGAAAAAAATGATTTAGAATAATACACCTTCTTTGGAAAAGTTCCTCAGGCTTACACCAAAATCCATCACAAGATGGTATTATTATAGAAAAGGACTATAAACAATTATAAGGGATGTAAGAAATGGATTTGTTAATTCCATGGATCAAGTAAATGGTTCTTTATGTGAACATAAAAAATTATTAAGTGTTCCATTTAATATGTGGGAGAGGGAACCCACTTAGAAATTTTGAATAGTGATTCAAATTGATAATGTAATTACAAAGAAAAATGATTCAAAATAGATTCAGATTCAAATTTGGGATAGTGTAAGGATGAAATATTTCTATAAAATCAATGTTTTTAATTGTTAATTAGAAAATTTACCATTATATTTTTAACCCCCATTAATCCTGTTTTAACCATAACTGTGATAATTAATTTATACTATTTGAAAATATAATTACAAAAATATTATATTGACCTTATTAAGTAGTATTAGTTATTATGATTGAATATATTCAATAAATATAATTGCATGAATTTATATGAAAAAGATTAACCTACCAACATGTTGAAAAATGGGTTTTCAAGAAATTTTTTTGTCATGTTTAAGATAATATTATCTTAACTCCATAAATATAATTAATAATTATATTAATATAAATTCCTATATATGTATAAGTAATCTGAAAATACTATATAAAAAATTCCTCATTAGTGGTTATTTAAATTTATTAAAATGGAGAAACAATACGAACTTAAAAATAGTTCGAATTATTTGTATACTTCAAAAAAATAATCTTTTTCAAAAATACTATGTAAAGATAATTAAATTGTAATTAATTACAATAAATCTAACTAAATAACTATTATATAAATTTTATATCAAATTAATTTAATAATTTTATATTAAATAAGATAAATTTTTATATAATAAATGAGAGTTTTACAATAATTAGTATTTTTTACAATTTACAAAAAAATTCATTATTTTCTAAAAAATATCAAAATTTAAAAATATGGTAAATTTAAAATTATGTATTAAAAAACTATGTTAATTGTATAAAACAAATTTTATGTTATTTTTATAAATTAGTTAAAATATTTGCTAAAAAAATATAATAAAATTATTTGTTGAAGAAAACATATTTTTTGAACAATAAAACAACTTCACCAATTTTTTTTGAATTATTTAATAAGAAATTATCAACACATTTATATTATGCCTAAAAATTATATGTATTTCATAAATGATTTAATGCTATAAATATCATCTAATTAAATATCAAGGATATAATTGAAATATTTAAATAGTAACACTCATTGGTTTTTGGCTCAGTGTTTCATGTCATATACGCACTCAAACACATTTTTATTTATAATATCTCATTATGTTAAAAAACCTAAAATACAGGGAGGAATATAATGGAACATATAATTGCATCCACTATAACTATTAATTTAATTTAATTCATACCCTTGGGGTTATGAACATCTAATGAAATATAAATTTCAATCCATCCATCATTAATCAAGGACCGGGGCACCAATTTTTTATTGAAGCATCTAGTGTGAAACGTGGTATCTGTTTCAATAAATAGTAATTTTATTTAAAATATATAATTAATATTTCAATAAATTTTTGATCACTACAATTTGGGGGGATCATTAATCACATGGTACATATTGAAGTCATTAACACTTTGGAAATTCAAGGGGACCTCATACCTCATTCACAATATTACTCCCTTTAATCAAATCCAAGATATTCTATTCTATGGTAATCTAAGACTCATATTATTTTATATTACATTAATATAACCTATTTCAAGTTAGAAAAAATAATTAATTAAATTATAAATTATTATAATTTGTATATATACTTTAATTCAAAATGGCCAAAATTCATAGAATTTCACAGAGAAATCTCACTATGCCAAAACCAAGAACAATCACCCATGCATAGTACTAGGAATACTCTTAAAAACCCTAGGTGAACAAATAGAATGTCTCGTTTCATTATAAAATTCCATCAATTTAAAATTAAATCACTATAAAAATATATAGGTAGAGGTACCTCAACTTAAATGGAGAGTGACAATGTGAGTTCATCAATATAGAACATCTTTTAATGATGAAAAGAAAAATTCCAATTATAAACGGATGAATACCCGTGATTCAATGGAATCATATTTAGAAACCCTAACAGTGATAGTTGAATTCATGAACTAATAATAGAGAAACAATATAGAATAAATGAGGGGAATACTCAGCTTAATATATTGTAGAAACACCACTGAATCTTTACAAAACAATGGGGAAATGAGGGAGAATGAAGGAGGTGGCCAAACTAATTCATCCCACATGATGGGGGTGAAGGAGTGCGGTTGTTGTTTTAAATCCTTAATGATTTAAGAGTATTCTTACAATTTATATGAAATTTTTATATGATGGCAAGTTAATATATGGCTTGTAAACTATTCCTTGACTACGTGGATGAAACTCGCTCGATCTATATCATTTTAATTGTTTTATTTTCACCAATTTTCAATCCACTCACTAAAAAAGAAGGTCCCTATTGAACTCAATTAAAGGTATCAAATTTATTTGTAATAATACACCAACTATATGTCAAAACCCAATAAAAAACTATCCCACATGGATTACAGTCATGATATTCTCTAAACATACAATAAATTTTTTATAGGGTAAAAACATTTCCGAAAACCCATATTTCATCTTGATGATATTAAAGATCACCCAAAAAATTGAGATAAATCTATAGAATTCATTCATAGTGAAGAAATCTTATCAGGATGATTAAATTATTTAAACATCACAAAAATTCCTAAATTTATAAACATGCCATGTTTCAGAGCCACAAATCAAAATTCCCTCTATATTTCACAACCCAAAATTACTTGAGTCATTTAAACCACCAAAAAATAGAATATATCATCCAAATATTGCCTCGATGTACCATTAACAACTAATCCTTATTTATCCCATATATCAATTCATGATTATCTAATCATTTATTCTATGGAAAACAAACCATGTTTTTGCTATGAGATGTTAAACACAACCCACACTATTCATCCAAAACCAAAACCTTATGCTCAGAACCATCACCAATACTAAAAAAATTCTCAACCACATCTATATATCATGTTACTATTTAGTGTCCTTAATTGAATCATCCTTAGGTTTATGGTGATTCCCACTACATGACTCATCTCATACCATTCAATTCCCAACCCACAGTTTTCCCCACTATCAGAATCACATACTGAAAACCTATTTATTGTGGAATATTATACTAGTAGGTGAAATCACTAAATAAACTCCCAAATTCCATTTAAAAATATAATTAATAAACTTTGGATGAATTTTACTGAAAACACTATGTATCTCTTACTGATAAACTATCTGATCTATTGATTAGGATACCTGAATTCGTGGAGGCATCCCAGGACCCTTAACTTAACCACAATAAATTCAAAATCAGAAAATCAGTGTAATTGCATTATTATTTATTCAAATAGACAAAACATACAATGTATTTTCATATTGATCAACAATTTACCTATAATCTTAGTCAACCTCACATTATATCAACTGCATCCTAAGCCCACAGGGAACAAAAATACTCCATGAAACTCCATACATGCATCATAAATCTAGTGCTCAGTAAAGGGAAATATTAAATTTGATTCACATGTATATTAATACCCAATTGCACATTTAATATACAATAATGAGTCTTAAACTATCTATGACCCTATCAATATAAGGATTATACATAAAAGACCCATAATTTGATCCCAAGAATAAATGCCCAGATTATATAACTAGAGAAACAAAAAAATGTTCTATTAGGCCAAAACATTGTAAATTGCACCAAATAATTATTGGATATTGCAATACTAATCATCCTAGAGTTCCTATAATGAAACATCAATCATCAACAGCTCTTAACAAACGTGAAATTTTATCATCAACAGCCGTCAATTTTCAATTATAAAGATTGTCAGATAATCATATTAACAATGGTGATGTCCCCACAATATTTATTCCATTATTCCAATCATCAAGAACTAAACATGTTTCATCACCTTATGCATGAATCTCCACTAGAGAAACACCTAAATCTCCCAGATAACCCTTGTTCGTAAATTACTATAGGTTGACCACCCCACGATACAATGATCCATCCGTGATTTAACCTTTTATCATATAGTTAAAACCTCCCAATACCATACAAACTCCAAAATGTAATTCCAATATGTGTCTCGTAATAAAAATCAGCCCTTAGCCATAACATTCCTGATAAATGATATACATAGATAACAAGTACGCCAAAAAAACAACACACACCATCATGATTTCATCCAAAATCCAGGGTATGCTCTCTTAGACAACACGATTACACAAACTGTCTCATAATACCATGAGTTAAACATCATCATACCTATTAAAAAATTCTGGAACCACTATCCATTTAACCAAACAAATGAATCCCCTCAAAAACAATAACACCTCAGTTCATTAATTTCAAAAAGCCATAGATCGCCCATATAATCTATGTCTGACAGGATGAGAACCCACCCAATCTCATGGGGATGAATATCGTTTCATAGAATATAATATATCATTATAAGTAAACTCTTTTTATTGGGATGTATCATATTAATTTTATAGTCATAATCCATAATCCTATATCCTATAAAGTATTCCCAAAATCAATAATATGTGGCTCGATTGGTTAGATCGTATGTAGTATCCTAGGTATATCATATAGTAGAATAATTTATCACAAAATCCTTTGGAATATGAAAATATTTAAATTCTATATCAATAGAAATTAATCATATCATAAGAAGTTTCTAAGGCATCTCGTATTATATCAGTTGTAAGAACTAGATCCTAGGATGTATCTTGGGAATCCCATATAGTCTACAATATTGAATGAAATCTAATATCATATACATTCTAGATAGGTTTAACCAATGAAGCCCAAGTAACAACCTTATCATTTCATATCATCTCAGGTGTAAATCGTGGTTCATAAATTGCATTCTTGGATTTCAATTCATAAAAAAATAGACGGTATTATGTACAACCATCTATATGTCATATCATTAATAATAAAATTATTTTTGGAAACCCTCCTAAACCATTCACACAATTCCAAGGTTGTTCTCCAAGTCACACACACCATAATGGTATCTATATCCACATAGTTCTCACACTATCACTCATCTGGTTATAATTTTAAACATAATGTGCAAAATACCCATTCTATATACTATCTTTCTCCAAAGAGTAACATAACAAGGGGAAACCACCATGTTTCTTAAGTCAAACTGTAGTCTAAACTCCCTACATGGGGATTTATAATTTTTATCAACTATCAATATAATACATTATGATAGAGGGAATATCATACATCCAAATTATAATTTTTATATTATAAACTCACTATCCTTATAAATAACCATAATTATATTACTCTATAGAGAAAATATAATTTCAATATCACTTCCATATTCATTATAGGTTGTTTAGTATCACCCATAATATCATAAATATTCCATGGGTATATCCTCTAGGGATCTCACATTATTTCCATTAAGGATCATATTATTTTATCTTCAATTATCCTTCTTGAGAGGTAAAAACTAGCACATAGATCTACCATTTCCTACTAGAGAAAGTAATTTTATTCAAAAACCTTCCTCTATAAGTAGGATTCTATGGGAACCTATACTAGGGGTCTCTATATTCATTCTTCTCAATTATTTCATAAAAATGGTGTCCATAGATCTTGTGATATATTTTTTATAATCAAACCCTATACCCTTTGTGATCAAGTAATAGTTCATTGTGGCCCCTAATATTTTCATATTTTCAGTAGAATTATATTTTAAAGGAAAATAATATTTTGAAATCAATGTTAAATAACCAATTTCTTTTGATAATATATATCACATTACGTATATAAAATATGCATATGATAGGAAAATTAATAGGGACCACCCACCTCATCTATAATGTTACTCCATTTAGGAAAATCACATCTAGTCTCACCCATGCTTTTTCATACCTTGTATATGCTCATATCACCTCCTGAGAAAGTTTTTGAAGAGATAATATTAAAATTAAATAATTTTTAAAAACATAATTGGTTTTTAATATAATTAAAATTTTAAAAGATTCTTAAATTCTCATAGATCTACCGTACAAAATAAAAAACCTGACCATCCACATATGGATGCTATGTGACATACTCCTAACACCATCTAATGAAATATACTGAACACATATCCACCAATCCATACTCAATCCAATTAATTTAAAATATTACCATTGAAAAATATTTAGTGTGACATACATAATAAAAATATTAATGGATGAATTTGGTTCATCATCATAGTAAATACTCTAGTAACACTAATATGAATACGTATCATTAGGGGAAACATTCACTAGACTCCTTTGGAATCATCCTATCAACCATAACTAGTGAAAATTAAAATTATCCACATTTAAGGTAGATAATAAATATAATAAGTTGAGTGAAGTAAAACATTGATACACTAAATTAAAATTATGGAATTCACAAAATTTAGGAGTGGGGGAGGAGGGAGGATCCATCCCAGGTTCATCATTTTTGGGGGAGAGCATGATAGGGGTGAGTGATTAAATCCCATGAGAGGAAAATGATAATTCCAGTATTTTTAAATCATTTGGTGTCCTATATGATCACCACATGGGTTTCCATTACATGCACCAGTCATACATTTATCTCTTTATTTATCCAAACTATTTTCAATGGGGTTTCAACATGTTTTCTAAACCATTAAACTACCATGCTGATCCCTTTAGAAGACAATTAAATTTTTTTATAGTTCTTCTAAATCTATATTCCAACCATAATATGACACCCCCTGAATAAAAAAACCCATTATTTACTCACACAATTGTCCTTATCTATGTGATAACCATGAAACAAGGTAACATAATTTCCAAAAATCAAAATTTCAATATAAAATCCTAATTCCATACTGATCTTTTGAGACATGTCCCGTGACTCTCAATGTACACAATAATATCTTTCAAATTTTATTAATTTTTATATTTTTTACTCTAAATTTGGTTCTTTGAATGAAACCATATTTGGATCAATTAAATAAAATTCAATATAATTTACACTATTAGTAATGTATTTTTTCATTAAAAAATTAATTATTGAGAAATTAATTCTGAATATTAGTACTATGATTCCTAAATAATTTATTAATAATATAAAATCATTATTTTGTTATAAAGAAAAATTGTGGTCAGTATTATTTTTTGTAAATGGGTAATAAGTGAAAAAATTTAGTTTAATTCAACTGGGAAATGATATGGCATCTAATATATATATATATATCATCCTTATTCGGAGAAAATCTACCTCTTATAAATAAAATATCTCCAATACCATAAAAATATATAGATAGATTTAGATAATTGAGTATTAGTCTAGAGAAACAATATAGAATTTGAATCTCTTATCAATGTGTTATAGTAAGAGTTAATATTTATATCCAAACAATATTAAAATAAATAAATAAAAACAATGACTAATAATAAAATTTTATGTTTAAATGAAAAGGAAATATATGTGATAAAAAAGGATTGAAGATATTTTAAAATGATACCTTGTAATATAGCTAACTAGAATATGATAAAAAATCATTATATCCATGAGAAATAAATGAGAGGAATGAAGAGAGGTAAATAAAGACAAATATTTGAAATAGTGTTGGACTGAATATGAATTATAGGATAGGTGGGTATTTATAGATATTATTGGAAAATTGATTACTAATTTTGGGACTTAGGATTTTTAAATATGGGTTGGGTAAAAATAAATTTATTTGTTTTACCATGGTTTTAAAAAATTGGATTTTTTAATTAACACAATTATTTTTGGAGCATATTAACTAAAAAATAGAATACATTTTAAATATTACTTTATACATAATGGATATTTAATTCATATTTTTATAAAACCATATTTTTCATCTTTGTCATGGGAAAACCCATTATAGATGTGTAAATAGATTTTAGATAATGAAAATCTATTGTTTTAGAGAATTATAAATTATCATTTTAATGATTCATTTATATTAAAAATAAAATATATTTTTTATCCTAACAATCCTATATCATATAAATAATATTAATTCTACAATTTATTATTAACCAAAATATTGAATTTCATGATTATTTTGGAAAAATTAATCTTTTGATAGTTTTGATGTGAAGATTCTTAAATAAATGTTTTTAATAAGAAAAGAATTGATTTTTTAATATTATAATTTTTAGTAAGATATTTTTATGTACTTCATGTTATTTTTTTGTGATTAAAATTTAAAATATATATTTTATTAAAATTTATTTTTCAAACAAATATATATGCGATTATATAATTATTAATTGATGTATATAAGTTATTTAAAATTATTTATTCTAGTTTTTAAATTTTATTTTTTATTTTAATAGAAAGATTTATTATTCTCATCATACAATCATTAATATTATATATGTCTTCTTACTATTCTTTCATTTTGATTCTAAATGGAAAAAGTCGAACCATTATATTTTAATTCCTATAAATTAACATCATTATTACCTCAAGAATATATCCCATTATTATCTTATAAACTAACATTAATATTTAATATCTTAATATTTTCTGTAATATAAGAATATATGTTTTATTTATATTATTCTTTGTAGTGTATTATACATTAGGGATAGGGTTATTGTGTAACCCTATATTGTAATTAATTTCGTAGAACTATATATAACAGTTGTAGTAAGTTTAATTTACTTATTTTTGCGTTATACTATTTTCATAATATGACATGTATTGTCTAATTGTTTATTTTACTAAATAATATTTTTATAATAGAAAAATCTCAAGTATTGTATTCTCTCAAACCTAAATAAATTTGTCTCAAAATTTGGGTTCTTCTTTAATCAATGATAATATATTATAAATTCTTCATCATATATTACATAGGATCTGACCATACATTTTTTAAAATTTTCTTCCTATAATATACTATCAACGACTAATTTTTCTTATTAGGAAATAATTTTTCTATAGTAAAAAAGAACATGGGTATGTATATCATTATAGGAGAAGTGATTATCTAGAACAATTTCTTATATATTGAGTTATTATATAGGTTTAGAATATAAATCTCATGACCTATCCAATCCCACCAATGTATTACCTTTGACTACTCAAAGCCCACCTTCAATTGGCCAGGGGATGGTGGCCAGTGCCGAGTAGCCATATACCACAAATGGGAGGCCTTATCCAAATGTACCTATACACACTCACATATCCAATCAAAAATAATGAAAAATCATTAAACAACCAAAATAATGAATTCACACAACTAATATCCCAAAAATGTCTATGAATGTAATGTATTGGAAGTGGAAAACAGGTCTGAATACAATCCTAACCAAAACTGTAAAGAGTCAAACCTTCTCTAAGTGAGAGGACTAAGTAAAATGTAAGAACCCAGTAGCCACCTCAGTCTGACACACTTGATCTATGATCCACCCACCCCTTATCCTTATATAATGATGTCAAAAGGGCATTTATGTACATAAGACACGACACATGTATGGAATGATGATGTAAGTGTGAGTAAAATAAGACTTCATAGGAAAAATCAAAAAAAACTAAACAAAAAGTCCATTTATGGTCAAAACAATTAAAAATATAAGAATAATTTAATAATAGAAAAACCATGATATACTTATGAAAGACTCCATCCCTACCGGACCTTATAACCAACTATCAGCCACAAGATTCTGCTTGAATCAATGCTCATTTCAGTAGAATCCACTCTATGAGAAATGTTCTTATCAAAGGAACTCAATGAAGCGGTCTAGATCATTGGACCATGGCTAATTAAAGTTAACTAGTCTATGAAGTCCTAGTTACATTGAAATGGGGTCACACCCATAACTACTAGGGGACACCAAGAACCCAATCTTGATAAACCCACTTGGAAAGGGATAATATTCCTATGATTCCAGAAACCCTATAGATATGGCCTAATCGATGGACGATCAACACCCTACTTAGGGAGGTCACAATGATTCTAAAAACTATTCATAGGGAACAATAGTTATAGAAGATTCCACTATAGTATGATAGATGGATTTCACAGCTCTACCTTAGACTCGACCTCTAGGTTGTCTCACAATCCAATGATGTGGATGTAATTTCACATTATACACTTGAAGAAATGAACAAAGGGAACCCACATAACTAATACAAGTCTAAAATAAGAAAATAAAGAGTAAAAAATTATCTCTGTGGAGGTACGTGGGGTGTCCCAATGTGTACACGATGTGTCTAGCCATCTCCATGACAGATAGTGTGGATGATCCACACATGACATGTATGTCATCATATACAAAACATCTAGACGAAGTACACGACATGTAGATACAAATGGTATCCTTCCCATGTAACCTATCCAGGGCTGTGTACCTTTTTGTGTATGAAAAGCTGTGTTCGTTTCCAAGTACATAACATTCCATATAACTATGTATGTTTTCCCATTCATGTGTACTTTCCAAAGTACACCCCAAGACAGAAAGAATTTGGTAACACACAGTGTGATAGGGGTTACATGTCATGTGATCTTTATCTTTATCCTGATACTCTAACCTCCCTTGAATTGGACCCACATGATGTGTAATCCATATTTACACAAAATGTTCTTTGATAATTTATATATCTAGATGTTTATCCCCCATTTTCTGTATTCTCCACTTATTCCTTGATGTCTAGCAGAATATCACCATATATCCCAGATCAAGGGTGGACTAGACATGCCAACAGTCGTTCACCAAAAAGTAGAAGTAATAAAAACAACCAAATTATCACAATTTGGGTGGTGATTTTATTAAAATTACATAGATATAAGAGATATTTTAACTAAGGGTTGACCAGTTTAGTTGTCTTGATTAATTTATATACATACATGGTTCCCTTATTACATTGTTAGTTTTATATAAAACATAAAAAAAATACATTTCTTCTTGAAACATATTCAATGGTTACATATTCAGAACATAGGGAAGGGAAAAAAATGAAAGAAGTGATAAAAAATTATCATTAAGGGATGTAATAATCAATAATAAGTGAAAAAGACAATAAAGAATAATGGAATGGAAAATAACTGAAAAACACATTCCATCAATCAACTGAGAATAAGAAAAAAAAATATCTATTTTTTATCATAGTGAAAATATCATGGAAATTATAAATTGAATACAAAATGAAGAAGTTTCATAGTCATTTGACATCATGTTTCTTGAACATGAACCATCATACCATTAATGTGATTTAGTTTTGTGGGTGAATACATGTCTAATTATGGTTGAAAAAAACAGGAATTGGTTTTCACCATGTCTTTTGTCTCATGAGACATGTCGATGCATCTAGGGGATATAATCGGACCCACCCACCACTAAAATTCAAAAAAAAAATTCATACATAAATTCTACACATTAACAATATGACATATCAAAATATCTATATTTAGTAGAAGGATACAGATTTACCAACATTTGACCATTCAAAGTAAACATATTATGTTAATGTAGTATATGGTTTAGACAATAATACTATTTATGATAAAAGATAATATAGATATTTAAGAGGAATATAATTTAAAATGAAAAATGATATCAAAGGGTAGTAGATAAACCACATAAAAATTATTAGTTCCACAATACCATGTAAGTCTCAATGAAATTGAAATGGAGATGAAGTCTGTTACCTTATGTTTGAATGTGTTCTTTCACTTGATCTCAAGGTATTGTGTAATCTGATTAAATACATTAATTAGATAATTCATATCCTTTTCAACATTTATATAATTTATTATAATTTTATTATGTTCATTTATGGCCTTTTTTATGAGTTTTAAGAAACAATTTTATCATTGGGAGAGTTTGATTCATTGGTTTTCATGATCGGTTTCATTGTATATATGTATGGAAATAAAATAAAATGAGAATATTTCATTATAATTGAAATTATATGTTATTAAATAACATAAATAATATTAAATGTTAATATATTTCTTTCAGTTATATGTAATGATTAGAACCATTAGATAAAATAGCATTTATAATCGTTAAGATTATTTTTCATTTTTTTGATCATCATGAAATAGTTTAGTTTTATTTATTAATATTAGGTATATATAATGTTTTCATAACATTATACAATAAGTAATACATATATTATTATACACTTCAATAATAATAAATGTTTTATGACTATCCTTGAAGAAAAAATTTAAAAATTAGTACTCGTCATCTAGAAAGGCCGTAAATCGACACCTCATGGTAAATGTTTTCATTTATAGAATAAAAAAGGGAATTAAATGGGTTTGAGGATGGATTTTCCATAAATATATTAAAATTTTAGTATATATAAGATACATGAGTTATAATGTCATCTTGTAATAGAGAGCTATAGATAGAATAAGAAGAAGAAAAATTAAATGAAATTGAAAGTGAACAAAATTGGAATAGCTCTTCAATTCCTCTCCATGAGAACCTCCTTAAATAAATTTATTTTTGACTTTTACTGAGACCAAGGGATCTTGGTCTTGGTGAAGGGTTTTGGAAATATTATTGGGTATAAATTGGATAAGAATTATGTATTATCTGGTGTGGGGATAATAGGTAGTGAGGTGTGGTATTTATAAGAGATGAGAGGGGTTTTCTCATTATTTTATTTATCTGTTTATTATATTTCCTTAACACTCTGAATTGTTTTAGAGTTATCATTAATATTTTAAAATAATGATTTTATGTTTGATATTATGATTATTATCCCCCCGATGACTCATGGAATTGTTTATTTTACTTATAATTTATATATTTCTTAAACAACTGTATTCCACTATTATCTAAAAATTCAACTATTTTAGTGAAATCAAAAAAATTAACCCTAATACTATTTCTTTTTTTAGATTTAAGAAATTATATCCATTTTAAAAAACTAATTTTATAAATAGGATAAATTTATTTTTTTTGTTATAACCATCATTTATTCGAAAAATGTAGATTTTAAAATTATAATTTTATTTGTATTACTTTAAAAAATCAATTAAGGTCTCAAAAAATTATATTATAATATTAAGATAAAAAATATTAATTTATTATTCTATTTAATGAATAATTTTACTTCAAAAAACTATATTAATTATAAAATTTAAATAAAATTTATGTTTTATAAAAATACCAACAATTAATTTATCATTTTCAAAATATTTATTTACAAATAACATGATATAATTAAATATTATATTCTATTATAAGATTCAAAATTTTTATTTATACTTTCGTTGTTGAGGATACTATTATATTGGATAAATTACATTCCATAAGGGTCAAAAAACTATTTCAAATGTTATTTACAGTTTCACTAATATATGTTCCTTTATTTATAGAAAAAGAATCTTATTTCATTCAACCATAATTTATACTGTATGTTTTGTGTTATATGTGTGATTTTATATGATTTATACATAGAAAATAATTTTTTTGTGAAATGTGATCTATCGAAGGAATTGAATTTATTTAAGACGATACATATCATAAAATATTTCATTGTTATGTTCTTATCCATTTAGAAATATCATCCTCGAAATTGATTAGCAATATTATCTTCTAGAAAGATGGTGGTGGTTCTTCATTATTAGATACTCATATTACTATGTTTCTTCTTCCATTTCAAGGTTTCTCTATAAATCTTTTACCAGATTATTAATATGATTCCTCAACCCCTAACCTGTAGTGTCAAGAATCATGATAGGCTCTTTGTAGTAAGACAAATCTCATTCCAGTTCTATTTCATAATAGGTGAGTACATGGGTTGGGTCTAGCATGTACCTTTTTGATAATGATATGTGTAACACGTCATGATCTTTTGGAAAAAATTTATCATTGATAAATGGTATACTGTAACTCTAATTTTTTCCAGATATTCAAATTGTCTAATGTAACTAGGGTTTAGTTTCCCTTTCTTAAAAAACCACAAGACACCATTCAATAGAGATAATTTCAGAAAGACATGATCTTCCACTTGATATTCAAAATCCATTCTATTTTTTTCTGCGTAACTCTTTTTCCCACATAGAGATTCTTTAATATGAGATGGAATTGTCTTTAACTTTGTTATTTATTACTTCAATATGATATGGGCCTACAAGTTTACCGTCACTAACTTCATCTAAAAAAGTTGGTGTTCAAAAACACTATATATATAAGGCTTTACATGGTTCCATTTTAATACTATAATAAACACTATTATTTGAGGAAAATTACACCAAAGGTAAATACAACTCCCACATACCTTGAATGTTATATGAACATGATCTCAACATGTCTACCAATTATTGAACAATCCTTTTAGGTTGTCCTCTAATTTGAGGTTGATAAGAAGTATTCATATAATGCTTCGTAGTCAAAGCCTTCTCAAGAATCTTCTAAAATTTTGATGCAAAACAAGGATCTTGATCAAACTCAATAGATTGAGGTGAAACATAAAGTCTTCTAACTTCATTCATATAGTTTATTCTTAGTTTCCCAAGTGGTAAATTATCCCATATAGAAAGAAAACGTGCCAATATTATAATTTGATCAACAATAAACTATATTACATGATTCTTTATAGGTGTCACTGGTATTATATTGACATAGTCCATAACAATTTCATCCCACTTCCACATAGGAATATGTATAGGTTTCATGAACCCCAAATAATGTTCTCTCTCGACCTTCAATTGTTGACAAATGAGACACTTCAACACATAGTCATCAATTTAACACTTCATGTTATCCCACCACAATGTTCTATCATATCTATATAAATCATGGTACTTCATGGGTGTATCATTAATTTTGAGATATGAGAATCATATTATAGTTCCATTTTGAGCTTAGGTATTAATTGAATGAAAAACCTCCTTCAAAATTGCAGAACTTCATCTTTATACACAATTTCTGGAAATCATTCATCCTTGATGGATTTAATATTTTTTTAGAAGTTAACATTATCAAATTGAGATATTTTTATCTTCTCTAGTAAATATGGATTAAAAATATTTTGAAAAAGAAGTGATGTTTCTACTTCCTCAATAATTACTAAGTCAATATTTACTAAATCCAAGAGTATAAGATATTTCTCAAAAACCATTTGGGTTATAAGTCCATGATATTTCAAGATTAATGCATCCAATACCTTATTTTATTTTCTTGGATGGTGTTTTATTGAAAATTAAGAATATTTGATTAACTAGAGTCATCATTTTTTCCATAGGTTAAGTACATTCTGTGTAAATATTTATTTCTAACTCATGTGATCTGTCTATATCTCAAAGACATTTCCATAGAGATGGTGTCCCCATATCATCCGAGAAAGTATTACGAATCTAACTCAAGACCATGAGTTAGATAATTTTGTTAATGAGTCTTCAACTGACTTGATGGGTAAGCCATAAATTTATCATTTTTATTTAGACACAACACTGTCCATTATTTGATGTAGCATTGTGTACCACAATCCCATTATTTCCCGATGGAAGCATAAAAATTAGGAAAATGGAAAATCTCTTCTTTAATTATTCAAAACATTATGTACATTCTTTTTTCTATAAAATCCTATCCTTTTTACGTGTGATCATTGTTAACAGGAAGTGAATCAGGAGAAATTATATACAAAACACTGATAGTAACCTGATAACCCATTGAATCTAAATAAATCAGTTATGTTTTTTTTGGAAATTGGCTATTCTGGGATTGCATTTACCATCACAGGATCAATTATTATTCCATCCTTAGAAAAAATATATACAACAATGGAACATATTTGAATCTAGAATTAACACATTCTAAACACACCGTATAACTATTTTCACCTAAGTGTTTTAAGAACAATATGCAAGTGGTTCTCATGGTCCTCGTAGATTTTGGAGTAAACCATGATAAAAAAAATAATTAGAATTATAAAATTATTAATATATTAATTAAATAATACATTCATTAGATACATGGAAGCAAAGGATTCATTAGTCTATTCAAATGCAATTACTATAAACTACTAATTTCCATTCCTAGTTCATAATGCTAATATAGAAATATTTTACTTCCTTGCATTCAATTTATGATATCTAGAATTAAGTTCAATATTTGAAAAATATTGATCTTCGTGAATTTCATAAAATAAATCATCAATTTGAGGCAGCAGAAACCTGTACTTTTTTATAACATTATTGATTTATCTATAATCAACATGTAGCCTTAATGATCCATAATTCATATTCACAAAGGGAATAAGTGATCCCCTTAAAGAAACACTCTTGATAATAAATCCATTGTTACTAAAATCCCCTAGTTATATATTCATCTCAAAAAATTACAAAGTTTCAATTATATAATGATTCGTTGATATTTTTCCTGCATTATGGATAAGATCAATGGAAAATTCAACTTCACGCTCTGCGGGGTTCCTAGGTAATTATTCAAGAAACACATCAATATATTCCTATGCAATTGGTACATCCTCAATTCGAAAATTACTTTCCCCTTTCCTAGAATCTATTTTATATTAATCCATAATAATTTCAATGAATAGAGATAGTTTGGGTGTGTCTAGATAGGAATCAAGTGATAAATTTTCTGCTTTAAAGGTATGTGACACTATATCTTCTTCACAAATTTTATTTTCCTTATTTCCGTAAATAAATATCACTTCATAATTTGAAATCCAATCCATAAAAAGGATTATAATAATGTAAACCATGTGTTTGATGATAATTTCATAAACTAATGCACGTTTATTTGTCATATATGGGACTAACCAACACATTTTTTATGCAAAGAGACTTCCCTGATGAGTTTTGAATGACAAATACTTCATTAAAGAAAAAAGGGAAATGTATAATTTTCATGGACAATTGGGTAGATATAAAATATTGTGATAATAAAAAATATAATAAATAAATGTATATAATTGAATAAAATATTAAAGTACCTACCACTCCATCATTCAGTACTTACACAATAGTTATGGTGATCATAAAAAGTTTTCAATATCATATTGGATTCTTATGTTGTGGATTACCATATCACATAGGAAATTGATTTAAATAATGCCTCATTTCATTATATTTGATGAATTTAACCTCATTGATTTTTTCCCTTGAATTCCTAGTTATTTTACTCTTTCCTCTATACTAATAACAATCTCACCCACGTTTTATGCATTTCCCATAACGATTAATTCCATAATTTCCACATAATGGATGTTGATTCATTCTCTTATTCATTGTTGATACTTCTCCTTTTCCATGGTGAATAGATGTGATATTCTTTTCTAGACATCCCTTGAAGAATATGATCTATAAAATTACTTCACAGATTTGATGAAACTAAATTCTATTTAATCAGATGATCATTTTTTAAAAGCTAGTGACCTTATGAGACTTGGTTTAAGACCTTCAATAAAATGATCTATATTGACTTTTGAATCACATATGTAATCTATAGAATACATTTCTACTCTTTTTAATGTAGTCCCATACTTCATAACACTCTCTTCTTCCATTTGATTTAAAGTAAGGATTGTTATCTTCATTTCCATTCGTTAATCATGAGGAATGTATTTGTTAAATAATGGTTATTTGAATGATCTCTATTTTATATATTTAATTTCATCTTCCTCCTTATAATTTAGGATCAGTGACCACAAATGATCAAGATCTCCCTTTATAAGATATTCTTCCACTCCGACCTATTCATTTTAATTGCATCCCAATGCCAGAAATATTTTTTCAGTGATTTTGATTCACTTCTCTGCTACAAATGGATTATTAGTCCTCCTAAAATATGGGGTCTTATGTCACATGAAACAATTCATCATAGATTTTATATATGTATTCATCATAACTTGTATAAGCTATTCTAGTATGGTTTGGTCCACTCTACTGCAACACTAACTATATTAACATTCTCTATGAAGAAATCGATACATTTTCAACATGTATTGATTCCATTACATACATCATACACCATTTATAAACAATGGAATACACTAAATTAGGTTATGAATCATAATTCATATTTTTTAAATAGAAAATCACTTAAAAAAATGAAAATTAATGCCTAGATAAACACATAATCATAAAAATAGTTTTTTGGGGATATATTTATTTTTAAACTAGTAATAATTGTCTATAAAGAAAATGTGAATTATAATTTTCATATACACAATTAGTGGAAAAATAGGTGCATAGTAAGGAATGTTTTCATGTACTTAGTTAACTCATGTCGGGCCTCAAACTCCTTGTTAGAGTTGCTAACCCCATGTATATTTGTGTCTTTTCCACATCTACTTGTAATATCCAAACAAATATTATTTTTTTTATAAAACACTTACTATATACTTAACAAAATATTATGATGTTATTCTATACTTATCCTAAAGGTATATCTTGGGGTTATTTTCACTAAACTATGATTCATTAATCTATTTCCCAAACAATCTACCAAACTTCCCACCATACCAACAACTATAACCCTGAACCTAGTAGCCTATAGTCAGTGGTAATTTTATTATAATATAATAGATACAAGATATCACACCACCAAGGACCAATAAATTTAGTCATCATAGGGAAAATAAATAAATACATGGTTCACTTAATATATTTCTAAATTAACATAAAACATAATAATTGAAAATGAATTTCTTCCATGATAAAGATTCAAAGGTATCATCTTTATAACCTGTAGAAGGAAACCAAATGAAATGGGTGAGCTCAAATGCTCAATATGGGTAATTAAAATAAATAATAAGTGACACAATGTAAATAAGGCATAATGGAATGTTAAATAACTGAAATAAAAATTCCCTCAACAAACATTTAATGTAAATAACGAATCCATATATTTTATCGTAGTGAAAAATATGATGAAATTTAATAAATGAGTACTAAATTAATAAGATTATTAGTCATTTGACATAATGTATCCAAAAAATGAACCATAATACCATCATGATAGTTGATGTATATGGATAAAAATCCATTATATTGTTCACATAAACAAACATGAAAGGTTTTTCTCCAATTTTTTCATCTCATGGGACCTGTCGATGCATCGAGGGGATATAACGGGCCCTCACCATCACTTCAAGTAAAAACCAGTCTCCATATAAATATTCAATTAATTTAAAATATGACTTATCACAATATTTGTATTAATTATAGGATACAGATTTATGAATATTTCACCATTCAATGTAAACTCCATATGTAAAAATTTTATAGTGTTTATAAAATAATTATATCCAAGATATGAGATAATTTGGATATTTAAGAGGAATATAATTTAGAATGAAATATTATTTCTATGGTATAGCAAAAAAACCACATAAAAATGATTATGTTTACAATTTCATGTAATTCTTAATGAAATTGAAATTGAGATGAAGTCCCTTACATTATGTCGAAATGTGTTCTAAACTTGATCTTAATATCATGGATAATATTATTAAATCAATCGATAATTTAATTTAGATAATTTTCTACATGTTTAGTATTTATTAAAGTTTTATTATGTTTATTTATGAACTTTTTGACGAGTTATAAGGCATAATTGTTTCATTTGGGAGCATTTGTTTTCTTCATTTTCATGATTAGTTAACTTGTATATTTGTATGGAGAATCATGTCAAATTAGAATAGTTATCCAAAATTTAAATGATATTTAATTAATGAAAATAAAAAAATATGAAATGGTAATATATTTCATTTGGTTATATTGAATGAGGATGATTCATTAGATAAAACATTACCAATAACCATTTAGATTATTTTGGTGTTTTATCAACATGAACTAGTTATTTTTTTAATTAATAATATATTGAAATACTTAGTCCATAACTTTAGATGAGTTTTTACACATATAATATAATATTTTTTTATCCATATAAATGTTTTAATGGCAAGTCTTTATTGGAGAATTGAAAATTGGAAGCTATGTATCTACAAAGGCAGTAAATCAGCACCTCATGGATGATGTTTTCATTTTTAGAATAAAAAGGGGAAGATAAGGATTTAGATTAGGGATCATAAATAAACATAATAATATTAATTTATATATATGATAATGGAGTCATAATGATACTTTTTATATAAGAGTTGTGGATATAATAAAATAAAATAAAATAAAACAAATTCAATTATAACGAAAAATGATTTACCTCTGGAATTCCATTACTTGAGAATCTCCAAAAAAGAATTTGATTTTGGTATATTGATTAAAACAATGGATTATAGACATGAGGGAGGGGTTTGGGTATATTATTTGGTAGAAATTTGAAATGATTCAAGGATTAAGATGTTTGAGGAGAAGCGGTGTTGATGGGTGGTATTTATAGTGGAAGAGAGGGGTGTTTTGCATTATTTTATTCATTAGTTAGTAATTTACCTCAATACTATGAATATTATTTGAATTATCAAAAAATATATTAACATATTTATAGGAAGTTAGAAATTATGGTTCATACATCAGAAATGACTCAAGGAATATTGTATTTATCGTATAACGTATATATACTATAAATTACAATATTTCACAATTCACAAAAATTAAACTATTTTTGAAAAATACAAAAAATTTACAATAACCATTTTTCAATGTGTAGAAATGAAATATTACCTCTATTAATTGAAATTAATTTTCTAAATAAGAAAAATTTAGTTTTTAATCAAAAAATAATTTATTGGAAATGTAATGATTTAAAAATATAACTGATTTTATAACACATTGAAAAAATAATAAAAGCCTAATAAAATTATATTATAATCATAATAAAATTAAATATTAATTTTTTAATCAATTTTATGAAAATAAATTTTCTTTTAAATAATTTTATCAATTATAAATCATCAATAAACATTAATGTTTTTTAAAAAGACCAAAACATTATTTTTCAGTAGGAAATTAATTATTTACATATAATATGATATATTGACATATTACTTTCATTTATAATATGAAAAAAATTTATTTATGCATTCTTTGGTGAGATTACTATTCTATTGGATGAAATAGTATTCTTGATTTTCGCATAACTATTAAAAAGGTTAAGTTAGAATTCCATTTGTATATGTTAATTTCTAGAAAAATTTCCTTATTTCATTCATTCTTAATTTGAAGAGTCTATTTTTTGTTCAATATATTATATTAAATGATTTATACTATATGAAATAATTTTATGTGCAATGTGATCTATCAAAAGAATTGAATTTATTTACCATGATACATATCGTAAAATGTTGTTGTGTTACACTAACTCTTGAATCGCGTCGGTAAAATATATTTGTCATTCGAAATGTCACCTATAGCCTAAGAGGAATAAGCATCCCTTAATGTATCCTAGTTCTACATGAATCTATCCACCATAATTTTTGGTCTTTTATCCATAACTGGCATCATGTTTCTTATCGACAGTTTTTATCTGTTGCGCTGCAGAATAATTGTGCAGTGATTTAAAACATGGTATTTATGAAACTGTTGGCCAAAGGGAATACCAATGATGACCGCACAATGAAATTGGGAATAAATCAATGAAAAAAATTCAATGAATAAAAATAATAAATTGTTCTTTTATCAATGATTCGTTGTCATATATTGAGATGAATGAAGTGTAATAGAAAAAAATGAACAAAAAACAATTTTCTCCTTAATTTTAGTCTATGGATGATGTGAAAATAAATTCTTTTTATGGAATTGATCTGCATTTTTATATCATTAAGATATTGGATGGATATCACAAAGAATAAAAATTCTACCGATGGTTTGGATCGATCATTCATGAATAATTGTTACATTTCTATTGTCGATGTGATCCTCTAACTCCATTGGTGTGATGATCTATGATCTGATCCTGATTCATCGTCGTTTTCCAAGAAAATATTTCAAATGGTCATCTGAAATATTCAAGTATTGATGAACCAACACTAATGAATTTCTATAAACAAACATTTAAATGAGAAATAGTCATTGTGTAAAAACTAAAAATATAAATAATTATTTAATTTTTTTCCTTTAATTACACCAGCGATGACTTTTACATATTAAAACACACCGATAAAGATTATGTAACGAATAGGGTAAAGCCTACATTTTGAAATCAATGAAACACCCATATTTCTGATCTAGGAAATCATTTTCTATTTATTCCAATTTATTAGGAAAACTACATGCATATGATATTTAATATATTTAATACAGTTCAAATTTTTTATTTTGGGCGCACCGAGCCTTCGAATCGCATGTCAGGTCATCAATTGGCCCCCAAAATAATCCACAAAATACTAAAAAATAATACCATGAAAAATATAATACATTACATTCTACCCATTTTTGGTCTTTTAAAATAAAAAATTGAAATACTTAATTAAAATTATGAGTGTACAAAGCTCGTATTTTGGTCTCCCACTCCAGGTTATCTCTTAAGGATTCTTGTGCTACCACAATAAACACACAAGGGGAGTAAAACTGCCACAAAGGATACACTCTTACCAATCCTCGATCTATACTAGGTACTCTATAAAGCTACATCCACCATCAATGTCAATATTTACACAGTTGAAAAAATTATACTAGTCATGAATGTACCTCCTTAGCTGCAAAACGTGGATGAAATCATGTAACCTGTCCAAGTGTGGTGGTAAAACTATGTGGTATGCCACCTACCCAAATCTATACAGAATTTGAAAGGGACCAATGAATCTTGAATATTTATTCCCACTACAATCAAATATCTTTAATCCACATCGAGGAGAGACTCATAGGAACACATGGTGTCCCTCATAGAACTCAAAATTTATTCTTCATTAGTATGTATAAACATCAGACCACATTTATTCAAAAAAACATCATACCACATTGTGAAACCTTCATTTTCTCTTGGATTACCTGAACCTTCCATGGAGTATCTCACTCCAATCCTGGTCACATGAGTGCTAAATCACCTGGATTAGTCCAATAATGTGGTGACCTGGATGGTCACCCATACAAATCCTAGAATGGTGTCATAAAAATGATGGAATGATAGTTTTTGTTGTATGAAAACTCCACCAAGGGTAGGGGATCCTCTCAAAAATAGTCAACGTCCAGAAATAAATCTCGCAAAATTTCCTCCATGACCAAGATTGTTTGCATTGTCTGACTATCATTTTGGGGGGAAATGTTGTTATCAAACATAATTGAGCGATGAAGTATTCCTTCAATCCTCTCCATAACTCGGATGTGAAGCAGGCTTACTGGCCTGATATGATCATTGAGGTGACTGAATGAAGTTGTAATATCTCTTTCATGTAGAGGTATTATAATATATCTAATTAATTCTTGTACTAAATAGATATGAAGTCAATCAACTGGGTTATTAAGTATATAATAACCTTGATGGAATTGGGTCTTATAGAAAATAATTTCTTAGACCTGAAATCCACTAAAAGGTGTCCCAATCATAGTTGGTCACAAAGACTCAACAACATCTCCCAAAATTCCTATGGCTATCGATTAGCAGTGGGGAACTAGGGTATGTCCTTGGGGAGACAATTTCCTCTTACCAGAGTGTAAAATAGTTGAATAAGAATTGAAATATGAAACTGAAGAAATATAAAAATCATATGTTTGATAAAAAATAATATATAAAAATTCTTGAAGTAATCTCATATACAAAATGATGATACTTGTAATATGTTTCTAAAAAATAAGAAAAAAATGTCCATAGTATTACAAAACAATTTGTGGAAGATGATGACAAAAATGGAAAAAAAATCTAGATAGGATCACAATCCTCAGCTTGGTCCTATTCTAAAATACTCCTAAGAATCAATAAATAACCTATAGTAGTGAACTTTCTCATGTCTATACCTACAATTATAGTCTGTTTGAGAAACCAAAGGAATCCTGGATATGGTGTATGTGATAATCCCAACAGAAAATTAACCAAGGTATAGTTCCATACAGTTAGTGAATGTATTACAATAAATGTGCATAGGAAGTAATATAATATATAAGGAAGAACGAAAATTAAACATCATATAAAGACTAGTTTCTAATTTAATAAACAATTCAATTCATCAATTTCATTTAAGATGTATGTCCCTTAATTAATAGCTAGTCCAGTGTCAATTATACATTCATTTAATTGACAAACCAAATGAATTGGATAAGTCTTAGTACCTGGAACATATCCAATCATCCCATCTAGTGTTAGGCTCAAGAGATACCTAAACATGACATCTATAATTTATAAGAATCAAACCAAATCAAATATTCTTCATTGCCTTGGAATATTAAATTACTGAATCATTTAAATCATTATTCAATTATAAACCACATATTGTCCTTGGAATTCACAATTTGGGATCCACGTGTTGCTAAAGGTGTAATATAAACTATCACCATACAAGCCTGTCCAGGAAGATCCTAACAAGAACCTAAGTATCGCACCAGGTTTGGCATAATATCACAACCACTCAAGTCCAACCTTGGTGGTCCACTAAGGGAGAACATGTTTTAACCATGGCATACATAATCAACCTGTCTCTAACCCATTCATTTGAAATCCATGAGAAGACCTAGTATCACTCGACATATAGCATTAATTCACCATGAGTAATTCCTTGGATTCCCATATAAGTAGTCCAATTGTCGGTTGGGATTCCGTAATGTAGAAAACAACTGATTCCATCCCTGACATTTTTATATAAACCCATGTTTCACCCAAGTCATATAACAATTCAAAAAATAACATTTAGATATAAAAATTTCGACCACACAATCTAACATAATTCAAACTCACCTCCAAAGGAAACTCAATTCATGAAGTAATCTTAGAAGTATTTTCTCTTAATTACTCTCTTTTGAATTTCATTATAAGTTCTTATTTAAGCTTAAACCACCATAACATAACAATAGTCCTGGGACATGGCTACCAGTCCCTTTCCTTTATCAACTCATATGAGAATTCGAATTACAATTCAAGTTATTAGTCATTTGAATTACAATTTAGAATTTTATATTTAGAATTCCCTAGGATGTGTAAAAAAAGAACACTCTAAGGTATTCTGAATCATATTCCAACCATGGTGTCCCTTAAAATTAATCGAAACAAACAATCTGTGGTTTAAATCTGAGGATAATAAATATAATTCATTTATCAATTAGTTCCATTAATTATATATGCAACAAATATCAATCCAATAAAAGGATTAAAATCCATTTAAAGGGTGCCACTATGAGGATTGGGTGGGAGGAACAATAAAATACATATAAACACATAAACATTGATAAAAACCGTAATACCACCTACCATAAGTTCATTTTTGATAACTCGTCTAGTATAATCTCCTGATTTATATTAGATTGGGATAAAATCGAAGAATGATAGAAGAACCTACAAACAGGGCATATTAGATTTCAACTAAATAGAGAAGGAGATTCCAACCCAAGGTGGAATGATAAAAATTTAATCAAGAGCTCAACAATTCATATATGATGATATGACAGGTACATGAATTTGAGATTGAATGAAGATCCAGTGGAAAATCCTAGGATATGCTTAAAAGAGATCTCAAATGGGACAAGGTTCATTATATTTATGAAATTGGAGATTTGGGTTTGAAATTGATTTAATTAGATTAATTCTAGTAGATTAACAATAAAATAGGGGTTTCATGTTTTGGCCACACAATTGGAAAAAGTAAGTACCAATCATGAAAACATTGTTGGAGGGAGGGGCATTACACAGGCTTTGTATGCATAGTTTGAAAAAATGTGCATAAACCATGAAAAAATTCATTGTCAAAATATTATACATTCTTTCATGATTGTGTTCCTCAAATCACATTGTTTTCTAAACCAGTTTGGCTTCCCCTACTCTCTTTCCATCCTCTCATGTTTTTATCTAACTGTGTGGCATGTCCTGCAGAGTTTATACTACCCGCACGATCGGAATATTTCAGCCAATAAGCTAGGTTTGGGAACCGAACCAGCCCCAAACCCCCCCAAAACAAACAAAAACTCAATTTTCATTTATTCTTGGTCATATTTAGGCATTTAAAAAAATCATGTTATGTAATGTATCTTTATTTCATGAAAATTCTAATTCTTACAAACTTCCCCTATAAAAGAAATTATTCCTCGAATTTCCCTCCCAATGGTTGTGAATCATGATATTAAGAAAATTATGAACACTATTCTCATACTTTGGCCTCCAACTCATAGGTATCATCCTATACAAAACCTTGATTTCATATAACCTGTACTAAAGTAAATGAATGACCTTAGAAAACCTTCAAGAAATGGTCCATAATCTATATAGGATAATCCATAAAGAATTTATCTACATATAACTCAACCTCCTAAGGCTGAAAGTCATGAGATGAGTCTGAATAGAGATTTCATATAAGGGATACATGGAATACATTGTGTATGGAATGATACCTCTAAGGTAACTACAACCAATATGATACTGTCCTGACTCTCAACAGAATCTCGAATAACCATACATATTACGATGAAATATTACCCTTTCTCTTAACCATCCTGTGTCCCATCCTTAGTAATTCATGAAAATAGTACCAATCCCTAACCTTGACCTCTAGAGGTATTCTATGATGATTGGATTTTGATTTAGATTGAGACTACGTAGTATCCATCAACATATACATCAATTAAACCTGCTCCATGGTCTCATAAACAAGGAATGTTCCAGGAATAACAACCTCTAATTGACACAGGGGTGAGAAGAAAGGCCTACTGTGAAAAGCCTCATATGAAACCCTATGAATAGTGGCCTAAAATAAATTATTTTATATGAATTATACCATGTGTATATACCTCTCCTAGGAACTCCCAAAATCTAGGATGTATGATCGTGACATCCATTCATGAACCAAAATCATAAGCTCTAGTTGGAAAACAACATAGGGCTTGTATGTTGTGCTCAGAAGAGCCCATGTATGTAATTCCCATGACAACCTCTACCAGAACTATGATGTAAAATAGGCTCCCCAAAGTAAAATGATAGGTGGAAATGCCCAGTGATGTCATATCGTCACACAGATATAAAAACTACCATGCTCCAACATTGAAAGGATTCCTTGATAGGTAGGAAATAAGAATACTTAGTGAGATTGTAATCAAAAACCCATACTTCATCATTACCTTGAGGGGAACTTTGAAAACCAATCCCAAAATGCAGCATAACATTATTCCATTTCCACTTGAGAATGTGCCGCTACTGTCAAATGTTTCCTGGTTACTAGTGGTCCACCTTTACCTACTAATAGATGGGATATCTCATGAGAAAACTAGTTACATATTTTTTTATACCTTGAGACCAGTATTGGTGATGTAAATCTAGATAAATATTTGTAATTCCAGGGTACACTTCCCAATCTGAAGCAAGAATGTCTCCAATCATATCCTCGCACATGTCTAAAGAAACCCATACATAACCATGAACACACAGAATATCGTCTTATCCTACTTTATAACTAGGAGTTGGGTCCTCACCATCTAAATTATCCTATAGTGATGGGCCATCAAAATATGATATTTTCCACATCCTCATTCTATCAAAAACTATAGAGGTATTAGATAAGGATTAGAAAAATGTATCTCTTTAACAGTCCTACTACTCCAAGTGCATCTCAGAGAACAAATCCATACGTGTCCACTTGCCACTGGTGAGCTACACTAGTTTTATTAGAGTCCTCCTACTCATTGAATTGACCAATTCATTACATTTACTAGGAATGTACGAAATAACAGAGTCAAAATAATGTATGTATTCAACCCACATTCTCTACCTTAGATTCATATCACGTTGTGTATATATGTACGTGTTGATTTTATGTTCTATGCACACCACAAAACACTCTTCAAGTAAGTAATTTATCTAATGGTGCAATTAATGAACAACTATGGCCAGTTAGAGATCGTGAACTGGGTAATTACTCTCATTTGGATTTATCTACCAAGACCCATACCCTAGGACTATATAATCTTGTATAAGGACTACTGCTAGCCCCATACAAAATCTATTATAGAAACCAATGTAACTTCAGACTGGTTCAAGAAAAATTAGTATTTGTGATGAATTCAGGATCCCATTCAACTTATAGTAGGACCTCTCTCATGAATATGAACATAAAAATATCACACCTTTCATAGTCCAGCCTTTCAGTGGTGCTGATAAGTGTAAAAATTACTATATGGAATGATTTTAATATCTAGATATCCCCAAGAAACTTCATACCTCTAATATTTTATTGGTATTCCCCAAGAAACTACAGTTTTCACCTTCTATGGGTCAACAGATACTCCTGTCTATGTGATTATGTGACCAAAAAGTGAATCTGATCCATTCAGAAGTTTCACATTGTGATGTTAGCATAAAACTGATGTTGTATCAATTTTTTCATTTTGATCTCATGATATTTCGAATGGTCATTTAAATATTGACAATACCCCAAGATATAATCAATTAAAATGATGATAAATGAATCATGATGAGGATGGAAAACTCGGTCCATCAGTGCCATGAAAATCACATGAGATTTTAATAGAGAAAAAAGAATAACCAAAAGCACATATGGACCATAGTTTATATGAATTAATATTTGTGAAAATTATTTTGGTCTTTCATGATCCTGTTAATAACTATATCTCAAATCAATATTTAAAAAAAAATATCTCTGTAGATCTAGTTGAAGAGATCACCTATCCAAAAAAGGGGATACAAGTTCTTAACTATCAGTTGGTAAAATTTCTAGTAATCAATATATATCATGAGATTTATGTCTACTTTTTTTTCAAATCGGTGTTGAGAAACCCTCAATGAATTATTAGTTCAGATAAACTCATTTAACGTTAAATACTATATATTCCACTTTATCTCTTTCATATCTTTAGCAGCAACCCAGTAAGGAGAAATGGATACCAATGCATCTCATTGAACTATCTCAATAGATAACTATACCTATCTCGTTAAAGGTAATTCTAAAAATTTGTCAGTGAAGACATCCCAAAACTATCAACCACTAGAGGGTAAACATCATGATGTGTTCCTTGGTCATCCAAATATATAATCACAATCAGGGATGTCATTCCACACATCCCACAATGCTAGGGTCCATGTCAACTTACATGGACATCCCATTCACCCTTATGTATAAACCCCCCAACCTATGGATATGTGGAGGTCAACTTCTGGGATTGAAATCAGTGAAATAATTTAAGACAACAAGTTGGTCCATCTAAAAAATGTATTCAAAACCTACCATATCAAGGAAAAAGTGATCACATACTAAGTTACACTCACTAATATAATGGTGAAAATCCTTGTATTGACATAAACCTTCATTTATAATACTCAAAAGATTGTCATGAATCATAATCCCATCCAATGTTTGAACATTGATCCCATGTCACTCTAAAATGGTGAAAAAATATTATGCTATCATAAGGACCTATATCTAGTAATGCATATTTTAAAGTAAAGGCTACGAGAATTGTAACTCTCATTATAGATGGTATGGGATCCTAACCCTTAGATGTCAATTTCACTGCATATATCTTTCAACATCCATGGCCCAGTGAATCTTCATGGCTTACCTGAGATGACCTACTATCCTATCACTATTAGAATGGGGTCAATATATCATGACTCGGAACACCATGTCAGCCTGATTAGCCAGTTGTACTCAAAATTCTTGGCTGATGAGAAGTTGTTGAACCCACTATTGAATGTGGTGTGGGGGAAGACCCTCTATCACTATCCGATGAAGGGAATGTTTTGAAGATGCATTGTTGAAGACCCATCTTGTCATATGATCAATAGTTGACTTGGTACCTCATGCACTACGGCCTCATATTTCCCAGCATACCACAACGGTAATATCGCACCTGGATACATGAGTGTCTGTACTTTCTAATAATATCACTACATGAAATCTATAGTGGATTATTTCAACTATCAGTTGATGTAGTACTAGTTCTAGATGCGGAACTGCCCTGGCTCCTACCTCCATCCTCTACTAGGTTACGCTATGTGTTAATCACCAATTTCACTATGCAAGAAATAATTATCATCCAAAATAAGTTCACCTTTGATCAGATGTCATACCCAAGACCATCAGTAAATCATCATTCATTAGATAACATGTCAAATATAAAAATAGGTGTGATGTGATAGAGCATAGTAAAACATGTTGATTAATCCATAACTAATAGATTACCCTGCTTTAGGTGCATGATGTCCTAGGCTCTATCATCCCTCAACATATTAGGATAGAAGTAATCATAGATAGCTATAATAAAATCACTCCAATACATCTCAGGATGATGATCCATTTGAGTAATGACTTCCCACTATCTGATGGTGGAATCATAAAACATATAAATAGAGAGATTTACCCTCATATCAGGAGGCATCTATAGATGATAAATGATAGATAGAATTACCCCTAGCCATGACTCCACATCATATAGTCAACCATAACCCAAAAACATTTGTACATGCTTCTACTAGAACTCACACATCTCCTCTATGATAGCCCAAGGGAGCTATGATTCTCCTTGAATGGTATTCATAATGTGCAATAAACACTCATGGAACAATGCCTATGCACCTGTGCACCACACTATTAATGGTGTGACACCTAGAACTAATGGTGGATCAACTAGTATCCCATGACCCACCACCTTTGGAGTGTGGTCATCCCCTCCTTCTTGGCATACCATTAGTGGATATTGTAGTGGCATACCTCTATAAATTCAATGTATGCTTCTCATATCACGTCCAATATCAATGTTCATTGCTCAATTTTGTATATATTGAAGTAGGATTTGGAAAATCTTTCATATATAAGAACAAAACCCTCTACCTTCTCCAAGAGTTAGGTTGGGGTGACATACAAATCAAATATAATTAAGAGACACTACCTAATTACCACTACTAAGCTCAGTTCTATGTCATTTTATCTTCTATAAAAAATTTCAGTTTCCATTTAAATTTCATATTCATTTAAATTATATTCATTATTTCACATTTATATCAAAATTCATTTTAAATGGTTGATCCATAGTATTTTTCATATTCCGATCAATGCGGGCCCATATACCTTAAGAAAAAAAGGTATGACAACATTCTAACCCACATCATAACACATACCATAATACCTATCACAAAAATATATATATATATATATATATCATTAAATCTATCACAAAAACACGAAATATGAAATTCCTGCTAAATGGCATGGCATGATGAAGGCCATGTTATTACTGTAAAGTCCGTAAAATGATGAATTATATGGAATACCCTTATCTCATCTATTTTCAACATAGTATGGAATATAATCACATCAATAATAATAATATCATAATTCAATTTCATCAACCAATGGTGGAATAAAATCAACTGTAATTGTCAAAATCCATAAAAAAATTCATCTGAGGAAATTTATATTTTTCGTGTACAAGGGATAACTACACCTAGGAAAAACTCATTTAGTAAACATAATTTCACTCCTATCCCTTTACATTGTATAAATATAGAAAATAAAACAAAAAAACCCTCTAATACAAATTGGTATTGTCCAAGACATGGATTTCGTTAATGGTTCCTCAATCCTTGTTGGCCACATGGATTGAAGCACATCTCCCCAAACATTAGAGTATTCCCACTATGAGTGAGGGCCTAGGGTGTTTCCAATGGAAGACTAGTCCCTTTGATCGGAGTGTAAAATAGTAGAATATAAATAATAGATAATCGAGGAAGCTTTATATAAACATGAAAATAGATAAGAATCATGAATAGATAACAATGCTAGAAGGTATATCATATATAAAGTAATGATACATTTCATATGTCTCTAAAATATAATATAAAATAAGTCCATAACCATACAATACAATAACGTGAAAAATGGACAAAAATACAAAAACAATACATCCAGTATCAGGAGCCTTAGCATAGTCCCATGCTCGCTAGATTCTAAGAACAAATCAAGAACCTTTAGTAGGGTGTCCTTCTCTATCTATACATGAAATCATTTAGTACTTTTCGGGATCTAGATGTAGTTCGAATAGGTTTTGAGAAATAATCCCAGTAGGCGACCACACAAGGTCTAGATTTAGTTGGTCTGTGAATATAAAAAAATAATAGTGTGCAGGATATAATAGAATATATAAGGAATTATCAAGAGTAAACATCGTATAATGTCCATGTTCTCAATTAATAACCAATTCAATTCATTAATTCCAATTAGGAAGTAAGTATCTGAAATAACAGTCTGGTCTATTTCATTTATAATATAGTTAATCTAATTACCAAACACATGAGGTTAATATGTCTCTGAACCTATAATATAGTTTAATTTCCCCCTTAGTCATATTCTAAAGTGATACCTATATATGCCATCTCTAAGGTACATGGATCTCAAATAATCCAATCATGTGATTTGGCTATGAAGATGTGTCATATAAATCAACTAAATAATTATTCCATTTAAAACATGAGACTGTCCTTGGAATTCTTAATTTCGAATCCATGTATTTCTCTCGTTGTAAAATAAAACAACACACTAGAAGCCCACCCATGGCGATCTTCATAATACCCCAAGTATCACTGTAGGTGTTTTATATCATCATATCACACTCGACTCCATCCATGGAGGTAGACTATGGGATCTCAACTATCACATATGATATATTTAATCACGTATCCTCTGAGTCCAAGGTTGGAAATGAATGAGGATTCCCTGTATCACTCAACATATAAACGTAATCCCCCATGAGTTCATCCTTGGAAGTCTGTATATGGATTCCAAGTTTCACTCAAACATAAGAAAGGTAGAATCTAGATGATTGCATCCATGAAGTTTATATATGAAAACATTTGTAACCCAAATTCATTTAAGCATTAAAAAAATATTTTTTTAGTTATAACAATGTCCATCACCCTATTAAATTTAATTCAAACTCACCATATAACGTGACTCAAGTCATGGGATATTCATTGAAGGATTGCCTCTTAATTACTCACATAGGAATATCATTTCCTAAAAAATTTTATGACTAATCTACTAAAACTTGTTAAGTGTATATAGAAATGGATTCCATTAAATTTTATTTTTCATATGATAGCACATTTCAAATTAAAATTGAAGTTAAAATCATAACAATTACAATTGAAAATTTAATATCAAACATCCCATGAAGGGGGGGGGGAGGTCAAAGGAACACCCTAAGGTATTCCAAATCACATGCCCCCCATGGTTGTCGATCGTATTAATCTACACACCCCTGGGATGGATTCAGTCCAAGAATCATAACCTCAATTCCTTTATCAATGGGTTCCATTAGTTATATTGGACACAAATATCAATCGAATTAAAGGATTAAAATATATTTCATGTGGATTGTTCTGAGAATAGAGATCCTAGCCTAGTAAAACATATATTAAAATGTTGACATTAAAGGAAAATTACAAGACCTTATACCACATGACCGTAGTGGATAGATCATCTAGTATCAACACTTGATTCAACTTAGATTAAGATAAAATCAATGAACGGAGAATGAACCTATAAATATGTCATATTATCTTACACCTAAATAACACATCTGATAAGAAACCAATAAAGGAATGAAAAAATGAAATTAGAACTCACCAATGCATATCCAATGAGATGAATGGTGCTGGAATCCATTCTCAAATAAATAAATGGTGTAAAATCCAAGAATAGGTTTAAAAGAGATCTTAAATGGAGTGAAGGTTCTATAAATTGATGAAATGGAAGAATTATGTTAGAAATAGATTTAATTAGGGACATTATAGTAATTTCTCATGAAATTATTGGATGTATGCTTTCGATGGACAATTGTTCAAACTGCGTTCCAACCATGAATACTTTTCTATAGGGAGGGGAACATCAAATGATTATTATAAATGGTTTGACATACCATGTGGAAACTATGAAAAAATCCTCTATAAAAAATTGATGATATTCCCACAATGATGTGTGCCACAAATCCCATGGTTTTACACACTGTGTGGGATTCCCCAGCACTCTGTCCAGCCTCACATGGTTTTATATAACCGTGCAGCTTACCCCACATGGTTTCTAAAATCCATGAGAAAGCAATATTTCACCCAATAATATGGGTTCCAGGTAACGAGCTAGCCACGAAAACCCCCGACACTTACACATACTCAAATGGAATTAAAATTATGCCACATTTAGACATTTAAACTAAAAAAATTGATGTAAATTAATTGATTTGTATTTAAATAATGAAAAAAGTTCTTACATAGTCATACATGTTATCACCTTCATAAATTCTATAGAATTATATTCCCACATACAATCTGTCATATCAAGGGGTTGAGCTAACCCACTAAAACACATCGCTCTTCCTCCACTTGTAGATATGTGAGTCATTGAGAGGCAACCTCTACTACTCCCCTCTTCTAATATGGAAAAAACCTGACCTCCAAGGTCTTTCAACATCATTCCTCACCTAGTTGAACGACCAATGAGGATGTATGAAACTCTCTCAACAAATCCTCCTATAACATAACAGGTATCATCGCCCATCCTATGAATATTATAGTGTATAACGAACCATAAGAATATCCACCCTGAGCATGTCTAATAGATATATAAACATGTATGTTATCGTAGTTGGTGTCTCCTTGCTGAGAAACTATAAAACTCTATAGAAGTTTTGGGGTGAGAAAAATCAGTTGAAGATATGTAGAACTATCCTTACCTATGAATGAAATGTGTAATAATGATATATGCTCTGATTCCTTGGCAAAAAACTGAGAAAAAGATAATTTATTGAGAGAGACTGCCACCATATTCCACATACAATGAGAGTATGAAATCTCAATGTCATTGTCTGAATAAAACATTATACATCACCTTTGTCTAATGTTCATATCCTTTTGTGAGAATATATATTTTAGACTTTTTTATTTAGAGTAAATGATAAAACACTTTCCCATTAGGTAGTCTCGTTAAATATTCAATACGAAGACTACCACATTATCTCTATCAATTGGGTATTGTAGTTATGCTCTTTTGTACTAAATAGGTGTAAAACATTTAAAATAACTTCCTAAATATACATCAAAATACTACCAAGTCCATTCTGATATGAATCTTATAACCAAATGTTCTCAACACCCTCCTCTAATAGTCTCAATATGGGAGAGATTTCTAACTTATTTCTCAACTCCTGAAAGAACTATGAGAACATTACCATCAACATAAAAGGATTCTCATTCCGATTAAAATATTACAAGGGTGATTCCACATTTTAAAAGAAAGGTATAATCCTCTAATATCACCCTACCATCCCATGGAATCTCCTTAACTTTGTAATTATCTATGGTGGCACCAATGTAAGGACTAACTAATAATTTTCTATATCAACAACAAATCCAACATCTAAAATTACATAAATCAGAAAGAGGACTTCCTGAATCAAAAACTAATAATTAGAGTACATCAAATAAATATTGTTCTCTTAGAGTGTTTCATGTACCATCCCAAAGTTTCTTTCAAGCTCTTCCCCACACGTTTATTATTCGAGGATGCCATTGATGAAGACGATCATGGACTAGTCTATGAAAGGTTGGATGTTCTAATTCATGAGTCCATAAACTCTATTAGGGTGTTCGTTACACCAAATGACATCACCAATTACACATAGTGACCATAATTAAATCTGATGGCCTTCTTTGGTATATACTCAATCCGTACACATATCTTATTACAGATTGATCTATTCTCTTTCACCAATAACCACTGTCCCCAATCCAAATATCAAATAATTCTTCAATCAATAGTAGTGTAAAATTATTCTTCACAGTCACGGTATTTAGGAACTAATGATCCACACATAATGTCATACTCTAATACACTTTTTTTTAAAATCAACACTCAGGATTCCCATGGGGAAAACTAGGTCTCAAAATTTCCCTTTCCTATATGTCTTCCAACTGCACCCTCAGCTCCAAAATATCTTCTAGATATATATGATATTATGGTGTAGATATTTGTGCCATATTGAGATAAATGTCAATTCATAACTCTAGCTATCAATGGGTTTTTAAAAATAGCATGTCCTCAAGAAATTCGTCGTCATACTCCCCCACCACCACCGAAAACTAATAACACATAACATACACTAATACTCTAGTTAGTCTATCCTACTACGTAGTAATCATCTCCACATTCTTATTCCCGAGCTCATCTGGATCTGTTATCTTTTACTTTTCTCCATCAATGGAAAACTTTGTTCTATTACTACTGACATAATATATCCTCTTCCAAAAATTCCAATCTAGGAATGAACTATCTATATGTATTTCATACCTAATATTAAATTATAAGGCGTCATTGTTTGAATAAATAGATAAAAAACAAAACTCTCACCACAAAGAGTTAGGTTGTAGTATCTGAACTAGTGTGTAATTTCTGAGCCTCTTCCAGTGGGAGTCTCTAACCGTAAAGGTTGAGCCAATTTCTCAACATAAATCCTTATGTTTAGAAATAGTGAAGAGGCATGAAAGGAATAAATAGAACCTAGTTCTACCGATACTACATATAAAGTATGAAAATAAATATATTTTACCTCGTATCGTCCCAATAGACTCTGTTTAATAGTCCTCCATAGTCCATTGTTTGTCTCCTCCCTATCCAACACCTCCTTGTGCCTAGCATGGACCACCTGGTGGTGGTGGTAATAATTTGATACTTTTTTCAAACTCTAACCATAAAGGTTGAACCTTTTTTTCAAATTCTTACTGAAGAAGACTCACTACAAGGACCATAGTCTGATCTACTAGAATCTTCACATGAAAAAAATGCGAGTGAATTATTCAAGACACTACTTAGGAACATGTGGTTATAGATCACCCAAACACATGATATGTTTCTATCTCTAAAACTCATCAAATGAACTCATCATATGAATATCCTCAATTGGTACATCAATTAATAACTTCTTCTCAACGGGTGGTCCTATAGATTTTAAACCACCCATTAGTGTTATCATTAGAAAATTCATCTATAACAATGCATCATAACTAGGAAGAATCATTCTCATTATCATGTAGTGGATTTATGGATGGATTTCAACATAGAGGAATATTTAAGTATAACAAGGTTAACAACAATCAATGTATTTATCTAAAGTGTCTAACCATGAAGGATATGAAAAGAAATGACATTCCTATATAATTCTAGAATAAATTTATTTTTGATACAACCATTATTTACATGTACCGAGTTTAAAAGTATTAGATAAGGGTCCTGATGTATGTAAATATTGGCCACTTGACAAACACTAATATCTTTGTCCTGAAAGCCTAACATGATAAACTATTCTTTTGTCCCTGGATAAATCTCACAAACTCTGGTCATAAGGTTGAACATTATATATTGATACCACTATGTCACAACCCGACCCACCATGGTCCAACCCTTGACTATACAAGTCCACCTCTAATAGGCCAGGCGATGGTGAAAAATTCCGAGTTGACATATCCCACAAATAGATGGAATTATCCAAATGTACCAGTACACACTTTCACATCTCAAAACCAATAGAATGTTTAAATGTATAAATAATAAATCAATGATTTCATACATCTATGTTCTTACAACAGAGTATGACTGTAGAGTATGAAAATTGGAAGAAGCGGCCAAATACAAGCCCATCCAAAAATTTAATGAGACCAACCTTCTCCAAGGGATAAAACTAAGTAATATAAAATCTCCCAGTAAGCAATTTAGTCAAACAACCTTCAACTATACTCCACCAACTCCCTATCCCCCCAGGACATTGTTAAAATAACTGTCATCTTCATAAGATACCACATTTATAGGAATTTCCAATGTCAGGGTTAGTATAATGATACTCACTAGGAAACATCAAAACTAAAAATCATGAAGTACCATGTATGTCCATTTGAATACAATATATCCCAATAAATGTATAACAAAAAATATAGATATTATCAAGAAAGAAACTACACCACCATATGGTCATAACCAACTATCATCTATAAGGTTCAACTCGAAGTAATTCTCATATTAAGAGATTATACTCCACAAGCCATACCATCATTTGAAAAACTCAATAAAGTGGTCTAGATCATAGTTACCCCCCAATGAAAGATCATTAGTCTATGAAAACATGATACAAAGATAGGATTCATTCCCAGAAATTCTTGGGGACCCCATTAACCTACTACATAATTGATAATAAATGATTCCAAAAACCATACTAATATTGCCAAGTGAATGGATGATCAACACCCTAATCAGCAAGGTCACACTGATTCCATAAACTGCCCCTTGGGAACAAAGGGGATAGAGGACCACACTCTAGACTCATGGAGGGATTCTAAAATTATACCCACGACTTATCCTCAAGAGGGGATCACAATCTTGTGATGTGGATGTAATGTCTCATAGTAACCATGAGGAAGTGGACTAAGGTAACACACTCAGCCAATACTGGTATAAACTAATAAAATGATGAGTTATAAATGATTTTTAAGGGGATACAAAATGTATCTCAGGGGGTTGAGAATGTCTCCAATGTCCCTAGGACTTCATTTGTTAAATATAATCACACAACAAGTAATTCTTCATTTTAAAAACATAAAAATTAAGTACATGGAATGTATAAATGCATAACATCATGCATGTGTGGCCTTGTTGTGTCTATGTATGCTAATCCATGTCTATATACAAATACACCCCATTACATATAGATACACAATTTTTTCATAACCTTGTGTACTCTCCCAAGTTTACACATATCCACATGCAGTGGGGCCACATTACATGCGACATGGTTCATCCAAAAAACATATCCTCTATGGAATGATCCCCACGCGTCTTATAATCCTAATATACATGCCATGTTTCATTGGATTTTTCATATCTATATTTTTCTCCTCCTTTATTCCCTACACAACACTTATGCCATGATTTCCATTTACATATCACCATAGATCCTGGATCATGGGATAACCGACCTAACCATCTACTATTTCCTTGAATTTGGCCATCTAATCGTGTCGAGAAAACACATCCTTCATTCAACACATAGTGTTCCACCCAAGAAGAAGGAAGATACCTTAATCTAGTCTCATTATCCCTTGATCTAGAATCCTTTTTCATCATTCCTCAATCTACAAATCCCATATCATTCCATACCCACAGTTTCATTCCATTTTGTTGATGAATGGTCACACAATGTTCTCAAAATGTGTATATGTTGAATAATTAGAGAAATGTAATTCCAAAGTTGATTGTGTGATGAATTTGGGGAGAAAACCATCAACCACAAAAACAATGGAACTAACTATGTCCATTGTTCTCTTGGACACGATTAATTATCATAGATTGAGATGAATGAAGAGTAAGTAATATAAAATTGAAATAATTACCTAAAAGTATGCCTATAAGTGATGTGAAAATCAATTCTACTCTTGGAATTGATCTATTTTCATCCTAGAATAATGAACATGTTGGAAATCAAAAATAAAATCACTATAAAAAGTTTATTGATTGAAAGTGGATGAAAAATTATTTTGTTTCCATCATTAACGAGATCCTATAACTCTGTTGGTGGGACAATTCATGATCAGATCCCAATCTGTTGTCATCTTACTAGAAAAGAACTCCAACATTTGTCTGAAATCTCTTGGGTTTGAGAGGCTAAACCTTAAGAATTTCTAAATCTATGCATTTAAATGAGAAATATTTACTAAATCAAAACTAAATAAAATAAATAAATTATTATTATTTTTCATTTAATTACAGTTTGGATGAATTTTTCATAAATGGCCCCCACCAAACATGATTATGCCGCTAAAAGAGTAAAAACCACATTATAAACTCAATGGAAACCTTTAATGATATCATATAGGACACGAATCTAGATTTATGAAATTCTATTCATGAAAGCTACATACATGTGCCATTTACCAGAAGACTAAGGACCAGGCAAACCTACTCCCAGAATAATTTTATTAATAAAAAAAATAAGTGCATCAAACAAGGGGAAACATGGGGTCAAAAAAGACGCGTCTACACGTCACCCCGTGCATCAGCATCAACCAAACCATGAATGTTCCATTTAATATATATAATTGAATTGAAACATTTATTTCGAGAACACTAGGCGTCAGAATCAAATGCTTTTTTAGTTTGTAGTATCGGAAATAATCTATATAATATCCAAAAGTAATACATGTAAGAAAAAAATACAACCAATGAGTCCAAAATATTTATACATAGAATAAATATTATACATTATAGAGGTTAGCTGAAATAGAAAAAACCATAATTCATAGAGCTAATTATTTATAAAGTCTCAAAAGGAATAATTTATCTTTGGCAATGCTTCCCATTATTTTCATACTATATTAAAAACGTCTCTGAATCTACCATTAATAATTTTTGATACCATAGTTGAAATTATATTTCCATTATCTGATTATAATTAGAAATTTTCTATCTAATTTGGGCTATCATGATATGATCATGGATGGATTTTAAATTCATTAGTTTTCACTATAACATTTTCTTGATTGATGAGGCACCATTCTATGAATTCATCAAATTAGGTTAGAGTATGATTTATTTTTTACATAAAATTCCTTATATACATAATTTTTATACATAAATGAATGATATATTTAAGGAATAATTTAACAATTACTGATATTGTTCCCATGTTCCTTGGAATTAATATGAGCATGACCTAAAAATTTCCTATAATGTTTGGATCATCCATTTATTTGAACCATCGGTTTGATGTGAATATGTTTTGTAAAAATTCATCATTGGGTTTAGATAATTTCAATTTCTTCTATAAAATTTATATTATAATTGAGGGTCAAGATTACATTTAATTGACATATGTTCCCAATATTTCCATAAAATATCATTTATATAATGCTTTGGAGGAAGATTACGGGGTGATGTTCCCTTATTTATAGAAAATGTATAGAATATATAAGGGGACACATAATAAAGAATATTGTTATTCTGATAAAATGTATTTAGAATCCTAATAAGAAAATCTATTTAATAAATTTCCCATTTACATTGTACCATATTGATTGGTTTCATGAAATCATTTAGATTTTTCCTTTTATACTTTAACTGTTGGCCCACCACACGTGTTGAATCATAAGAATTCATTTATCTCTGTTTGTTGTCCCACCATAAATGTTAACCAAATTACATATAACTATATAAATCCATTTTTTGTATTTTTTAAAAACTTTTTTGTTATTTAGTAACCAAAATCCACCAAAAACCAAAAAAATAGGACTCAAACAAAATTTTATTCCCAAATTCAACATTTAAAACTAAAGAGATGAAATGAGGGTTAAATGGAAGAAGATGAATATATGTTATGCATTCCCCTTAGGGAAATATTATTAATCCTGGAACATTACCCATAACATCACTAAATAAACACCCCTCAACAAACCCTTACCAATAATTCAATAACCCACTTCAAGATCCCTGAAAAAATCAACCTGACACTAGAGAAGAATACCGAGATCATAAAAAATTATTAAAAAATTACAAGGAACATAAACATTGAACCATTTTCAATGATATTTCAATATATTACACCATAATCTTTCATAAATAATACATTTTGTACCATTTATTAAATCCATTGATGATAGTGTATTGCAAAATCATAGTACTACACCATAAAAAATTATATCACTTTTTACATGGACTCAACACAATAATTTCATTGAAACATCATAATATGAAAAAAACCACCTTTATTGCAGATAATATAAATATTGGATCATTGATCAATATTTTTTTAGTTATTCAATGCTTTTATTTCTCTTTTTTAAATATGTCATCTTTTCCCACTATGAGTTAACATGTTTTAAAAATATGCTAACCTAGAAATAAATTATATAATTATCTAATAGTAATTAGATTCACCAAGGAATATATATATAATAGATATATTGAAGGGGGAATTTTTTACAAACTTCTTATGTGATGGGTTGATATATTTTGTATCGTTGAAGACAACATGTCTAAGAAAATACAATTATTAAAGAACATGTTGATGCTTATTTAATTTTCCATACAAGTTCTTCACTTTAAGAGGATGAAGAATAATCTGTACATTGATATCGAAATCATAATATGGTTTTGTGTATATGAGGATGTCATTATTAATTACCACAATATTTTTATCAGGAAAATTAATGAATATATTATTCATTTTTTCCATACACAAAAGGGCACATTAGTTAATCTAAAATAAATTACCGTAGTAGTAGGGGTGGTGGATGAGAGGTAACCCCTATATTCTAATATTAAAATTTCAATTGTTAAAAACTATTCATTGGTGAATTTATATATTACTATAGAATCCACTATATTAGTTGCGGTAGTGGGTTGTATAACATCTACTATAACATCACAACTATTCACCATATTTGGGCCTAAATGCCAAAAATTTGGATTTATGGACACCTAACCTTAGATCCAACATTGGAATTCTAAAATTTGGGAATCTATTAAAAATTTGGACTCTAGGCCATGGGACATAAAGTCATATAACCTTAGGTCCAAGAAATAGTTAGACTATTCCACACATGAGAGGTCCCCAGAAAAGGAATCAGAGAAATTAGCAGACAAAAGAGAAGGGTAACAGAATTGGGAATGAATAAAGTGTTTGTAAAATTCCATCGACACCATGCACTATTCAGATCTACATAGCACAATTATAGTCGGTTATCCATATAATGTGTGGATCTATGCATCATCAATTAAGCTGATACTAGGGAGGGGTAGTCGTAGCATATTATTTTCTTTGTTACTTTGGGTGGTGTACTAGTCCTTATACCTCATGGCCTATGATTCATATAAGGGTTCCACCATAATAACAGTTAAAAATGGAGGCTAAAAAATTAATATAAATATTTACGGCCTTCAGGCCATTCTATAAAAGACATTATAATGAACTCACAATGACCATAACTCATATAATAATAATTTTGTGGTATATCAAACTTATTTAATTTATTTCATGGAAACCAGAATTAAGATCAATAAAAATAAGCATTCATCCCATTCAAGGTGATAAAATAGTTCATTTATACATGGTATAAGTTACTTGATCTTATTATTATGAGAATTATTTTCAAAATAATTGATTCATTATCTAATATACCCATCCATATTATTCTTAAATAAATTATATGTTCCCAAATGTGAGGAACTATGTTATATGAATTTTTTATCATTGTACTAATATATTTTCAATTTTAATTCCAACAATTCCAAAGGATCTATTTTATAGTTTATATTATATATTTTCCTTGTACTAGGGATAATTTTAATAGAGAATTCCAAGTCATGTTTAGGAGGACACATCTAGGTAACTCATAATGAGACACATAAATATATTACTATAAAAAATGAATATATATCTTATTTCATTAGTATATAATTTTTATTCATTGCTCATATCTTAACTCATTCATTATTGTAAAATTAATTTAGATGAACCAATGAATGTGATTCCGAAAAAGATTCCGGAAACGATATCCCTCCTTCAAAAACAAGGGAATCTATTCCATCTAAAATGATTATACTCCCACTATATATGAAATATATTCTTTTATTTATTTATACAGAGCCTACCTATGCCAAAAAATATATCATAGAATAAAATTAATATAAAAATAGTCTTGAGACTATACAAACAACATATATTTTAATAGATATATCCTAGTATATTTTTGTGTAAATAACATTTTCACTATGTGATTTTACATACAAACCCATAATTTACTAGGGGTAATTATATGTTCTTAGGAAAAAATGAAGTCACAAAAGAGTGTGTTGATCCAAAATAATAATGAATTAGCGAGAACTCAATAAAAGATAAAATTCTATACAATTACATAAATTAGAATATAAAATTAAAATATAGTAATTGTATAGTACTTAGCTTTATCTAATAGAATATTCTATTGTAGATTCAAATTATAAGTGGGAAATTGATTTTAATTGTTCCCTATGTCGTTGTAATTAAATAATTAAACATTACTGGATTAAATCTTGCATGTTTCCTCTTTTATCTTTATGTGATTTATATCATCACCTATAAAAATATGACATGTCCCTTAAGAAATACATGAGGTATTTCCATCCATAATTATTAAATGATGGAAAATATTTCCCTAGTTTATTCTCAATTACAAAATTTTATACTAAATTGTTCTAAATTTTTATCTTATTCTCATTTTTTCATCATAAAATATAAAGCATAGATTAGTCAATATCTATCCAAATAATTAATATTACTATTTTCATAAAAGTGGAAAATATTTGAGAGACCAATTTCTAATGATTAATTAGAATTAGTCCCTCAAAGACAAGATTGATCATTCCTTCAGGATTGTGTTTATAATACACTATATCTATTGATAATATAATAAATTAAGATTCATACATATACATAGTATTAACATTATTAATAAAAATTCAAGAATATCAATTTGATTTTATTTCTTATCTCTCGAAGAAATTACATTTCAAGGAATATCACTTTAATTTTTTTACCATCCTTTATTTCGATATATTCCTCCTTTGTAGTCTTTGCAATTAATGAAAACTATTGATTAATACCACTCCATTGAATTAATTGAACCATTATATATATCTTCTTATTACAATATCATAATCTGAGTAATTTGTTATCTAAGGAGATGATCAATTTCTATAGGAAAATTGATTATTGATGTAACTATATGTTTGAGTTTGTAGTCCCTTGAAATGATACAACATAGTTATTCCATATTAGTGGGGAAAACATGTTCTATTTATTTTCGTATTAACATTTAAATGATAATAAAGGGTTTGGGGTGAATGATATTGGTGACTTTGTAGAAGTTAATGTTTTTTATTTTTACCTATATACCTATTTTTGAATCAATATATAACTATTCCCACTCATTTTTTATTTATGCAATCATATAGATGAAATCAAAAAATAAAGAACAAAACTAATTGACAACACGGTTCATCTATAATATGGTTCTCTTTTTATCTTATTTTTGCAAGATATTATCCTATTAAAACAAAATATATATTTTTCTATGAAGATAATGATATGTTTAGGATATATATTAAAAATTATTATGCTATATAAACTATTTATAAATAATTGAAATAAATATCTTTGAGAACACCCACATTTTATCTTTATACCATGGAACCATTCAGGTCTTCATATTTGAATACAAGATTTATCTATTCCCTGATGGGTATATGATGAGAAGTATAGGGTCAGGTCTATCCAAGACTACATGAATATAATATCCCGGATTATATATTTATTAATTTAAAATGGATAAAACCATTACATTAATCACAACTAGGAAATATCAATTCTTAACCAATCATATGATATATCAAATTATAGGATTAAATTATAAATACTTCTGATTTTATATTATATATCTGTTATAATACATGACATCATAACAATATCATTATTCTTCTTCATCAACTAATGAGAATAAAAACTCATTGATGTTATGGATATTTATTTAATTTATTCGTTCGAAAATTATTTGAACTGATTTCAACATCAGTTTCTAACTCAAAAAATATTATTCCTTATATTTAAATCTTTTAAATCCCATAATTTTCATGTTATAAAAATGATATATTAGAATATATTTGATAGAAAAAACTATAATAATGACATTACATTGATTGAATTCCTACAATTTTACCCTTCAGTAATTAAAATAATATTATTTAGAAACTTTCAATAATATATTTATCGTTCGCATATATCAAATAATAAGTTTTTATCATTATGATAATTTAAAATTCTAACATCTCATACTCATTCATTCAAGTATCTAAACCAGAATTCAACATGACTCAACCTTCCACCATTTTTATATCTATATCCTAAAAACACCTCAACATCGCCATGTTTATTTTATCTTAAGAATTAACCTTCTAGAAAAAAATCTCCTAAAACTCCAAGATAAAGTCTCAGATTACTCTTATGTAGGTACTCAAAAATATAATTAACTTTTTAATATCATTCATTTAACTCTTAATTCATCTTTTAAAAACATTGGGTTTTCTTTACATATCATAGTGTAGTTAAAAAATTTCAAAATTTTAATTCAAATACTCAAAAGGGATCATGAATATATGAAAATTAGTCATAAAATTCCGATAGTTATTGTATAGATGATATTACATTTGTATCATAATTCTAGTGTTTCCTATACTTATTACTATAAAATCTTATTTCTCATTTACTTATGAGTACTTTACTCTTACGTATTAGATGTTGAAAATTACATATACATTATAAAACCTTATTTTTTATTGAAACATATGAGGGACCCTTATATGTTACAATTGAGAGATATGACATCTAATATATTTGTTTAAATGACGATTACATATTAGAATATGACCACACCACATGGTCATGTAAAATCACACATATTAAGGTGGATATAAAATTTCAAATAAGATATAACAAAAGAATATCACCCTTCTATAAATATCTCCACAATATATAAACTCTTTAGGTTACATTGGAATAACAACAAATCGACTATAATTATAACAGTTTTAAAAGAAGGTAATTTATTATTTAAATTCTAATTGGACTATTTTAATGGATAGTCCACTGCCTCTACCAAAATCAACTATTCTTAAAACATTTTCAAATTATATATTTATGTAACATATAACTACACTATTTGATGAGACATAAGATGAAATTATTTATAAAATAATTACTTGTTTTTTATATATAGATACAATCTCCCACAATCACTCTACCCCATGGAACCCTTTTTAGTATGTGGGAATCTAAATCCTAGTGTATGGAAAAACCTCCCATATTAATTGTATACTATATAATAATTAAAAATAATTATACTATAAATATAAGTATCCTCATAATATTTAGCTAGATTTTAAAATATTTAATAGATATGTATTCTCTTGGAAATATTTTCCAAATCACAATCACTTTTTCATGTGGATAATAAAAAATAATAACTTTAAGGATCAATGGTTTTTTTCGAGCAACAATAATTTTTCGAGCATAACACATGATGATGTATTTTTTGGTTATAACACTAACTATTATAATAAAAATAATTGGAAATGTAATACTAAATCTATAATAATATACACACCACATATTATGTTCATGATTACTAGACATCTATATTACTCAAAAAAATGTGGTTTCAAGGAGATATCACTTTGGATTTATTATCAATATTCCTATATAAAATGGATGTTAATATAACTTACATTAAATTTCATATCATTTAAAAATTATATGAAATAAATATAATATCTTTTAAAGGTTTTTGGTACAATTTCACATAACATAATGAGCTATAAATTATTCCACACTGAGTCTATTTGAGTGATTATTGATGTGAAAAAATAAGGAATGATTTAGAAAAAAATGTCCATATCTAATTTACAATATGAAAATATATTTTTATTTCATGGGTTGTTTAAATAAACATTATGGATAAAATAAATTATTGAATTTTTTATCATAAAAGTTTCAAATGAAATTCCAACAGTCATCATAAAATGGATTAATGTACTTCAAAAAGAGAAAGAATTTATTTTTTCATAAAAAACCATTGAATTATTAATTTATACTCATTTAACAATCTATTGATCAATAAATACCCCTTATTAATATAAAAATTTATTAAAAAGAAACATGGATTAGAGAATATATAAACCAATCACATTAATGAATCTTTATAAAACAATAGAAAGTACTATATTTATAAGAATAATAACCTTTTTGAATCTATCTTACATACCCCCAATGGGATACACTCTAGCTTCAATTCATCAAGAATGATCTCTCCATAAAATAGATGTCTAGACAAAAAATGTTAGATCACTTCAATGATGTTGAGTTATAAAATTTATGACTTCATTTTAATACATTTTTATATTCTATTATCCTATTAAAATGAACATGATTTCCTTTTTCTTGGAAGGAAAACTATAATATTGGTTGAAATAAGGTTTAATATCATCATATTCTTATTGAGTGTAATAGTGTTGATAGTTTCAAATAAATTAAATTATTTTCCGTATTAATTATATAATTTATTTTAATATTCATGAATTGTATATTAATATTCAATGTGGATCTTTTGGATTTCTTTTTTTAATCAATTTTTAGATATTTTTTTTCTGGAATATAATTATCAACATTGGTTAATATATTACATGAAACATTTAAAGCTATAATTAGGTTCTCAGAATCTCTGCATAATATTTTAATATAAAAAAACCCTTTAAGATATTATTGGTGTTATTACACATCCAAAAAAATTACTTGAACTATTAGATCATATGTTTTTAACATTGTCTTATGAAATTAATTTATTCATGTAGATTTTTTTGCCAATTATTTTAACAAAAAATTTCTTATGAATTATATTTATTATATTCCACTTATAATTGTGATGTAAACATTAAAAATATTTCTTTATTAATATGAAATTATTTTTGTTGTTGTTTTCCTTGTGTTCTCCGAAATTGTTTCCACAAAATCCATATTTTTTAATCATATATTTTTTATATTCTTTATTGCTTTAACATTCCTACAATAACACTATTTTTCATTGATAGTCCCTAGTGGTGTTCTATGTAATCTCATATCCCATTATTTAAGTCACTTATTATTGTTTTTTGTGAATAATAGTTCATAGTTTTCTATGTATTGTTTTCTCAATACTATCAATTTTTATTACTAAATGTTAAATAAAAAATATTTATCAATTTTATTATCTTTTGGATTTTTGGAGTTTCTCTATAAAAAAATTCAATTATATTCCTGTTTTATTTTTAATCAATAAAATATTCAATGTAACCACATTTTTTTACAATTACATATTGATTTTTCATTCTTCCAAATATATTAGAGAATAATATATTTCCATAATTATTTTATGTACATTTCTTGAAAATTTATTTTCTCCACATTATATTGGATTAAATTTTCATCTAGGGGTTGGGATAATATATTACCAAAAAGGGTATTATATAAAAAATATATCACAAGACAAGGAGTTGAAAACATACTAATATATTTTTCTTAATGAATAATATATCTTGGATGTACACCCTAATGGTTTTGATTTATATCCCCATTATTTTAAAATCCTTTTTAGATCCATCCATCCTAATGTTGTTTCTTGTAACAGTTGTTTTTATAGGGATTTCTCACTATTTTATACTATAATATTTTTTAGACATTGACTTCAAAAAAACATTATTAATGAAAAAAATTATTGTAAATAATATTATATATAAAAATTATGTGAGTTCAATTGATTTTCAATTTTCATACAAGAGGTAAATTTAACAATCATCATTAAATATAATAGAGACCAATTAAAATTGAAATCATAATGATAATTTATAATTTTTCTATGTATTATTTCAGTTTATTTAGAGGAATAATATTGTGTCACATCTATATATTATAAATAGGCTTCCAACTCTATATAATTTATGACCAAGATATTTTTCTTATCATCAAGTGATCTTGAATTTTCTTTATACCATATTATTTTTTTCTTATCATTATAAATATCTGTATATTTATTATATTACAAGAAAATATCTTCATTCTTAATCATATTAGATTCGATCCCTAGTTAATAATCCTTTGTAAAGTTACCTCATGTAGTTATTTGATACATTTTTTATATTTCATTCCTAGATTCATCTATATATTGTTATAAATTGATCCCATATTTCTCAAATATATATATTATTTATTTTATTTCCATATTCATAGAACTTTTGTATCAAATATTCTTATATTGAGTTAAACTAATCCAAAATATTTTCTATAAAACATCATCATCCCTTCACAATCATTTGCATGTTGGGTGATATCACCCTATATAATTCAAATGGAACCATATAAAAACGACCTTGTTTCATTAAATATATAATATATTACCCCATTTAAGATTTTTATTGACCAATATAGTGAATACTAGGATATGTGATCATCCACATATTTCATATAGAGTATAATATTTACAAGAAACATTTTATTCAAGTAAATATTTAGAATTTTGTATTGTATAATTTTTATCAACCTTCTCAATAATTGATTTTCACCCAATCATTGTTTATTAATGATATTATTTTTATATATAAACATAGAATGCGGAATTAAATCATTATAACTATTTATAAATCAATGTTTATATCCCATTATCTAATTCTTTGAGGATTCCATTTAGAATTTCATTTAATTTTTTCCATCCTCTTATTTAATGAATTTAAAAGTAATTCATCTATTTTCACTTTGAAAGAGATATATTTGGATTATTAAATTCATGAATTTATAATGAAATTTTCATTATTGTTAAAAACAACAAATAATTATAATTTTAGACAAAAATTGATAAATAACTGGTGATTTGATAATAATTTTTATTTCACTGATATCTATACAAAAAACTGCATGGGGTGTAGAGTAAATAATGGGTGTGACATCATACCAATTTTTTTAAAAAAAATTACCTCTTCAATGATTAGCTAAAAATATATTACACTGTTCACACATTATTTTAATTAATGCTAAGATAAATAAGAAACAAAATAACATGGAACATGAGGATATTATAATGAGGTTCACAACTAATGTGGATAACCTCTTTTGTGAAATATTGTGGTTGTTATCATAGCCAAATAAAACCTCTATTTTAATTTCATGGTGATATTTAGAAAAGGTTATCTACAAAATAATATTTTATTAGAGTAAAACTAGTTAAATGAATTAAACCTACCATTTATAAGAGAAACAACATGATTTATATATGGTCTAACACTAACCAAGTCATCCTCTTTAAATACTTCATTTCTAGTGGTCCTTATTTATGTATGATAAAAAAACCTAGGATTATGTCTTTACTGTATTGTTTGAATCTAATATAATTTATTTAATATAAAATTATCTTTCATATTTAAAACCAAGAAAATACAAGAATTTATAGTCTAAATTCTTCCTCAACCTTATTATATAGGGAATAATAAGTGAGACTTGTCTCTTCTTTGGATTATATTTTCTTCATAAGTCAGTATGCATATCGGTCTCTATATTTCATTCTTTTTCTATTCTAACACATAATAATTAATAATAAATATTTTCTTGGACCTCAATTTATAATTTGTAATAATGGAATATGTTCGGTGGAATCAACATCAGTTTCTTATTCATAACATTGTATTTTTCTCATTATTACACTCCTTATATTCTTTGAAAAATATCATGAGATTTTTTATAAATTTGAATATACGCATAACATTATGTTAGTAGAATTATATTCACTTGTTTAAATACATATAATATTTATATTTTAACCAATAAATGATTACTAATAATAACCCATCAATATTTTTTGACATTCACATAAATCATCGACTCATTTTTATCATTATGATTATTTACTGTTATCAAATCTTCTAATAATTAACTCGTATTTATGAATTAAAATGGATATAAACTAAAAACCTATACATTCATGATATTATTCGTTTTAATAACATTTTTTAGTCTATATATTTATTTATTATTTTTAAATTCCTCTTCCAAAAATCATTTTTCTATAACACCGTATTATTAACTTCGGAAATAACTCCCATAAAAATTGTTGAAAATACTTTTTACTTTTAATAATCAAACTTGTGACACATATATATCCTATAAATACTTGTTTACACCCATACATATGTTTATGATGCTCAATAGTGTTATTATATTTCAATTAGAAATAAAAATTTATTCTAAAACATTTAATTTACCCATACACATACTTCTTTAATTTCTAAATAATCCTTATATAATCATTATATTCCTAAATTTCATTTATATATTAGTTTAAAATTTAGTTTCCAATTAAATTTGAGTAGATGTATCTAATTGTTTTTTATTGATAGATTATATATGCATGATATGATTTTATATATTCATCCATTATTTTGAGGGACCCATAAATAACATAATGGGAAACTTGATTGATATTTACATGTGATAAAATTTCAATTATTTAATTTATAGTGACAATTATATATCCAATGTGAACATTTTATAGATGGATTGAATTTTTTATTTCTCAAAAACTAATACCTATAATATTACTTGAATTATATGGATATTAACACACTATATAATCTATTAAATTATTTTGGAATATGTTTATATTAACTTATTTTACTGTAATAATAATTCCAAAGCTTATTTAGAAAAAATAATACATATATTATTTCAATGGATCTCACAAAAAATACTCAAACATTAGTTATTCCACAAACATCAACCAAGTATATTAATATTATATATGGTATAGTAAACCAAAACTAATACTCTCCCATGAAAAATGTTTGGATTAAAATGATTTAGAGATAAGATATACATAGTCTGTGATTCTCAAAATAAGGATGATATATTAGATGGAAACAATTTTTGGTCCATATCTATGAAATTAAATAAATCATTATGGAATTTATAATGATTTTAAAACATGTAAATTGAAATGGAATGGATTTTTAAGGATTGTTCATCACATTATAGTCCATGAGTAACATAAATGTCTTGAAATGACTATTCATTTCAAAAGGAGGGTAAGAATTTCAATAAGAAACTTTCCTAGGAACAATATTTGTAATTCGATACCTTAGTAGAATATATGCTTTCACTATATTAGGTATATTCCATAGTGATAGAGTTTATCATAATAAACCCTATTAATGATGGTGATAAGTTGGAAGAATAGATGACCATGGAATGAAACCCCCACTAAATTCACCAAAATTATCATAACATTTTATTTTAATTTTTTAACGTCTACTGTGGAAGAATTAAATGATGTACATTTTATTGATTTAAGTATACCTACCAAAAAACTATATAATATGATGAACTATAGTGATCCATTTAGGACCAATAGAGATCCATACATACTGTTTTTCAAAAAACTAAATTATTTTCCTAGATTTTGACCATGAGACATAGTTTAATGATTAATATTTCATGTTTTTTTATATCATAATTACTATGTTTTATGAAAACCAATAGTAATATCCCAACATTTAACTACAGAATATATCCTTGAAATTCTGGTAAAATTTATCTACCTAAAATTATTATTATGCAAATTTTGAATGTCGGTTTATTTGTTTTTTATTTTTTTGGTTTTGGTTATGGTTTTTCCTTCATCGAGATTATTCTATCAAGGTGAATCTGGACACATGGGATTGGTTTTTGTGATTTCTATTCATTGTGATATGAATTATTTTTGTCTACAGTTATATGGTTCCCATATATCCTATAAATGTCGATTATTTCTAAATTAATAAATTAAAATTTTCGATGAATAAAATATATCTTTATTACAAGATGATACTTATGATATATCATCAAATATAGAATACCATGTTTCTTCTGAGAGATATATTGTACAATATTCACCAAACCCCTTGGAACTCTTCTCATATTGTGATCTTCTCAGTATTAGAGAATAGAATAACATGTAATATTATTTTCTCCTTACAATATTACATAATATCTACATTCAAAATGAATATTATCATCATAATATTAATCTATATCATCTAATATTTGGTAAAAAAGTATTTTCTAAAGAGGATTGTAATAAATTCAATTGTTTTCCATATAAATAATAAAAATTAATCTTTCCAAATCCCTATGAAGTTACATTAATAATTATTAATTTTTCACCAATCGACAAATAATAAATCATTTTATATTACATACATATCCTTCTAATATGTATGGATGGTACTCTAAACTCCTTCTAGTATTCTCTTCTCACCACATTATACCATTAAGTATATTGATTAAAAAATCAAAATAAAACACATTGGTCTAAAAAATTCCATATACGAGAGGAAATTTTTCTTTAACCGAGTAAAGTTATATAATATTTTAATAATATACATGGATCCAACATCATCATTATATGTATGTTTTGGGGGAAGGTGTGTCATTATAATTATTATTGGAGTTTATATGGTTTTCATTCCATCTATTTTGTTTAATATATAAAAATGTTTCATATGTAACTAGATCATGAATAAAAGTATGAATTATAATCCATATTATAAAAAAATCATTTAATAAAAAGGAAACCTATTTATTCTAAAAACACTTAAAATTTTGGTAGAATTTACTAGGTTTCCCAATGGGCTATTTTTTTAAACTATGTAATTCTAAATCATGTTCATAATGTTTCTACTACATGTTCTTTCCTATGACTATAATAACAATGAATTATTTAATAAATACCTAATTTTTATTTTATTAATGTGTTATAGTATACAAAATTCCGAGTTGACATATCCCACAAATAGATGGAATTATCCAAATGTACCAGTACACACTTTCACATCTCAAAACCAATAGAATGTTTAAATGTATAAATAATAAATCAATGATTTCATACATCTATGTTCTTACAACAGAGTATGACTGTAGAGTATGAAAATTGGAAGAAGCGGCCAAATACAAGCCCATCCAAAAATTTAATGAGACCAACCTTCTCCAAGGGATAAAACTAAGTAATATAAAATCTCCCAGTAAGCAATTTAGTCAAACAACCTTCAAATATACTCCACCAACTCCCTATCCCCCCATGACATTGTTAAAATAACTGTGATCTTCATAAGATACCACCTTTATAGGAATTTCCAATGTCAGGGTTAGTATAATGATACTCACTAGGAAACATCAAAAATAAAAATCATGAAGTACCATGTATGGCCATTTGAATACAATATATCCCAATAAATGTATAACAAAAAATATAGATATTATCAAGAAAGAAACTACACCACCATATGGTCATAACCAACTATCATCTATAAGATTCCACTCGATGTAATTCTCATATTAAGAGATTCTACTCCACAAGCCATACCATCATTTGAAAAACTCAATAATGTGGTCTAGATCATAGTTACCCCCCCAATGAAAGATCATTAGTCTATGAAAACATGATACAAAGATAGGATTCATTCCCAAAAATTCTTGGGGACCCCATTAACCTACTACATAATTGATAATAAATGATTCCAAAAACCATACTAATATTGCCAAGTGGATGGATGATCAACACCCTACTAAGCAAGGTCACACTGATTCCATAAACTGCCCCTTGGGAACAAAGGGGATAGAGGACCACACTCTAGAATCATGGAGGGATTCTAAAATTATACCCACGACTTATCCTCAAGAGGGGATCACAATCTTGTGATGTGGATGTAATGTCTCATAGTAACCATGAGGAAGTGGACTAAGGTAACACACTCAGCCAATACTGGTATAAACTAATAAAATGATGAGTTATAAATGATTTTTAAGGGGATACAAAATGTATCTCAGGGGGTTGAGAATGTCTCCAATGTCCCTAGGACTTGATTTGTTAAATATAATCACACAACATGTAATTCTTCATTTTAAAAACATAAAAATTACGTACATGGAATGTAGAAATGCATAACGTCATGCATGTGTGGCCTTGTTGTGTCTATGTATGCTAATCCATGTCTATATACAAATACACCCCATTACATATAGATACACAATTTTTTCATAACCTTGTGTACTCTCCCAAGTTTACACATATCCACATGCAGTGGGGCCACATTACATGCGACATGGTTCATCCAAAAAACATATCCTCTATGGAATGATCCCAACACGTCTTATAATCCTAATATACATGCCATGTTTCATTGGATTTTTCATATCTATATTTTTCTCCTCCATTATTCCCTACACAACACTTATGCCATGATTTCCATTTACATATCACCATAGATCCTGGATCATGGGATAACCGACCTAACCATCTACTATTTTCTTGAATTTGGACATCTAATCGTGTCGAGAAAACACATCCTTCATTCAACACATAGTGTTCCACCCAAGAAGAAGGAAGATCCCTTAATCTAGTCTCATTCTCCCTTGATCTAGAATCCTTTTTCATCATCCCTCAATCTACAAATCCCATATCATTCCATACCCTCAGTTTCATTCCATTTTTTTGAATAATGGTCACACAATGTTCTCAAAATGTGTATATGTTGAATAATTAGAGAAATGTAATTCCAAAGTTGATTGTGTGACGAATTTGGGGAGAAAACCATCAACCACAAAAATAATGGAACTAACTATGTCAATTTTTCTCTTGGACACGATTAATTATCATAGATTGAGATGAATGAAGAGTAAGTAATAAAAAATTGAAATAATTACCTAAAATTATGCCTATAAGTGATGTGAATATCAATTCTACTCTTGGAATTGATCTATTTTCATCCTAGAATAATGAACATGTTGGAAATCAAAAATAAAATCACTATAAAAAGTTTATTGATTTAAAGTTGATGAAAAATTATTTTGTTTCCATCATTAACGAGATCCTATAACTCTGTTGGTGGGACAATTCATGATCTGATCCCAATCTGTTGTCATCTTACTAGAAAAGAACTCCAACATTTGTCTGAAATCTCTAGGGTTTGAGAGGCTAAGCCTTAAGAATTTCTATATCTATGCATTTAAATGAGAAATATTTACTAAATCAAAACTAAATAAAATAAATAAATTATTATTATTTTTCATTTAATTACAGTTTGGATGAAGTTTTCATAAATTGCCCCCACCAAACATGATTATGCAACTAAAAGAGTAAAAACCACATTATAAACTCAATGGAAACCTTTAATGATATCATATAGGACACGATTCTAGATTTATGAAATTCTATTCATGAAAGCTACATGCATGTGCCATTTACCAGAAGACTAAGGAGCAGGCAAACCTACTCCAAGAATAATTTTATTAATAAAAAAATAAGTGCATCAAACAAGGGGAAACATGGGGTCAAAAAAGACGCGTCTACACGTCACCCCGCGCATCAGCATCAACCAAACCATGAATGTTCCATTTAATATATATAATTGAATTGAAACATTTATTTCGAGCACACTAGGCGTCAAAATCAAATGCTATTTTAGTACGTAGTATCGGAAATAATCTATATAATATCCAAAAGTAATACATGTAAGAAAAAAATACAACCAATGAGTCCTAAATATTGATACATAGAATAAATATTATACATTATAGAGGTTAGCTGAAATAGAAAAAAACATAATTCATAGAGCTAATTATTTATAAAGTCTCAAAAGGAATAATTTATCTTTGCCAATGCTTCCCATTATTTTCATACTATATTAAAAACATCTCTGAATCTACCATTAATAATTCTTGATACCATAGTAGAAATTATATTTCCATTATCTGATTATAATTAGAAATTTTATATCTAATTTGGGCTATCATGATATGATATTGGATGGATTTTAAATTCATTAGTTTTCACTATAAAATTTTCTTGATTTATGAGGCAACATTCTATGAATTCATCAAATTAGGTTAGAGTACGATTTATTTTTTACATAAAATTCCTTATATACATAATTTTTATACATAAATGAATGATATATTTAAGGAATAATTTAACAATTACTGAAATTGTTCCCATGTTCCTTGGAATTAATATGAGCATGACCTAAAAATTTCCTATAATGTTTGGATCATCCATTTATTTGAACCATCGGTTTGATGTGAATATGTTTTGTAAAAATTCATCATTGGGTTTAGATAATTTCAATGTCTTCAATAAAATTTATATTATAATTGAGGGTCAAGATTACATTTAATTGACATAGGTTCCCAATATTTCCATAAAATATAATTTATATAATGCTTTGGAGGAAGATTACGGTGTGATGTTCCCTTATTTATAGAAAATGTATAGAATATATAAGGGGACCCATAATAAAAAATATTGTTATTCTGATAAAATGTATTTAGAATCCTAATAAGAAAATCTATTTAATAAATTTCCCATTTACATTGTACCATATTGATTGGTTTCATGAAATAATTTTGATTTTTCCTTTTATACTTTAACTGTTGGCCCACCACACGTGTTGAATCATAAGAATTCATTTATCTCTGTTTGTTGTCCCACCGTAAATGTTAACCAAATTACATATAACTATATAAATCCATTTTTTGTATTTTTAAAAAACTTTTTTGTTATTTAGTAACCAAAATCCACCAAAAACCAAAAAAATAGGACTCAAACAAAATTTTAATCCCAAATTCAACATTTAAAACTAAAGAGATGAAATGAGGGTTAAATGGAAGAAGATGAATATATGTTATGCATTCCCCTTAGGGAAATATTATTAATCTAGGAACATTACCCATAACATCACTAAATAAACACCCCTCAACAAACCCTTACCAATAATTCAATAACCCACTTCAAGATCCCTGAAAAAATCAACCTGACAATAGAGAAGAATACCGAGATCATAAAAAATTATTAAAAAATTACAAGGAACATAAACATTGAACCATTTTCAATGATATTTAAATATATTACACCATAATCTTTCATAAATAATACATTTTTTACCATTTATTAAATCCATTGATGATAGTGTATTGCATAATCATAGTACTACACCATAAAAAATTATATCACTTTTTATATGGACTCAACACAATAATTTCATTGAAACATCATAATATGAAAAAAACCACCTTTATTGCTGATAATATAAATATTGGATCATTGATCAATATTTTTTTAGTTATTCAATGCTTTTATTTCTCTCCTTTAAATATGTCATCTTTTCCCACTATGAGTTAACATGTTTTAAAAATATGCTAACCTAGAAATAAATTATATAATTATCTAATAGTAATTAGATTCACCAAGGAATATATATATAATAGATATATTGAAGGGGGAATTTTTTACAAACTTCTTATGTGATGGGTTGATATATTTTGTATAGTTGAAGACAACATGTCTAAGAAAATACAATTATTAAAGAACATGTTGATGCTTATTTAATTTTCCATACAAGTTCTTCACTTTAAGAGGATGAAGAATAATTTGTACATTGATATCGAAATCATAATATGGTTTTGTGTATATGAGGATGTCATTATTAATTACCACAATATTTTTATCAGGAAAATTAATGAATATATTATTCATTTTTTCTATACACAAAAGGGCACATTAGTTAATCTAAAATAAATTACCGTAGTAGTAGGGGTGGTGGATGAGAGGTAACCCCTATATTCTAATATTAAAATTTCAATTGTTAAAAACTAGTCATTGGTGAATTTATATATTACTATAGAATCCACTATATTAGTTGCGGTAGTGGGTTGTATAACATCTACTATAACATCACAACTATTCACCATATTTGGGCCTAAATGCCAAAAAATTGGCTTTATGGACACCTAACCTTAGATCCAACATTGGAATTCTAAAATTTGGGAATCTATGAAAAATTTGGACTCTAGGCCATGGGACTTAAAGTCATATAACCTTAGGTCCAAGAAATAGTTAGACTATTCCACACATGAGAGGTCCCCAGAAAAGGAATCAGAGAAATTAGCAGACAAAAGAGAAGGGTAACAGAATTGGGAATGAATAAAGTGTTTGTAAAATTCCATCGACACCATGCACTATTCGGATCTACATAGCACAATGATAGTCGGTTATCCATATAATGTGTGGATCTATGCATCATCAATTAAGCTGATACTAGGGAGGGGTAGTTGTAGCATATTATTTTCTTTGTTACTTTGGGTGGTGTACTAGTCCTTATACCTCATGGCCTATGATTCATATAAGGGTTCCACCATAATACCAGTTAAAAATGGAGACTAAAAAAATAATATAAATATTTACGGCCTTCAGGCCATTCTATAAAAGACATTACAATGAACTCACAATGACCATAACTCATAGAATAATAATTTTGTGGTATATCAAACTTATTTAATTTATTTCATGGAAAACAGAATTAAGATCAATAAAAATAAGTATTCATCCCATTCAAGGTGATAAAATAGTACATTTATACATGGTATAAGTTACTTGATCTTATTATTATGAGAATTATTTTCAAAATAATTGATTCATTATCTAATATACCCATCCATATTATTCTTAAATAAATTATATGTTCCCAAATGTGAGGAACTATGTTATATGAATTTTTTATCATTGTACTAATATATTTTCAATTTTAATTCCAACAATTCCAAAGGATCTATTTTATAGTTTATATTATATATTTTCCTTGTACTAGGGATAATTTTAATAGAGAATTCCAAATCATGTTTAGGAGGACACATCTAGGTAACTCATAATGAGACACATAAATATATTACTATAAAATATGAATATATATCTTATTTCATTAGTATATAATTTTTATTCATTGCTCATATCTTAACTCATTCATTATTGTAAAATTAATTTAGATGAACCAAAGAATGTGATTCCGAAAAAGATTCTGGAAACGATATCCCTCCTTCAAAAACAAGGGAATCTATTCTATCTAAAATGATTATACTCCCACTATATATGAAATATATTCTTTTATTTATTTATACAGAGCCTACCTATGCCAAAAATTATATCATAGAATAAAATTAATATAAAAATAGTCTTGAGACTATACAAACAACATATATTTTAATAGATATATCCTAATATATTTTTCTGTAAATAACATTTTCACTATGTGATTTTACATACAAACCCATAATTTACTAGGGGTAATTATATGTTCTTAGGAAAAAATGAAATCACAAAAGAGTGTGTTGATCCAAAATAATAATGAATTAGCGAGAACTCAATAAAAGATAAAATTCTATACAATTACATAAATTAGAATATGAAATTAAAATATAGTAATTGTATAGTACTTAGCTTTATCTAATAGAATATTCTATTGTAGATTCAAATTATAAGTGGGAAATTGATTTTAATTGTTCCCTATGTCGTTGTAATTAAATAATTAAACATTACTAGCTTAAATCTTTCATGTTTCCTCTTTTATCTTTATGTGATTTATATCATCACCTATAAAAATATGACATGTCCCTTAAGAAATACATGAGGTATTTACATCCATAATTATTAAATGATGGAAAATATTTCCATTGTTTATTCTCAATTACAAAATTTTATTCTAAATTGTTCTAAATTGTTATCTTCTTCTCATTTTTTCATCATAAAATATAAAGCATAGATTAGTCAATATCTATCCAAATAATTAATATTACTATTTTCATAAAAGTGGAAAATATTTGAGAGACCAATTTCTATTGATTAATTAGAATTAGTCCCTCAAAGACGAGATTGATCATTCCTTCAGGATTGTGTTTATAATACACTATATCTATTGATAATATAATAAATTAAGATTCATACATATACATAGTATTAACATTATTAATAAAAATTCTTGAATATCAATTCGATTTTATTTCTTATCTCTCGAAGAAATTACATTTCAAGGAATATCACTTTAATTTTTTTACCATCCTTTATTTCGATATATTCCTCCTTTGTAGTGTTTGTAAATAATGAAAACTATTGATTAATACCACTCCATTGAATTAATTGAACCATTATATCTATCTTCTTATTACAATATCATAATCTGAGTAATTTTTTATCTAAGGAGATAATCAATTTCTATAGAAAAATTGATTATTGATGTAACTATATGTTTGAGTTTGTAGTCCCTTGAAATGATACAACATAGTTATTCCATATCAGTGGGGAAAACATGTTCTATTTATTTCCGTATTAACATTGAAATTATAATAAAGGGTTTGGGGTGAATGATATTGGTGACTTTGTAGAAGTTAATGTTTTTTATTTTTACCTATATACCTATTTTTGAATAAATATATAACTATTCCAACTCATTTTTTATTTATGCAATCATATAGATGAAATCTAAAAATAAATAACAAACCTAATTGACAACATGGTTCATCTATAATATGGTTCTCTTTTTATCTTATTTTTGCAAGATATTATCCTATTAAAACAAAATATATATTTTTCTATGAAGATAATGATATGTTTAGGATATATCTTAAAAATTATTATGCTATATAAACTATTTATAAATAATTGAAATAAATATCTTTGATAACACCCACATTTTATCTTTATACCATGGAACCATTCAGGTCTTCATATTTGAATACAAGATTTATCTATTCCCTCATGGGTATATGATGAGAAGTATAGGGTCAGGTCTATCCAAGACTACATGAATAGAATATCCCGGCTTATATATTTATTAATTTAAAATGGATAAAACCATTACATTAATCACAACTAGGAAATATCAATTCTTAAACAATCATATGATATATCAAATTATAGGATTAAATTATAAATTCTTCTGATTTTATATTATATATCTGTTATAATACATGACATCATAACAATATCATTATTCTTCTTCATCAACTAATGAGAATAAAAACTCATTGATGTTATGGATATTTATTTAATTTATTCGTTCAAAAATTATTTGAACTGATTTCACCATCAGTTTCTAACTCAAAAAATATTATTCATTATATTTAACTCTTTTAAATCCCATAATTTTCATGTCATAAAAATGATATATTAGAATATATTTGATAGATAAAACTATAATAATGACATTACATTGATTGAATTCCTATAATTTTACCCTTCAGTAATTAAAATAATATTATTTAGAAACTTTCAATAATATATTTATCGTTCGCATATATCAAATAATAAGTTTTTATCATTATGATAATTTAAAATTCTAACATCTCATACTCATTCATTCAAGTATCTGAACCAGAATTCAACATGACTCAACCTTCCACCATTTTTATATCTATGTCCTAAAAACACCTCAATATCGCCATGTTTATTTTATCTTAAGAATTAACCTTCTAGAAAAAAATCTCCTAAAACTCCAAGATAAAGTCTCAGATTACTCTTATGTAGGTACTCAAAAATATAATTAACTTTTTAATATCATTCATTTAACTCTTAATTCATCTTTTAAAAACATTGGGTTTTCTTTACATATCATAGTGTAGTTAAAAAATTTCAAAATTTTAATTCAAATACTCAAAAGGGATCATGAATATATGAAAATTAGTAATAAAATTCCGATAGTTATTGTATAGATGATATTACATTTGTATCATAATGCTAGTGTTTCCTATACTTATTACTATAAAATCTTATTTCTCATTTACTTATGAGTACTTTACTCTTACGTATTAGATGTTGAAAATTACATATACATTATAAAACCTTATTTTTTATTGAAACGTATGAGGGACCCTTATATGTCACAATTGAGAGATATGACATCTAATATATTTGTTTAAATGAAGATTACATATTAGAATATGACCACACCACATGGTCATGTAAAAGCACACATATTAAGGTGGATATAAAATTTCAAATAAGATATAACAAAATAATATCACCCTTCTATAAATATCTCCACAATATATAAACTCTTTAGGTTACATTGGAATAACAACAAATCGACTATAATTATAACAGTTTTAAAAGAAGGTAATTTATTATTTAAATTCTAATTGGACTATTTTAATGGATAGTCCACTACCTCTACCAAAATAAATTATTCTTAAAACATTTTCAAATTATATATTTATGTAACATATAACTACACTATTTGATGAGACATAAGATAAAATTATTTATAAAATAATTACTTGTTTTTTATATATAGATACAATCTCCCACAATCACTCTACCCCATGGAACCCTTTTTAGTATGTGGGAATCTAAATCCTAGTGTATGGAAAAACCTCCCATATTAATTGTATACTATATAATAATTAAAAATAATTATATTATAAATATAAGTATCCTCATAATATTTAGCTAGATTTTAAAATATTTAATAGATATGTATTCTCTTGGAAATATTTTCCAAATCACAATCACTTTTTCATGTGGATAATAAAAAATAATAACTTTAAGGATCAATGGTTTTTTTCGAGCAACAATAATTTTTCGAGCATAACACATGATGATGTATTTTTTGGTTATAACACTAACTATTATAATAAAAATAATTGGAAATGTAATACTAAATCTATAATAATATACACACCACATATTATGTTCATGATTACTAGAAATCTATATTACTCAACAAAATGTGGTTTCAAGGAGTTATCACTTTGGATTTATTATCAATATTCCTATATAAAATGGATGTTAATATAACTTCCATTAAATTTCATATCATTTAAAAATTATATGAAATAAATATAATATCTTTTAAAAGTTTTTGGTACAATTTCACATAACATAGTGAGCTATAAATTATTCCACACTGAGTCTATTTGAGTGATTATTGATGTGAAAAATAAGGAATGATTTAGAAAAAAATGTCAATATCTAATTTACAATATGAAAATATATTTTTATTTCATGGGTTGTTTAAATAAACATTATGGATAAAAGAAATTATTGAATTTTTTATCATAAAAGTTTCAAATGAAATTCCAACAGTCATCATAAAATGGATTAATGTACTTCAAAAAGAGAAAGAATTTATTTTTTCATAAAAAACCATTGAATTATTAATTTATACTCATTTATCAATCTATTGATCAATAAATACCCCTTATTAATATAAATATTTATTATAAAGAAACATGGATTAGAGAATATATAAACCAATCACATTAATGAATCTTTATAAAACAATAGAAAGTACTATATTTATAAGAATAATAACCTTTTTGAATCTATCTTACATACCCCCAATGGGATACACTCTAGCTTCAATTCATCAAGAATTATCTCTCCATAAAATAGATGTCCAGACAAAAAATGTTAGATCACTTCAATGATGTTGAGTTATAAAATTTATGACTTCATTTTAATACTTTTTTATATTCTAATATCCTATTAACATGAACATGATTTCCTTTTTCTTGGAAGGAAAACTATAATATTGGTTGAAATAAGGTTTAATATCATCATCTTCTTATTGAGTGTAATAGTGTTGATAGTTTCAAATAAATTAAATTATTTTCCGTATTAATTATATAATTAATTTTAATATTCATGAATTGTATATTAATATTCAATGTGGATCTTTTGGATTTCTTTTTTTAATCAATTTTTAGATATTTTTTTTCTGGAATATAATTATCAACATTGGCCAATATATTACATGAAACATTTAAATCTATAATTAGGTTCTCAGAATCTCTGCATAATATTTTAATATAAAAAAAACCCTTTAAGATATTTTTGGTGTTATTACACATCCAAAAAAATTACTTGAACTATTAGATCATATGTTTTTAACATTGTCTTATGAAATTCATTTATTCATGTAGATTTTTTTTCCAATTATTTTAACAAAAAAATTATTATGAATTATATTTATTATATTCCACTTATAATTGTGATGTAAACATTAAAAATATTTCTTTATTAATATGAAATTATTTTTTTGTTGTTTTCCTTGTGTTCTCCGAAATTGTTTCCACAAAATCGATATTTTTTAATCATATATTTTTTATATTATTTATTGCTTTAACATTCCTACAATAACACTATTTTTTATTGATAGTCCCTAGTGGTGTTCTATGTAATCTCATATCCCATTATTTAAGTCACTTATTATTGTTTTTTGTGAATAATAGTTCATAGTTTTCTATGTATTGTTTTCTCAATACTATCAATTTTTATTACTAAATGATAAATAAAAATTATTTATCAATTTTATTATCTTTTGGATTTTTGGAGTTTCTCTATAAAAAAATTCAATTATATTCCTGTTTTATTTTTAATCAATAAAATATTCAATGTAACCACATTTTTTTACAATTAAATATTTATTTTTCATTCTTCCAAATATATTAGAGAATAATATATTTCCATAATTATTTTATGTACATTTCTTGAAAATTTATTTTCTCCACATTATATTGGATTAAATTTTCATCTAGGGGTTGGGATAATATACTACCAAAAAGGGTATTATATAAAAAATATATCACAAGACAAGGAGTTGAAAACATACTAATATATTTTTCTTAATGAAGAATATATCTTGGATGTACACCCTAATGGTTTTGATTTATATCCCCATTATTTTAAAATCCTTTTTAGATCCATCCATCCTAATGTTGTTTCTTGTAACAGTTGTTTTTATAGGGATTTCTCACTATTTTATACTATAATAATTTTTAGACATTGACTTCAAAAAAACATTATTAATGAAAAAAATTATTGTAAATAATATTATATATAAACATTATGTGAGTTCAATTGATTTTCAATTTTCATACAAGAGGTAAATTTAACAATCATCATTAAATATAATAGAGACCAATTAAAATTGAAATCATAATGATAATTTATAATTTTTCTATATATTATTTCAGTTTATTTAGAGGAATAATATTGTGTCACATCTATATATTATAAATAGGCTTCCAACTCTATATAATTTATGACCAAGATATTTTTCTTATCATCAAGTGATCTTGAATTTTCTTTATACCATATTATTTTTTTCTTATCATTATAAATATCTGTATATTTATTATATTACAAGAAAATATCTTCATTCTTAATCATATTAGATTCGATCCCTAGTTAATAATCCTTTGTAAAGTTACCTCATGTAGTTATTTGATACATTTTTTATATTTCATTCCTAGATTCATCTATATATTGTTATAAATTGATCCCATATTTCTCAAATATATATATTATTTATTTTATTTCCATATTCATAGAACTTTTGTATCAAATATTCTTATATTGAGTTAAACTAATCCAAAATATTTTCTATAAAACATCATCATCCCTTCACAATCATTTGCATGTTGGGTGATATCACCCTATATATTTAAAATGGAACCATATAAAAACGACCTTGTTTCATTAAATATATAATATATTACCCCATTTAAGATTTTAATTGACCAATATAGTGAATACTAGGATATGTGATCATCCACATATTTCATATAGAGTATAATATTTACAAGAAACATTTTATTCAAGTAAATATTTAGAATTTTGTATTGTATAATTTTTATCAACCTTCTCAATAATTGATTTTCACCCAATCATTGTTTATTAATGATATTATTTTTATATATAAACATAGAATGCGGAATTAAATCATTCTAACTATTTATAAATCAATGTTTCTATCCCATTATCTAATTCTTTGAGGATTCCATTTAGAATTTCATTTAATTTTTTCCATCCTCTTATTTAATGAATTGAAAAGTAATTCATCTATTTTCACTTTGAAAGAGATATATTTGGATTATTAAATTCATGAATTTATAATGAAATTTTTATTATTGTTAAAAACAACAAATAATTATAATTTTAGACAAAAATTTATAAATAACTGGTGATTTGATAATAATTTTTATTTCACTGATATCTATACAAAAAACTGCATGGGGTGTAGAGTAAATAATGGGTGTGACATCATACCAATTTTTTTAAAAAAAATTACCTCTTCAATGATTAGCTAAAAATATATTACACTATTCACACATTATTTTAATTAATGCTAAGATAAATAAGAAACAAAATAACATGGAACATGAGGATATTATAATGAGGTTCACAACTAATGTGGATAACCACTTTTGTGAAATATTTTGGTTGTTATCATAGCCAAATAAAACCTCTATTTTAATTTCATGGTGATATTTAGAAAAGGGTATCTACAAAATAATATTTTATTAGAGTAAAACTAGTTAAATGAATTAAACCTACCATTTATAAGAGAAACAACATGATTTATATATGGTCTAACACTAACCAAGTCATCCTCTTTAAATACTTCATTTCTAGTGGTCCTTATTTATGTATGATAAAAAAACCTAGGATTATGTCTTTACTGTATTGTTTGAATCTAATATAATTTATTTAATATAAAATTATCTTTCATATTTAAAACCAAGAAAAAACAAGAATTTAAAGTCTAAATTCTTCCTCAACCTTATTATATAGGGAATAATAAGTGAGACTTGTCACTTCATTGGATTATATTTTCTTCATAAGTCAGTATGCATATCGGTCTCTATATTTCATTATTTATCTATTCTAACACATAATAATTAATAATAAATATTTTCTTGGACCTCAATTTATAATTTGTAATAATGGAATATGTTCGGTGGAATCAACATCAGTTTCTTATTCATAACATTGTATTTTTCTCATTATTACACTCCTTATATTCTTTGAAAAATATCATGAGATTTTTATAAATTTGAATATACGCATAACATTATGTTAGTAGAATTATATTCACTTGTTTAAATACATATAATATTTATATTTTAACCAATAAATGAATACTAATAATAACCCGTCAATATTTTTTTACATTCACATAAATCATCGACTCATTTTTATCATTACGAATATTTACTGTTATCAAATCTTCTAATAATTAACTCGTATTTATGAATTCAAATGGATATAAACTAAAAACCTATACATTCATGATATTATTCGTTTTAATAACATTTTTTAGTCTATATATTTATTTATTATTTTTAAATTCCTCTCCCAAAAATCATTTTTCTATAACACCGTATTATTAACTTCGAAAATAACTCCCATAAAAATTGTTGAAAATACTTTTTACTCTTAATAATCAAACTTGTGACACATATATATCCTATAAATACTTGTTTACACCCATACATATGTTTATGATGCTCAATAGTGTTATTATATTTCAATTATAAATAAAAATGTATTCTAAAACATTTAATTTACCCATACACAAACTTCTTTAATTTCTGAATAATCCTTATATAATCATTATATTCCTAAATTTCATTTATATGTTAGTTTAAAATGTAGATTCCAATTAAATTTGAGTAGATGTATCTAATTGTTTTTTATTGATAGATTATATATGCATGATATGATTTTATATATTCATCCATTATTTTGAGGGACCCATAAATAACATAATGGGAAACTTGATTGATATTTACATGTGATAAAATTTCAATTATTTAATTTATAGTGACAATTATATATCCAATGTGAACATTTTATAGATGGATTGAATTTTTTATTTCTCAAAAACTAATACCTATAATATTACTTGAATTATATGGATATTAACACACTATATAATCTATTAAATTATTTTGGAATATGTTTATATTAACTTATTTTACTGTAATAATAATTCCAAAGCTTATTTAGAAAAAATAATACATATATTATTTCAATGGATCTCACAAAAAATCCTCAAACATTAGTTATTCCACAAACATCAACCAAGTATATTAATATTCTATATGGTATAGTAAACCAAAATTGATACTTTCCCATGAAAAATGTTTGGATTAAAATGATTTAGAGATAAGAGATACATAGTCTGTGATTCTCAAAATAAGGATGATATATTAGATGGAAACAATTTTTGGTCCATATCTATGAAATTAAATAAATCATTATGGAATTTATAATGATTTTAAAACATGTAAATTGAAATGTAATGGATTTTTAAGGATTGTTCATCACATTATAGTCCCTGAGTAACATAAATGTCTTGAAATGACTATTCATTTCAAAAGGAGGGTAAGAATTTCAATAAGAAACTTTCCTAGGAACAATATTTGTAATTCGATACCTTAGTAGAATATATGCTTTCACTATATTAGGTATATTCCATAGTGATAGAGTTTATCATAATAAACCCTATTAATGATGGTGATAAGTTGGAAGAATAGATGACCATGGAATGAAACCCCCACTAAATTCACCAAAATTATCATAACATTTTATTTTAATTTTTTAACGTCTACTGTGGAAGAATTAAATGATGTACATTTTATTTATTTAAGTATACCTACCAAAAAACTATATAATATGATGAACTATAGTGATCCATTTAGGACCAATAGAGAACCATACATACTATTTTTCAAAAAACTAAATTATTTTCCTAGATTTTGACCATGAGACATAGTTTAATGATTAATATTTCATGTTTTTTTATATGATAATTACTATGTTTTATGAAAACCAATAGTAATATCCCAACATTTAACTACAGAATATATCCTTGAAATTCTGGTAAAATTTATCTACCTAAAATTGTTATTATGCAAATTTTGAATGTCGGTTTATTTTTTTTTATTTTTTTGGTTTTGGTTATGGTTTTTCCTTCATCGAGATTATTCTATCAAGGTGAATCTGGACACAGGGGATTTGTTTTTGTGATTTCTATTCATTGTGATATGAATTATTTTTGTCTATAGTTATATGGTTCCCATATATCCTATAAATGTCGATTATTTCTAAATTAATAAATTAAAATTTTCGATGAATAAAATATATCTTTATTACAAGATGATACTTATGATATATCATCAAATATAGAATACCATGTTTCTTCTGAGAGATATATTGTACAATATTCACCAAACCCCTTGGAACTCTTCTCATATTGTGATCTTCTCAGTATTAGAGAATAGAATAACATGTAATATTATTTTTTCCTTACAATATTACATAATATCTACATTCAAAATGAATATTATCCTCATAATATTAATCTATATCATCTAATATTTGGTAAAAAAGTATTTTCTAAAGAGGATTGTCATAAATTCAATTGGTTTCCATATAAATAATAAAAATTAATCTTTCCAAATCCCTATGAAGTTACATTAATAATTATTAATTTTTCACCAATCGACAAATAATAAATCATTTTATATTACATACATATCCTTTTAATATGTATGGATGGTACTCTAAACTCCTTCTAGTATTCTCTTCTCACCACATTATACCATTAAGTATATTGATTAAAAAATCAAAATAAAACACATTGGTCTAAAAAATTACATATACGAGAGGAAATTTTTCTTTAACCGAGTAAAGTTATATAATATTTTAATAATATACATGGATCCAGCATCATCATTATATGTATGTTTTGGGGGAAGGTGTGTTATTATAATTATTATTGGAGTTTATATGGTTTTCATTCCATCTATTTGGTTTAATATATAAAAATGTTTCATATGTAACTAGATCATGAATAAAAGTATGAATTATAATCCATATTATAAAAAAATCATTAAATAAAAAGGAAAACTATTTATTCTAAAAACACTTAAAATTTTGGTAGAATTTACTAGGTTTCCCAATGGGCTATTTTTTTAAACTATGTAATTCTAAATCATGTTCATAATGTTTCTACTACATGTTCTTTCCTATGACTATAATAACAATGAATTATTTAATAAATACCTAATTTTTATTTTATTAATGTGTTATAGTATACAAATATCATAGTATAAAAGGCCCAAATATTTAGTATTTTCAATAGAAATTATTTATTTGTGGTAATGAATTTTTTTAATTTTTTATGACAATTTTAATAATTCATAAGCATTTAATAAATTAAGTTGAATATCCATTTGACAGAATTAGTAATCTCTAGGATTCCCTATAGATATGGGGATAGTATTAAAAGAGTGTGATAAGATGCTCAGTAAGAGGTACTATACAATTGAATTTATCATGAAATAAAATATATATATAAACTTATATAAGGTAAATAATATAATATTTCATCAGAACTACAAATATGATCATAATATATCTAATAATAATAATAAGGGAGATATATTATAACATGTCTAACAAAAACTAATCTTATAATGATAAAATTCATAATTCACGACATTATAACCACACTATAATGGCCATGACTATGAAATCATACAAAAATTGGAATTCCTAAAAAATAACCTAGCTGGTTTTTCTCTTGGGAAATATAAATAAACCATGTTTCTATGTTATTAGATCCCCCATCAATCACATAAAAAGTCAAACACATTTAATAATTTAAATTAATGGGAACAAATTAAAATCATAACATTCCATAATAAGCCACCGAGAAAAACCTGGACATATAATAAATAGTTAACTTTATAGAAATAATGGAAATATGTTTTTACAATATTACAAATGAATGTAGAATAATTTTTTACAAGGAGACAGAAACAAATACATAGATATATAACAATTATTAACCTTGGATAAATAATGGACTTACAACCATCCTTTCATAAATTAGGTTCAATTATTAGAAATAATCAAAACATAAGGAAATAAAAACATGAAAAATATCAAGATTTGGATTATATATTCACAAGATATAGAGATAATTTAGATTTAAAAATACACATGAAGGTGGTAAAATGAGAGGTAATGGAGATATATTATTCATATTATAAAATATTTCATAATAATGATGGCTATCAAAATATTATATTTAAATAAAAAATAATTTTAACGGATTACACAACAAAAAAGATTAAAAGGGATTTACAACCCTTAAAATGCGTAGATGATTCTAAAAACTTGTCTAACAATTCTATAAATCTTTAATATCTCTATAGAAGGAATATATTGAGGGAAGTGGGGGGCAGAATAATGCCAATGGATTTAGAGTTATAGGTAATGGGAGGATGAGTGGGTATTTATAAGAAACAAATTAGAATTGATTATTTATTCTGATTTGTAGGATTTAGAAATACAGGATATGGAATATGAAAAAATATTTCAATAACCACGGTTTTAAAACAAGGATATCGAAATTTATAACACTACTTTTTTCAGTTAATAATATTATAAAATAAATCAATTTTCTAAATTTATTGTGATAATATTAAATAATTTTACTCACATTGATTTATTTTTAAAACCTATTTAAATTTTCCTATTTTAAAGGGTCCATTACAGTTTTTTAATTAATTTTTATTACATTAAAATGTATCATTTTTTTAATTTTTTATATATATTATTAACATATTACATATAATAGTTATTAGGTAATTTACACATCATAATTGTTTCATAATTCTTATCATATCATTATAATTGTTTTTAATATTTATCAAAAAAAATTATTATTACAAAATATTATAATATATTCAATATTAGATACCTTAAATATGATAAATATATAATTTATTTTCAATTTACATATAATTGTTTGATGAAAGAGACATTTAATTAATGAAATAATATATTTTGGAATTTGGCATTTGGTATTTTCTAGAAAAAAGGATATAATGATTTTTAATAAATTTTTTTATTTTAAAATATATAAATGTAATTAAATAATTATTAATTTATTAATACTATTTTTTATTGATTATGTAATTACCAAATAATGTTTTTTATTTTATTAGACAGTTACATTTTCACATAAAAATATCATTACAATTACAATTATAATAAAACATTTTCTATAGTCCCACTCCTAAAAGTGATGTTCTAATAGTTATTTCCCTCATTAGATACATTCACTTCAGTCCCACAACTAAAATCATTCACCACAATCAATTAGTTTATAAAATTTCCATTAATTTGAATATTATTTTAATCAAGATAATTACATATCATTTATTATTTTTTTATCATATTGTTTTAATCATTTACATTAAAGATTATATGTCAAAAAAATAATTTTATGTGTTTCATGGAATTAGTTTTGATATTCGTAATGAATATTGGTTTTTTATATTACACAATACTAATAACATAAAATGTTTTAGGGAATAGATTATTCAAATGATTTTTTTATTTACAATTGTATAATATTATGTATAACAACAAAGGGTTGAAATTGTTATATTATATCAGGAAATAATCCAGTAGTATGTTTTGATAATACTATAGATTCAAATCCTCCTACATAGGCAGTTGGGACGATGGGGGAATATGTTTTTTTATTTCATGTATTTTGTAGAGAATCACATCAAGAAAGATGTAATATAGTATTATTATACAAATACATCTAAATGAAATATCCTCATGTATTCTAGGTTAGATATTTTTTTCAATATATTGATGACATGATCAAGGTTGTTGAGGTATATTTTGATGTGGTTGAGACATATAAAATCTGATTGGTGAAGGTATCATCATACATTTGAGGGATTTTAAGAGTTTTTTATTAAATTTTAATATCAATTTAGGGACAACTATAAATATTTATAGGACATTAAGTACCACTTTTCCTATGATTTCATCTAAGAGTCACAAAAGTTGGACCCTAATAACAATTTAAAGAGGATCATCATTGTTAATTATTATTTATAGATTATAAAATTAAAATTTTAAAATAATATAGTTATTTAGTTTTTTTGGAAGGAATAAAATGTAAAAGAAATATAGGTTTGAGATAAACCTTATTTAATTGGGTGGTAATATTTGGGGATGTACAAATTCATATCATATTATGAGATATTGTATATGTATCTCATGGTTGAGTGGATTATTGTGAAGGATAGTGTTACTAGGTGCCTCAATTTTAATAGTGACCTTAGTTGTTGATCTTGATGTGGTTGTAGTTCATACTTATCTATTGGTATAAATGGGAGTTATGATATGATTTAATAGTAATGGAATATTTGGTCATAGAATTTTATAGGTTATTTAATTCCTATATTAATAGGATATATTTTCTTCTAATGACTGTGGTTGATCTAATATCATAGTTAATTTACTAGACAACTAATGGAGTTTAAATTTTGTTTTGGGATTTACTATATAAACCTATTCAAAATGGTGATTCTTTATTAGGGTAAAATATAGGTTTAACAGAGATAGTAATATATAAATCTTTATTTATGGTAACTCTGTAGATGGAAAATTGATCATCATCTAGGAGGTTAATCTATGGAGTTGTTCAAAGTTATTCAGGGAAAAAAGAATAGTTTTCTTGGGTATATATTCCATTAGATCTACATATATCTTTGGTTAAATTCTGTGGATGTGAGGCACACATGTTTTTTATACCGTGATCAAGATATCGGGGAATATACACATTATACCATGTGATGTATGATTATTTATTATTCCATATCATTAATTACATAATTATATTTTGTAATCATCTCAATTTTTAAATCAAATCAACCAAAATCTGGTTTGGGGTCAACTATGATGTATCTTTATTGAAACTTTTATCATGATACAACTCCTAATGGGAGTGTATATCATATTCCATGACTCAAAAGATGTGTTTTTGTGGTTAGGGATATGATAAATTTGTTGTTCTCTTTATATTATATATGGTGAGTTTTTATTTCATAATTATGATGGGCTTGCCAATACGACTCTGAAATCACATTGACTATAATCAAAGGATAGCATTAATCATGTCACCATTATAAGTGAATGTCATGTCGATGTAGGAAGAGAAAAATGGAACCTTAGTCAATAAGATCTAATCACAGAGCAAGTGATTGGGTTAATATTTTATTTTAAGGTGGTGATGGTTCCCTCTATATTTCTATTAGGATTAGATCATTCATTTAATGTATATAAGATTATTCTCAAAAGATTCTTCATATATTGAAAATAAAGTACATAAAATATATCATAATGGGTGTACAACCCATAACAATACCGTATTATTTTGTTGAACTAGATGAGATGAGAGAGATAATCGTGCTACCTGGGGTTAAAGAGGTCAAGGATTACAACCTTTTAAGTACATCCCCTTGGGTTCTCCTACATTTTTCACAATGAAGGGATATATGTTATTTATTTTTCACTTGGATTACTAAAAGTTAAATCATTTTTAAATGAATAAAATATATGGGTATATCATGTATTTATATTACATTAGTTTTTTTTTCATGGTGTAATTTTAACTATAATGGATTGAGTAGTGACTTATGGGGATCAATAGTTGTGAACCCATTAGAAGAATAAGCCTAACCGTAACTTAGAGATAATAGTAGCAGTCAATTAATTTATAATATTTTTAGTTATATATTTTGGGGTAAATGTGTCACCTTCTTATATTTAAATAACATTATTTAGATTATCTATTGATAGTAATTGAACTTATGAGAGAGGTGTTGGTGGAGAACAAAAAAAGTCAATTTTTGAGATGGCTCATAGCCTAGTAAAAGAGAATGTAGTGGAAAATTATCTATGATAGAAGTATTAAGAGAATTTTGTTCAAGGTTATAGTATGTTTTGGATATTTAAGTTAGTTTTATATAATTTTTCTAAAATATAAAAGAGGGGTAGAAAAATAAAAAATTGTTTACTAGGGATTGTATCACATGTATTTTTGATATGGTGAAATATTTCAAGGATATCTGATTTCCTTTTGATGGGGTATTAACATATGAGTGATTATAAAATATTAAGATAGTCTAAAATGAGCAATGAGTGTTGTACATCTAAAATAGGGTGGTGATTCTTACTAATATGTAGAAGGACATGATGAAGGAATCCCATGTCTGATGTTAGGATATGCACATCGGAATTAAAATGTTATACTATATTATTAAAAGATGGATTATATACCTTTAACTAATGTAGGAAATCTCATTGTTTTTAACCTATTGTTTTAACTATCAATAGATAATGTTAGATCATCAATGGAAAATATGACTACATTATTCCATTACAGTTCTTTTATAGAAATGTTACAATGTAAGGTTGGACTTTATTAATGGTCTCATGAGGAAATAAATCCATCATTATAATGTATTGATTATAGAGAATTTATGAGAAAATGATGTTCATTTTTTTCCATCATAGATAACACGTTAGTGGATAAGTTTGGAGATTTTTATATGAAGGATATTGTATCTGTCTATGAAATACTAGTGAGAATAATATTAGAATATGATACCTATTTTGTATCACTTTATTTGTAGGAATTTCACAATTCCATGGGTTTTCAGTGGATTATTTAGATACTCAATGACATGATATAGGATAGTTTAAGGGATTTCTACAGATAATATATTGACAATATAAAAATATTAGAGTTTTTATAAATATATTTCTACCTTTAATTAATCAGAATGGATCCCTATTTGACCATAAGTTTTTATATTATCCACTATCACTTTTACTGACGAGAGATATGAGAATTTTTAACATTAGTAATAACATAATTCTAGAGAAAATTTACACGGTGTAGTTGTTCAAGAAGAAGTTGGTTACTCCTCTAAGTGGGAAACAATAATATTAGGAAAAGAGTTGATGAACAATAGAGTTAATCGTGGGGATAAAATTATTATTTTGAGTATCACCTCAATTGGGGAATTTTTCTATTAGGATGTGGGAGACCCTCATATGATAGTTTATCAGTCTATTAATTATTTTTGAGTGGATTGGGTTTGTAGTGTACTAGATATTTCATCCTCATAGAAATCAGTCAAAATATGGTATATTTAATGTTTCATAACTCTAATAGTATGACCAGGACCGATGTTACATAATTAATGTTTCATAACTCTAATAATGGAACATGCTGAGAAGTTTTTATGATTGATGTTATTCCCAATTTTTGGTGTGTTGGTAAAAAAATGCACATTCAAGTTACTCAAATAATTCATCAAGGAAAATATAACTCATTTATTATTATTATAGGTCAGACTTCTAAATTAGTGTAAAATAATAATTCTCATATAGTAAACAAACTACAATTTATTCGGATGGTTTTTTTGTCATGATATGTGGTGTATTACCATGGGATGACATTTAGTGATTTTACATGATTGATTATTTTATAATTATGTTAAGTATTTATTAGAAAATAATAATTTATTCCAATTGAGTGAAATGTTATATATTCTAGATGGGTTCCCTGATGGGAATTTAGACAATATGGTTTTATTTGGAATGGATTAGTTTATTCAAGAAATGTGAATTGTTTGTTTTCATATTGGATGATATAGATAGACTATTTTCTAATAAAAATAACATTGGTTTAGAAGGGGGAATATAATATAATAAATTTTTAATCTTCAGTAAGTTTTATCCACAACCGGTCACTTCTCTTATTAATGAAAAATGAAAATGGAGAAATTATAGTATATCATTGGTGGTGAGATCATTATATCAAGGAGTTCAAACAAATTCATGACCAAATAACAATGAACCATGACATGACTGAAAACATAGAATGAATATTTTATACATGATTCATTGTGGTATGAATATTGGTTATTTATTTCACCTCTTTTTTTACATTCACATTCACTCTCAAAAAGTAAAATAACAAATCATCTAATGGTAATAACATGATATTAATTTAGTATATTTTTATTCTAAATATTTTTTAAATATTTTTTTATTATTTAATCAATTTTTATACATATTGATAGAAAAGGATACCATTTTCACTAAAAAATAAAAAAAATATTATTTATTTTTCCATTTTTAAAAAATGTCATAATATAAAGAGGTTTTTTTTTGATATTTCATAATAATGAAATTTTTTATATTTTTCGATAAATTATGCTATAATGTTTTATGTTAATTTCAAATAAAATACTTTACTCATTTAATAAAAAATAATTATAATTTTATATGAAAATTTATTCTTAGCTTTAGAGAGATATTCTAATATAATACACATCATCAAATTATTATCATGACGGAAAAAATCCAACCACGTACTGTTTTCATCTACTGGACCATGGATCCATTGCAAATATTGAAATAATGAATTTAGGTGATCTATTTTCACTATAAATTAATTTTTTTTCATTGTTGAGAAAAGTATATATCATGTTGAGACAAATTTAACCGAAAATCTTGTAATTTTCATGATTCATAAAATTATAAACATATATTTATTTTTTTATGATGTATAATAAGAATAATAATATATATTTATATTAGTTTACTTATGAATGAATGAGACGAAATATTATTCCTACATATAACATTGAAATAAGTAATTTTGGTAAATATTTTTATAATAATGGATTGTAAGGTAATATTCTATTAATTTCATAATAATTAAAACAACATCATTATTTAATATCTAAATGATAAATAAATTTTATTATAATCATTATGAATCCACACTATCAATTATTTTTCATTTTTCAACATTTATTTAAAGAAAGAAACTTTAGAATACTACTATTACTAAAAAATAAGATATTATTTTTTTATGTTATGTAAAATGATAAAATTATTTCATAATTATTTTCATTAAAACCTCCAACTTCAGATATAAGTTAACGAGGATTTAAAAAAAATTAATAATGTTTTGATGTCATGGAATGTACGTCTGTTTAAATAGTACATTCAAACAATTAAAAGAATTCTTACACATGTCATGTAATGTTTGATAACATATCATGTGTGTCAAGACCCTCTGATTCTATTTATCTGGGATAAATTCATATCTAAGTCACTAGTCTCACACATTGTGTACCATACATGGGAAATATATGATGTTTAAATTCACAAGTATTTGTATTTGAAGGGATATGTCAATCAATAACCATAGCTACAAATATAATTTATATAATATTACATTCCATGTGCTAAAAAAACATTAATACTTTCCAAACATTCTCATTCATGTTTTATAATAAGAATTTTAAATAGACTATTCTTCATAATTTCCATGTATAACATACATTTTTTTATCACTTCATCAATTGGGGAGTTTTTTAGTTTTGGTACAGATGATTATCTTTGTCTTAATAGATTTAATAAATGTTAAAAATAGAGAAAATTAGAATAAACCAAGTGTCAACAATCCTCTAGGTGAATATTAATACAAGGTTATGGATGATTTTTAGACATGATGGAGTATGTTACACCTATTGAGATTAGTAATAGGATCTCCACTACTTGAGTTGCTATCCCATAGACCATTTTAATCTCCACATAGTTTCGTTTTTGATCCTACATAGGGATTTGTGATTAATTTATTAGTAGTAAATTCAATGTTGAGTGTGGCCCAAATTACATATTAAGAGAGATAAAATATAGTGTTGGAGGGATATAAAATGATATTTTATTACTACCTATTACATAGAGGCGTGATCCCCCATATGGTATTTATTTTTCTAAATAGATATAAATTCCTCTTATGAGGAAGAATTCCACTTCTTAATTAAGCTATGGTGATTTTAGATTTATATGGTTACAGATTTTCATGATTTTAGGACATATATATCATTTTCAGGTTCCCTTAGTGAACTTGATTTGTGGATTTATAATTTTATGTATTGATGATTCTCAATATATTATTGAACACCACTAAAGTGTGTCTTTCTGTATGGATAAGTACTTCATGATTTTCTAGTTTCAAATTATCCATAAGGCCGAAAGTTATATAGAGATAAGAATGCTTATTTTTCAATTTGACGTGATATGATGTTCTGAAACAAATTATCATTTTATGGAATAATAATTCATATACATACGCACCCATGTAGAAGTGATATTCCCACACACATGTCAGTAGAGATATCCCATAGTTCGGAGATGGTCATGGGGGTGATAGAGCCAAAAATATTTTTATAGAGGTAATGGTTGTTGGCACATTGTATTTTTTTTGTCGGTGGTAGTTGTTGTTGAAATATCATTGTAGGATTCATTGTAACATGGATATGATATCCCATTTTATATGTATGTTGTATAATATTGTGTTTTTAGGTGTATTGTTTATCTAATGTGGTATCACACAAGGCATTATTTTGTTTTTGAATTCTCTATGCATCCATTGTAATAAGGATCATTTTTTATTTAAATTATAAAATGTTTTGGTTATATTTTACATATATTTTGAGTACTCATTATAGGTTGTTATAGGATAAAAAGTCAGATTTATTTTTATTCCTTTTTAGAGATAGTCAGTGGACCCAAAATTGTTAAATTTAGGGTTATGGTGGAACATGCTAGTTATAACCATCCTAGTAGGGGACCCTATAGGATGGGTCATGTAAATTTTTTTTCAATGATATAAGGATGATGTTTTCAGTTATTAGTCTTTGAGAGTTGGTTAATGAATTTAAGGAAATAATGTTAACGAAATTTCTAGTATGGTTACACTAGTCGAGAATTTAGTCTTGATTTTGTGAAAATCTTATCCATTTAGTAGGACTAATAATTTTGTTATCCATTCAAAAATAGGGGGCATCTATTTTGGTGTAGAGTCCATATGGAACAAGTATCATGTATTGAGTAATTATGATGTTTCAAGTCCTCTATTTATCATTACACCCTAATATTCTTTATTATTAAATACCTCAAAACTGGGATTCGGTAGCTCCACCCTTTAATAGTTCTAAAACAACAAACTGATATAGGGGGGCCTTCATCAGTGCTAAAAAGATGTGCTGATAAAGGGAACATTGAACAACACTAAAAAATATTTATTAAAAGGGACCCTTTATCAGCGCTTTTTTAGTGCTATTTAAGGGGTCCCCTTTATCATCAAATTTTTTTAGTAGTGCTGATAGGGGGGTGGTGTGGGGGGGGGGGGGGGTTATCCCAGCATTTTTCTCGAAATGATAAATTTTAAAAAACATCATGAAAAATAATATTTTGTTATACATATATATTTCTAATGATATAAATAAAATATGATTTTTTAAATATGTTTTAAATATGTATAAATAGAATATTACATTTAATATATTTAAAATTTAGTGAAAATGGATTTAAAATATTTTAAATAATATTATTAATTAATAATTTTCTAATTATCATCGATTAATAATCATTTAATTACAATTTGAAGACACAAAAAATCCAATAAAATAAAAGATCTAAAATAAGTTGAATATGTAACTCAAACATCAGACATATATAACTTTTGATCCGGGTGTCTGTTTGATCTCTACAGCATATCAAATCGAATCTTAAGAGGAGCTCTATGAACTAGTTATCAATGAGAACCTTCTGTCAAATTTTTCAAAACCCAAAAGGCCTATAAGGCCTCCAAAACTGAGTTTTATTTGGGATACCCCGATTTTTTAACATTTAAATAGGTATAACATCTGATATGAATTTATTCTAGCCCTGTACGACATATCATATATAAGATTGTGTCATTTTCATCGATTTGACTTGTTGTGGTGTCGAAGTGGAATTCTGCGTTAAATGTTATTGTCATTTTTGCATTCTATATCTTTCCATATAAACATAAATAACTATTTATTTGTAAATATATGCATGTGTTTGTGTTTCTGTCTGTGTGTGTTTGTGAGTGTGTGTGTGTGTGTGTTTGTGTGTGTCTATTTGTATTTTATAAATGTATTCATTTATGTATGTATTTATTTAAAAATACACTTAAAAAATATATTTTAAAAATGTATTTAAAACTAATCCTATAAATATATATTCATTTACAAATAAATATACAGAAGAAAAATTATATTGAAAAATATATATATTAATAGATATAAATATATATTAATATAATAACAAATAAATATATATTAACATATGAATATATATATATGAATATAACTAAATTTATATATATTAATATGAATCTATATTAATATTAGAATATATATAACTATATATATGTAGAGAAATTAAAATATATATCGTGAAATGTAGAAAAAAAATAAATGGCTCTGTGATGAAGGTGCAGGTGTGCATCTTGGGAGGTCGTGGGTTTCAGTTCTTGTGGAAGCAAAGGGTGCACGAGCGGAAGTGGGAGGGGGAAGCATAGGAAAATGCAGCATGCAATGAGAGGGAGGGGGATCCACCTACCACTGATATGTGGGGTCATGTGCTGCTAAAATCTCCCCCTGCATTATATATTCTTACGAATTTTTTTAAAACATTTTTATATTTATCAGTTCATAACAAAATCACTAATAAAAGAGTCCATTATCTGCACCTTTTAGAGCGATGATAAAAGAGATCCTCCCATTATCTTCACCTCGATTAATTGCGCTTGTCTAGTGTTGTTAATTCTTTTTTCACGGGCTGATAAAGGCCATATTTGTATTAGTTATTGTTTGTTATATCCTATAAAAAACGTAATTCCGCATATATATACACAACTTAATGTTTTGTGTAAGATTTTGAGGACCTCATGAATGTTTTCTACATCATATCTCTAGGTAGTTGAGTAATTATTCATGGATTCATGTGACTTAATTTCTATTTATTGATTACAACAATGAATATGAGGATTTACCACCCATTGATAATATCTTTGATGTTTTTGAAGAGTAGTTATATATTTTAGATTTTTTGGGGTTCTTAAATTATGTAATGTACACTATTGGAATTACTATATTATATTCCTCCTAGAATCCATGATGACCCCTATACTCTTGAAATAGAGGTTTTGTTGGAGTCATTGACTACAATATTTCTTCCAGTTTGGACACCTATAAAAGAAATGACAATTCATTTGGTGATATTACTATATGTAACATCACTCCATTGGATGAAATTTTTATCCCCTGAACACATAACTATACTTCTCAATGTTGGTTAGAGTTTGAGTCCTCATTAATATAATTAAAGACAATGATGATGGTCTATTTTGGTGTCAAATGTCTATATAAGGAGATGTAAAGCTATTTTTGAGTATGCATGAAGGTTTATGGACCACATGATGTACCCAGAGTCATTATTCATAATAATTATGTTTGAGATATTAATTTTATTTGGGACTCTAGAATGTAATATATAGGATATGGATGGGATATAATATAGCTCCATAAATATTGCCTTCTATGAGTTAGAATTAGTGATTTATAGTCATAGAATAGAAACACAACTATTTGGGAGTAGAATAATGTTTTCCATGAAGAAAACAAAAGGATATCATGGGTAAATATACATGGTAAATATAATTTTGAGACTCTGTAATTTTCTATTGATGGGACCAAGATAACCATGATTCATTTTTAGTTGATAATCTTATGGTGTGATGCATTTTTCTATACGAACTACACTTATATAAATTCCCACCATTACCACATATATGTATTGATTTTATTCTTTGAAATCATGATAGTTATAGCTACAATTTTTTTTAATTTATGGTTATAGAAAATTGAAATATTCTATAGTTTAATTTTGACTATTAGCCTCCCCTCAAGAATCTCCATGCCCCTTTGACACATCATGGTATATTATTTATTTTATTTGATATTTTTTTGGGATCTAATGATCCTAGTGGAGCTCATAATTAAGCATTATCATCTAGGAAATTTCAACTATTGGTGATCATAACCAACCACATCAAATAATTTAGTGTGTAAACACTAACGGGTGAAAGAAGTCATTCATGAGATTCCTTAATGAGAGATAGAGACATAGTGGTATCATCTATGGTATAGATTAGTTAAATATTACTATATTTTTATAACGATTAATTGTTCAGAATATATATAAGGCCCCAGCCTTAAACCTGACTTAATCTTGAGTTATTACAAGATTACGCATTGAGGATCTTTTTAGGTTTAGAGTTTTATAGAATTAGATCATAAAACATGCATTAAATTAAAAATTTAAATAAAATGGTTACATAAAAGATAGTATTCATTTTCCCATCAACGGAAACATATTTAAAATAAAACATGTATTCTTTCTTGACACTTCTTTGACACTATCATCATATCACGTACCAATCCTTTGACCTGTGAAAACATTTCAAAAACTTGGTATGAGCATAAAAAGCTCAGTAAGGGTTATAAAAAGTATGGAAAGGAAACATGAGTACATATATACATAATAATGAAATCATACTTTACCCATAAAACATAAGCACTTTAACATACCTCATAAAATCATGAATAAGACATAGAAATGATAAGAAATAGAGGTAACTTGAGGAATTCATAAAATTCTTACATAGGGAGTAACCCTCTTGGTTACGTTTGGAATACCCATCACAGTATATTCCCTAAATCTCTTTGGAGAAACCTTAACGTTTAACTCCTTCGCATTACCCAATGCATTGGAGAGCTATATCGGGCTCACCCGCCCTTAGTTTATCACGGAACCACCCGTCTTCATAACAATGCCCAAGAACCATAACATAATCATAGAACATAACTTAAGCATAAAGGAAAGATAACATTCCCACATTTCAATAACAATATAACATTTTAAGATATTGAAATAATCAATCCATTCTAAAAAACATTTTCAAAACCATTTAAAACATTTAATAATGATATTTTTAAATCAAGGTGTCCCATACCACATTGAAGCTTTTAAAATTTTAAACCATTAATCTCCATATAAATAAATCCTTAAACCCATTTTAAAAATATGGATATTAATGAGAAATATTTATAAGATTAAATCATTAAAACATTTTAAATGATATTTTAGTTAAAGGGTTTTTAACAAAATGAGAGACACTTTAATACAATACTTGAGGAATAAAATTTAATCAAAAACTATATAATATCATGAGAATAAAGGGATTCATGATATAATATTCCCAATGACAGTATATACACCATATAAGAGTGAATTGGTGCATAACAACAACGAAGACTCAATGAAAATGTAAATTGAGATGAAATCAATTATAAAGATGGTATCCTTAAATTAAGGATAAATCAATCTCATAATCATGTGCGAAAAATATAAATACAACCAATATAAGTGGATATTATGTGTAAAATAATCAAAGGTCATTTACACATATTCAAAGGATGACATATTCAATAACTATATGTTGAACCCAAAGAAATCGAAATTGGGTTAAGAAGTTCCCTTGACATCCTAACAGCGTCACATCAAATTTTAGAAAAAGGGTTGATGAGAGAGATAAAGGGTATCTCATCACTTGGACATAAAATTTATGGAAATAAGGATATATAAGAACATATCCCCACATAATAAGATGAAAATTAAAAGACATAACAAAATAAGTCTTTTAAAAAGTGGAGGGTGAAAGGTTCCCTTACCGATTTGGGTAACTTTCGAACCGTACTCCTCATGAAAGAAGGAATATAAAACATTGATGTAAATACTCAAAAACTAATGTATGTTACACAAAGAGTAAAATAATAGAAATTAAATACACCACTCAAAAGGAAATATTGGCAAATGTAGCATGAATCTCAAGAAAACACAAAGTGAGATAAAAAAGCCCCTTATGAAATTTCGACAGCCTAACAACGCCAATTAAATCTTCCAAAATGGATTGATGAGATAAAATAGGGTCTCTCATCATATGAACATAAAACGTACAGTAAGAGTAATATAAAATAACATCACAATCATAATAAAGATGAGCTTAAAAGGAATGACATAATATAGTGCACTTAAAAAGAAAGAGAGGGGTAGGATCCCTTACCTCGGGTTCGAATTGACTCGATTGTTCTTTAACCTCTTTAAAATCGGGTATCTTTCTTTGATGTGAGCACAAAGGCTTACTTGGGAAGACTTCTGCCAAAATTGAGGCTTCTAGGAGTAATATAGGGATTTGGAGAGAAAAAATGATCAGGGTTTGGCCGAGCCAACGGCTTGAGAGGTGTGGGTAAGGTGGTAGAGGTGGGGGCCTTTTATAAGAGGAGAGGAGGGGAACTCTTGGAATGTTACAAAAAGATACTTTATTATAAAATGATTTTCGGATTTAAAAGGTCCCAAAATTATAAATTTCTAGGATAAGGTGATAAGGGTTCGAAATACACCCATCCAATAGGTTTTTTACAAGTGTAAGTCTTAGATTTTACAATATATTTTCATTTTATTTAAATCGTTAAATAATGAGGTAATCGCTGCATCATCATGGTGTCATAAATAATTTAATTTATTTAATGTCTAAAAATTATAAAAAATACTATGATGTAGGAAATATTTTTATCTTTCTAATGAATATTTATAGTAAAAAATATGACTTTTATAACCCCATTTAAAAAATGTTTTAGTAAAACAACTCATGTTTGTGTCATTTTTACTATTACTTCAAATAAAAGGCATTAATGTCTTTATCTTACCCAAGTTGCTCCATGGGGTCCCAAAAATCGACCCATGGGTTCTCTTGGTCGTCCATGACATATCTAATAAGGGTAGGTCATGTGTATAGGTCATTTCATATTATTAAAACATTATTTTTACCTTAAATTACACTAATTACCTCTAATCGCGATTGAAAACATAAAAGTTACTATTCACCAAAAAATAATTTTAATCCCATTGAACCATATTTTACATCTTAATTAAAACCATGTATGTCAGATTTTTTAAATTCAAATCATAGAAGTGGAAACGTTTCATTTAAATGAAAAATCAGTTTTTAAACTACCACTTAGTGGTTTCACTATTCATCAAAAATTGATGTTTTCAGAAAAATAAACAAAATTCTCCCTAAGAAATATTTGATATTCCGAATTCAATAATTATGTCTATTTTACAAAATTGAAAACATATATGTTGAATTAATTAATTTAATAATTAATTCCCACTGTCAAAACAAATAGCGTGTTTTTAAGAAACATTATCTATTACAAGATTGATAGTTGTTTAAGTCAAAGTTCAAAGTGAAAATAATTCCAATGACCACCATTAGATTAAATGGGAAAAATATATACTAAATACAATTTAATATAAATTATAAATATAATCTATCCATATAAATAAATCAGATTAAAAGGAGGTTTTGAATTAAAATGCAACATTTTCAATAAAAATGATCTTTATCAGAAAAATAACAAAATTTTAAACAAAGTAAATTTTGATGTCCAGATTCTAATGAAGGATATTCTTTTTTCAAAAAAAAAACATATAAAATTGTAAATAAGTATATTTAAACAGGGTCCTCCATCAAAAGGAGGTTAATCTACCTTTTAAAGAATATTAGAATATTTATGCTTAAAATTGGATTCATTTGCCTTTTAAGCCTCCAACATTTATTCGATAAAAGTAATAATATTTGACAAACATATATAATCATTTTTTAGTTAGTTCCTTTCATTCCCTCCATTATAACGGCTAGGCGTTAACTAACTTTTAAAATAATATTATTTTATTATTAGAGTGTAACGTAAGATTTCTAAGAAACTCGTTGTTGCGTATTGGGTACGCCCTCGAGCATAGCATTACTTTTAAAGTAATATTAATATTTCATTCACAAATATGGATAAATATGAAAATGTCATATTATTTATTAACATGGGGTGTTACATCCTTCCCCCCATTTTGGAATTGCGTCCTCGCAATTTTAAAGTTGGGGTTGGAAGCTTCATTGAAAATCCCACATCGGAACAAGAGTCAGTAAAACTATCACTTTAAAAGAATGGAAGAGCAGTACAAATGTCACCCGAGTTAACCCATACTTGGATTCCAAGTATAAAAATATGGATATGGAGGAGAAAAAAGGGGTCATGTTCTGATGTAGAGTGATAGTAAATATGTCTAGGAGAATGTTAACAACAAGGAAATCACAAACTTGTGATGGGTTAAACTGTATTTGATTCCCCAATATGAAAAAATTGACAGACAACATTTTTGTTTTAAGTTACTTTTCATTGAATAATTTATTTATGAGCATAACTAAAACATTCGGAAGCATACTTAATTGTCATTTTGACTTTCAACTTTTACTAGATTTATTACAAGAAGTCATATTTTCTCCAAAAGATGAGTATTTAGGATGACTTGGTCACATTAAAAGAGATATAATCATCTTCTAGAGAATCACCTAATCCACAAAAGAGAACTATATACATCCCATGTCTTTAGACCTTAACCAAAACTAAAACCAAAAAGTCTAGTATGAGATCAAATAATACCTAAAAAGGATAATCCTTTATATAAAAAAACTATTCTTAATATACAAAATTTTTCAAACAAAACCCAAAGTTCAACAAATACCATTCAATAAAAAACTATCCATAAAATTCTACAAAGTAAAACAAACTAAAATTGAAACCCAATATGTATTAACCAGTAATTTCCATAAATTCCAGGATCATATAAACCCAAATGGTTCTTTATAACTACACCCACAAAAGAAAGGATAATTATTCCTTGAATAACATTTTCGTATATCAAACATCATGGTTATTATAAAAAGTCTTCTAATGTAACCACATCATCAAAAGAGACTTAATACCTCTAAGAATTCCACCATCCTAAAATCTACCATAACCCTTGAGTCCCTTATATGATTACTTATTACTCATTAAACATTCTTAATGATTCATTATCCATTCATTTTCAACATATTCTGAAATAATTCTTTCCTACAAACAAAATCATGAATCATATCCTAAGATTCCAATAATAGGAAAGCATATGTTAAGAAATAATCCATACCATTCATTCTTCATTTTCAGTTTCTTCATCCTCAATCGGAATGGCATTAGGTATTGGTAAATGAATATTTGTACGATCTTGGTAACCCCATTCCCGAAACTTCTTCGTAGGACATGTGTTTGCATAATGACCATGCACACCACATTTAAAACATTCAATTGATCCTTTAGAAAGAACTTATTTCCCTTTCCTAGAGTCAACTAGATGATTCCTTTTTGCATGGTAGGTTCTTACTTTATGACCTTCATTTCTACATCTATAGCATCTTTCTGTCCCTTTGAAACATTTTCCTATGTGTTTCTTTCCACATATTTGACACATAGGTTTTTGAACATACATACCTTTATGATTATTACCCGAACTTCCATAGGTATTTGATTCTCGCATATATGATGCCTTATAAAAATCACTAAGGTTCATCTGGTCAATCATGACTCCAGATAGTTGGATGAGGATAACCAAAAGAGTTCTTATTGCAGCTCCCATATCATTCAGTTGTTCTTTCATAAAACCGTCACATTTTTCTTCAAATCCATTTTTACATTGGTGCCTGCTAGATCCAGCCATTTACTAAAACCAAAAAGGTCAGTGTGAGTATATCAGTAAAATCATCAAATAAAAAAAGAGGAAGATAAAAACCAAGATATACGTATCCAATTTATCTCAAACTCAATCTAAATTTCAAAAAAAATAATGACTCCATCTAATATACTAACTATTGTGGTTATACACAACTTGTCACTTTTTCTTAAACAACACTCTAACCTCTAAAGTTATCTAAACCGACCTCTGATACCAACTATAAGGACCCTGCCTTAAACCTTACTTAATCTTGAGTTATTACAAGATTACACATTGAGGATCTTTTCAGGTTTACAGTTTTAGAGAACTAGATCATAAAACTTGCATTACATTCCACATTTAAACAAAATCGTTACATAAAAGATAGTATTCATTTTCCCATCAACAGAAACATAGTTAAAATAAAACATGGAGTCATTCTTGACACTTACTTGACACTATCATCATATCAGGTACCAATCCCTTGACCAGTGAAAACATTTCAAAAACTTGGGATGAGAATAAAAAGCTTAGTAAGAGTTATAAAAAGTATGGAAAGGAAACATGAGTACATATATACATAATAATGAAATCATACATTACCCATAAAACATAATCACATTAACATACCTCATAAAATCATGAATAAATCATTGAAATCATAAGACATAAAGGTAACTTGAGGCATTCATAACATTCTTACGTAGGGAGTAACCCTCTTTGTTACATTTGGAATACCCATCATATTATATTCCCTAAATCTCTTCGGAGAAACCTTAATGTTTAACTCCTTCACGTTACCCAATACATTGGAGAGCTATATCGGGCTCACCTGTCTTTAGTTTATCACGGAACCACCCATCTTCATAACAATGCCCAAGAACCATAACATAATCATAGCACATAACTTAAGCATAAAGGAATGATAAAATTCCCACATTTCAATAACAATATAATATTTTAAGATATTGAAATAATGAATCCATTCTAAAAACCATTTTCAAAACCATTTAAAACATTTAATAAAGATATTTTTAAATCAAAGTGTCCCATACCACATTGAAGATTTTATCATTTTAAACCAATTAATAGCCATATAAATAAATCCTTAAAACCATTTTGAAAACATGGATATTCATTAGAAATATTTATAATATTAAATCACTAAAACATTTAAAACGATATTTTAGTTAAAGGGGTTTTAACAAAATGAGAGACACTTCAATACAATACTAGAGGAATAACATTTAATCAAAACTGTATAATATCATGAGAATAAAGGTATTCATGATATAATATTCCAAATGACAGTATATAAACCATATAAGAGTGAATTGGTGCATAACAACAATGAAGTCTCAATGGAAATGTAAATTGAGATGAAATCCATTATAAAGATGGTATCCTTAAATTAAGGATAAATCAATCTCATAATTATGTGTGAAAAATATAAATACACCAAATATATGCGGATATTAAGTCTAAAATAATCAAAGGGAATTCACACAAATTCAAATGATGACATATTCAATAACTATATGTTGAACCCAAAGAAATCGAAATTTGGTTAAGAAGTTCCCTTGACATCCTAACGGCGTCACATCAAATTTTAGAAAAAGGGTTGATGAGAGAGATAAAGGGTATCTCATCACTTGGAAATAAAATTTACGGCAATAAGGATATATAAGAACATATCCCCACATAATAAGATGAAAATTAAAAGACATAACAAAAGAATTCTTCTAAAAAGAGGAGGGTGAAAGGATCCCTTACCGATTTGGGTAACTTTCGAAACGTACTCCCCATAAAAGGAATATACAACATTGATGTAAATACTCATAAACGAAAGAATGTTACACAAAGAGTATAATAATAGAGAGTACATACACCACTCAAAAGGAAATAATGGCAAATTTATCATAAATCTAAAGAAAACACAAAGTGAGATAAAAAAGCCCCTTACGAAATTTCGGCAGCCTAATGGCGCCAATTAAATCTTCCAAAATGGATTGATGATAGAAAATAGGGTCTCTCATCATATAAACATAAAAATTAAAGTAAGATTAATATAAAATAACAACCCAATAATAATAAATATGAGCTTAAAAGGAATGACATAAAAGTGTGTACTTAAAATGAAAGAGAGGGGTAGGATCCCTTACATCGGGTCTGACTTGACTCGATTGTTCTTTAACCTTCTTAAAATCGGGTATCTCTCTTTGATTTGAGATCAAAGTCTTCCTTGGGAAGACTTCTTCCCAAAGTAAGGCTTCTATGAGTAATAGAGGGATTTGGAGAGACAAAATGATCAGGGGTTGGCCAAGCCAAAGACTTGAGAGGTGTGGGTAAGGTGGTAGAGGTGGGGGCCTTTTATAAGAGGAGAGGAGGGGCACTCTTGGAAAGTTACAAAAGGATACTTTATTATAAAATTATTCTCAGATTTAAAAGGTCCCACAATTATAAATTTCTAGGCTAAGGTGATAAGAGTTCGAAATCCACCCATCCAATAGGTTTTTGACTAGTTTAGGTATTAGATTTTACATTATATTTTCATTTTATTTAAATTGTTTAATAATAAGGTAATCACTTCATCATCATGGTGTCATAAATAATATAATTTATTTAATATCTAAAAATTATAAAACAAATACTATTATGTAGGAAATCTTTTTATCTTTCTAATTAATATTTATAGTCAAAATTATGACTTGTATAACCACATTTAAATTTTTTTTAGTAAAACAACTCATGTTTGTGTCATTTTTGCTTTTACTTTAAATAAAAGGCATTAATGTCTTTATCTTACCCAAGTGGCTCCATGTGGTCCCAAAAATTGACCAATGGGTTGTCTTGGTCGGCCATGACACATCCAATAAGGGTAGGACATGTGTATAGGTCATTTCATATTATTAAAACATTCTTTTTACCTTAAATTAGACTAATTGCCTCTAATCGCGATTAAAAACATAAAAGTTACTATTCACCAAAAAATTATTTTAATCCCATTGAACCACATTTTACATCATAATGAAAACCATGTATGTTGGATTTTTGAATTTCAAATCACAGAAGTGGCAAAGTTTCATTTAAATGAAAAATCAGTTTTTAAACTACCACTTAGTGGTTTCACTATTCATCAAAAATTTATGTTTTTCAGAAAAAATACCACAAATTCACCCTAAGATATATTTGATATTACGAATTAAATAATGATTTATATTTTACAAAATTCAAAACATATATGTTTCATTAATTAATTTAATAATTAATTCCCGCTGTCAAAACAAGTATCATGTTTTTGAGAAACAATATCTATTAAAATATTTGCACTAGTTTAAGTCCAATTTCAAAGTGAAATTAATTCCAATGACCACCATTATATTAAATAGTACAAATATATTCTAAATACACTTTAATATAAATTAAAAATATAATCTATCCATATAAATAAATCAGATTAAAAGGAGGTTTTGAATTAAAATGCAACATTTTCAATAAAAATGATCTATATCGGAAATATAACAAAATTTTACACAAAGTAAATTTTGATGTTCAGATTCTAAAGAAGGATTTTATTTTTTCAAACACAACATATAAAATTGTCAAAAGTATATTTAAAATGTTTTCCACATCAAAGGTGGTTAATCGACCTTTTAAAGAATATTAGAAGATTTATGCTTAAAATTGGATTCATTTGCATTTTAAGCCTCTAAAATTTATTCGATAAAAGTAAAAATATTTGACAAACATATATAATCATTTTGTAGTTAGTTCCATTCAATCCTTCCATTATAGTGTCTAGTCGTTATCTACCTTTTAAAATAATATTATTTTTTTATTAGAGTGTAACGTAATATTTCAAAGAAACTCATTGTTGCGTATTGGGTACACCCTCAAGCATAGCATTCCCTTTAAAGTAATAATAATATTTTATTAAAAAAGTATGGATAAATATGAAAATGTCATATTCTTTATTTACCCGGGGTGTTACATCCTTCCCCCCTTTGGGAATTAAGTCCTCGCAATTTTAAAGTTGGGCTTGGAAGCTTCATTGAAAATCCCACATCGGAACAAGAGTCAGTAAAACTATCACTTTAAAAGAATGGGAGAGCTGTACAAATGTCACCCGAGTTAACCCATACTAGGATTCCAAGTATAAAAATATGGATATGGAGGAGAAAAAAAGGGTCATGTTCTGATGGAGAGTGATAGTAAACATGTCTAGGAGAAAGTTAACAACAAGAAAATCACAAACTTATTATGGGTTAAACGGTATTTGATTCCCCAATAGGAAAAATTGACAGACAACATTTTTGTATTAAGTTACTTTTTATTGAGGAATTTATTTATGAGCTTAACTAAAACATTAGGAACCATACTTAATTGTCATGTTGACTATCAACTTTTACTAAATTTCTTACACGAACTCATATTTTCTCCAAAAGACGAGTATTTAGGATGACTTGTTCACATTAAGAGAGATATAATCAACTTCTAGAGTATCACCTAATGCACAAAATAGAACTATATACTTCCCATGTCTTTAGACCTTAACCAAAACTAAAACCAAAAAGCTAGTATGAGATCAGATAATAACCAAAAAGGATAATCCTTTATATATAAAAAATATATTCTTAATCTCCAAAATTTTTCAAACAAAATCTAATGTTCAACAAAGACCATTATATAAACATCTATCCATAAAATTCTACAAAATAAAACAAACTAAGATTGAAACCCAAAATGTATTAACCTGTAATTTCCTTAAATTCAAGGATCATATAAACCCAAATGATTCTTTATAACTACATCCACAAAAGAAAGGATAATTATTCCTTGAATAACATTTTTGTATATCAAACATCAGGGTTACTATAAAAAGTCTTCTAATGTAACCGCATCATCAAAAGAGACTTAATACCTCTAAGAATTCTACCACCCTAAAATCTATAATAACTCTTGAATCCCTTATATGATGTCTTCTTACACATTCAACATTTTTCATGATCCATTAGCCATTCCTTTTCAACTTATTCTGAAATACTACTTTCCTACAAACAAAATCAGGAATCATATCCTAAGATTCCAATATTAGGAAAGCATATGTTAAGAAATAATCCATACCTTTCATTATTCATTGTCAGTTTCTTCATCCTCAATCGGAATGACATTAGGTATTGGTAAATGAATATTTGTACAATCTTGGTGACCCAATTCTCGAAACTTCTTCGTAGGACATGTGTTTTCATAATGACCCTGAACACCACATTAAAAAAATTCAATTGATTCTTTAGAAAGAAATTCTTTCCCTTTCCTAGACTCAAGAAGATGCTTCCTTTTTCCATGGCAAGTTCTTACATTATGACCTTCATTTACACACCTATAGCATCTTTCTGTCCCTTTGAAACATTTTCCTATGTGTTTCTTTCCACATATTTGACACATAGGTTTTTTAACATACTTACCTTTATGATTATTACCTGAACTTCCTTAGGGATTTTTTTCTCGCATATACGATGCCTTATAAAAATCACTAAGGTTCAGGTGGTCAATCATGACTCCAGATAGTTGGTTGAGGATAACCATAAGATTTCTCGTTGCACCTCCCATATCATTCAGTTGTTCTTTCATAAAACCGTCACAGTTTTCTTCAAATTCATTGTTACTTTGGTGCCTGCTAGATCCAGCCATTTACTAAAACCAAAAAGGTCAGTGTGAGTATATCTGTAAAATCATGAAATAAAAAAAAGTGGAAGATGAACACCAAGATATACTTATCCAAGTTATCTCAAAATAATTCTAACTTTCAAAAAAAAACAATGACTCCATCTAATATACTAACCATTATGGTTATACACAACTTTTCACTTTTTCTTAAACAACACTCTAACCTCTAAAGTTATCTAAACCGACCTCTGATACCAACTATAAGGACCCAGCCTTAAACCTTACTTAATCTTTAGTTATTACAATATTACACATTGAGGATCTTTTCAGTTTTAGAGTTTTAGAGAATTAAATCATAAAACTTGCATTACATTCCACATTTAACCAAAATGGTTACATAAAAGATAGTATTCATTTTCCCATAAACGGAAACATATTAAAAATAAAACATGGATTCTTTCTTGAAACTTCTTTGACACTATCATCATATCATGTACCAATCCCGTGACCGGTGAAAACATTTCAAAAACATGGGATGAGCATAAAAAGCTCAGTAAGGGTTATAAAAAGTATGGGAAGGAAACATGAGTACATATATACATAAGTATGAAATCATACATCACCCACAAAACATAATCACTTTAACATACCTCATAAAATCATGAATTAATCATAGAAATCATAATACATAAAGGTAACTTGAGGCATTCATAAAATTCTTACATTGGGAGTAACCCTCTTGGTTATGTTTGGAATACCCATCACAGTATATTCCCTAAATCTCTTTAGAGAAACCTTAACTTTTAACTCCTTCGCGTTACCCAATACATTGGAGAGCTATATTGGGATCACCCGCCCTTAGTTTATCACAGAACCACCCGTCTTCATAACAATGCCCAAGAACCATAACATAATCATAGAACATAACTTAAGAATTAAGGAATGATAACATTCACATATTTCAATAACAATATAATATTTTAAGATATTGAAATAATGAATCCATTCTAAAAACCATTTTCAAAACCATTTAAAACTTTGAATAAATAGATTTTTAAATCAAAGTGTCCCATACAACAATGAAGCTTTTATCATTTTAAACCATTAATATCCATATATATAAATCCTTAAAAGAATTTTCAAAACAAGGATATTAATGAGAAATATTTATAATATTAAATCATTCAAACATTTAAAACAATATTTTAGTTATAGGGTTTTTAACAAAATGAGAGACACTTCAATACAATACTTGAGGAATAACATTTAATCAAAAATTTATAATATCATGAGAATAAAGGGATTCATGATATAATATTCCAAATGCAGTATATACACCATATAAGAGTGAATTGGTTCATAACAACAATGAAGTCTCAATGGAAATGTAAATTGAGATGAAATCCATTATAAAGATGGTATCCTTAAATTAAGGATAAATCAATCTCATAATTATGCATGACGATTATAAATAAACCCAATATATGTGGATATTATGTGTGAAATAATAAAATTTCATTCAAACATATTCGAAGGATGAAATATTCAATAACTATATGTTGAACCCAAAGAAATTGAAATTTGGTTAAGAAGTTCCCTAGACATCTAAACGACGTCACATAAAATTTTAGAAAAAGGGTTGATGAGAGAGATAAAGGGTATCTCATAACTTGGACATAAAATTTACGGCAATAAGGATATATAAGAACATATCCCCACATAATAATATGAAAATTAAAAGACATAACAAAAGAAGTCTTTTAAAAGAGGAGGGTGAAAGGTTCCCTTACCGATTTGGGTAACTTTTGAAAAGTACTCCCCATGAAGGAAGGACTATACAACATTGATGTAAATACTCTTAAACAAAAGTATGTTACAAAAAGAGTAGAATAATTGACAGTACATACTCCAATCAAAAATAAATATTGGAAATTTTACCATGAATCTCAATAAAACACAAAGTGAGATAAAAACCCCCTTACGAAATTTCGGTAGCCTAACGGCGCCAATTAAATCTTCCAAAATGGATTGATGAGAGAAAATAGGGTCTCTCATAATATGAACATAAAAAGTACATTAAGAGTAATATAAAATAACATCCCAATCATAATAAATATGGTCTTAAAAGGAATGACATAAAACAGTTTACTTAAAAAGAAAGAGAGGGTTAGGATCCCTTACCTCGGGTCTGACTTGACTCGATCGTTCTTTAACCTCCTTAAAATTGAGTATATCTCTTTGATTTGAGCTCAAAGGATTACTTGGGAAGACTTATGCCCAAAGTGAGGCTTCTATGAGTAAGAGAGGGATTTGGAGAGACAAAATGATCAGGGTTTGGCCGATCCAAAGGCTTGAGAGGTGTGGGTAAGGTGGTAGAGGTGGGGGCCTTTTATAAGAGGAGAGGAGGGTCACTCTTGGAAAGTTAAAAAAGGATACATTATTATAAAATGATTTTCGGATTTAAAAGGTCCCACAATTATAAATTTCGAGGATAAGGTGATAAGGGTTAGAAATCCACCCATCCAATAGGTTTTCGACAAGTTTAGGTCTTAGATTTTACATTTTATTTTCATTTTATTTAAATCGTTAAATAATGAGGTAATCGTTGCATCATCATTGTGTCATAAATAATTTAATTTATTTAATATCTAAAAATTAAAAAAAATACTAAAATGTAGGAAATAGTTTTAGATTTCTAATGAATATTTATAGTCAAAAATATGACTTGTATAACCCCACTTAAAAATTGTTTTAGTAAAACAACTCATGTTTGTGTCATTTTTACTTTTACATTAAATAAAAGGCATTAATGTCTTTATCTTACCCAAGTGGCTCTATGGGGTCCCAAAAATCGACCCATGGGCTTTCTTGGTCGGCCATGACACATCTAACAAGGGTAGTACATGTGTATAGGTCATTTCATATTATTAAAACATTATTTTTACCTTAAATTACACTAATTACCTCTAATAGCAATTAAAAACATAAAAGTTACTATTCACCAAAAAATTATTTTAATCCCACTGAACAACATTTTACATCCTAATGACAACCATGTTTGTCAGATTTTTGAAATTCAAATCACAGAAGTGGAAAAGTTTCATTTAAATGAAAAATCAGTTTTTAAACTACCACTCAGTGGTTTCACTATTCATAAAAAATTGATGTTTTTCAGAAATATACCAAAAATTCACCCTAAGCTATATTTTATATTCCGAATTCAATAATGATGTCTATTTTACAAAATTAAAAACATATATGTTGCATTAATTAATTTAATAATTAATTCCTGCTGTCAAAACAAATAACGTGTTTTTAAGAAACAATATCTATTAAACAATTGACACTAGTTTAAGTCCAATTTCAAAGTGAAATTAATTCCAATGACCACAGTTAGATTAAATGGAAAAATATATTCTAAATACACTTTAATATAAATTAAAAATATAATCAATCCATATAAATAAATCAGATTAAAAGGTGGTTTTGAATTAAAATGCAACATTTTCAATAAAAATGATCTTTAGCGGAAAAATAACAAAATTTTACGCAAAGTAAATTTTGATGTCCAGATTCTAAAGAAGGATTTTATTTTTTCAAACACAAAATATAATATTTTCAAAAGTATATTTAAAAAGGGTTCTCCATCAAAAGTTGGTTAATCGTCCTTTTAAAGAATATTATAAGATTTATGCTTAAAATTGGATTCAATTTCATTTTAACCCTCTAACATTTATTCGATAAAAGTAAAAATATTTGACAAACATATATAATCATTTTTTAGTTAGTTCTGTTCATTCCCTCCATTATAATGGCTACACATTAACTACCTTTTAAAATAATATTATTTTATTATTAGAGTGTAACGTAAGATTTCTAAGAAACTCATTGTTGCGTATTGTGTACACCCTCGAGCATACCATTCCCTTTGAAGTAATATTAATATTTTATTCATAAATATTGATAAATATGACAATGTCATATTATTTATTTACCTGGGGGGTTACATCCTTCCCCCCTTTTGTGAATTGCTTCCTCGCAATTTTAAAGTTGGGCTCGGATGCTTCATTGAAAATACCAAATCGGAACAAGAGTCAGTAAAACTATCACTTTAAAAGAATGGGAGAGCAGTAAAAATGTCACCCAAGTTAACCCATACTAGGATTCCATGTATAAAAATATGGATATGGAGGAGAAAAAAATGGTCATTTTCTGATGGAGAGTGATAGTTAACATGTCTAGGAGAAAGTTAACAACAAGAAAATCACAAGCTTGTGATGGGTTAAACGGTATTTCATTCCCCAGTAGGAAATATTAACAGACAAATTTTTGTTTTAAGTTACATTTCATTGAGGAATTTATTTACGAGCTTAACTAAAACATTAGGAAGCATACTTAATTGTCATGTTGACTTTCATCTTTTACTAGATTTCTTAAACGAACTCATATTTTCTCTAAAAGATGAGTATTTAGGATGACTTGTTCACATTAAGAGAGATATAATCAACTTCTAGAGAATCACCTAATGCACAAAAGAGAACTATATACTTCCCATGTCTTTAGACCTTAACCAAAACTAAAACAAAAAAGGCTAGTATGAGATCAGATAATACCCAAAAAGGATAATACTTTATATAAAAAAAATATATTCTTACTCTCCAAAATTTGTCAAACAAAACCCAAAGTTCAAAAAAGACGATTCAGTAAACATCTATCCATAAAATTGTACAAAGTAAAACAAACTAAGATTTGAACCCAAAATGTATTAACCTATAATTTCCTTAAATTCAAGGATCATATAAACCCAAATGGTTCTTTATAAATACATCCACAAAAGAAAGGATAATTATTCCATGAATAACATTTTCAAATATCAAACATCAGGGTTACTATAAAAAGTCTTCTAATGTAACCCCATCATCAAAAGAGACTTAATACCTCTAAGAATTCCACCATCCTAAAATCTACGATAACTCTGGATTCCCTTATATGATGACTTCTTACTCATTAAACATTCTTCATGATCCATTATCAATTCCTTTTCAACTTATTCTGAAATACTTCTTTCCTACAAACAAAATCATGAATCATATCCTAAGATTCCAATAATAGGAAAGCATACGTTAAAAAATAATCCATACCTTTCATTATTCATTGTCAGTTTCTTCATCCTCAATCAGAATGATATTAGGTATTGGTAAATGAATATTTGTACGATCTTGGTGACCCCATTACTGAAACTTCTTTGTAGGACATGTGTTTGCATAATGACCATGCACACCACATTTAAAACATTCAATTGATCCTTTAGAAAGAACTTCATTCCCTTTCCTAGAGACAACTAAATGCTTCCTTTTTTCATGGTAGGTTCTTACTTTATGACCTTCATTTCCATATCTATAGAATCTTTCTGTCCCTTTGAAATATTTTCCTATGTGTTTCTTTCCACATATTTGACACATAGGTTTTTGAACATACTTACCTTTATGATTATTACCTGAACTTCCGCAGGGATTTGATTCTCACATATACGATGCCTTATAAAAATCACTAATGTTCAGCTGGTCAATCATGACTCCAGATATTTGGATGAGGTTAACCACAAGAGTTCCCATTGCAGCTCCGATATCATTCAGTTGTTCTTTCATAAAACAGTCACAGTTTTCGTCAAATCCATTTTTACTTTGGTGCCTGCTAGATCCAGCCATTTACTAAAACCAAAAAGGTCAGTGTGAATATATCAGTAAAATCATCAAATAAAAAAAAGAGGAAGATAAACACCAAGATATACTTATCCAATGTATCTCAAACTCATTCTAACTTTCAAAGAAAACTATGAATCCATCTAATATACTAACCATTGTGGTTATACACAACTTGTCACTTTTTCTTAAACAACACTCTAACCTCTAATGTTATCTAAACCGAACTCTGATACCAACTATAAGGACCTAACCTTAAACCATATTTAATATTGAGTTATTACAAGATTACACATTGATGATCTTTTCAGGTTTAGAGTTTTGGAGAACTAGATCATAAAACTTTCATTACATTCCACATTTAAACAAAATAGTTACATAAAAGATAGTATTCATTTTCCCATCAACAGAAACGTATTTAAAATAAAACATGGATTCATTCTTGACACATCCTTCACACTATCATCATATCATGTACCAATCCCTTGACCTGTGAAAACATTTCAAAAACTTGGGATGAGCATAAAAAGCTCAGTAAGGGTTATAAAAAGTATGGAAAGGAAACATGAGTACATATATACATAAGAATGAAATCATACATTATCCATAAAACATAATCACATTAACATACCACATAAAATCATGAATAAATCATAGAAATCATAATACATAAAGGTAACTTGAGCCATTCATAACATTCTTACGTATGGAGTAACCCTCTTTGTTACATTTGGAATACCCATCATAGTATATTCCATAAATCTCTTTGGAAAAACCTTAACGTTTATCTGCTTCGTGTTACCCAATGTGTTGGAGAGCTATATCTGGCTCACATTCCCTTAGTTTATCACGGAACCACCCGTCTTCATAACAATGCCCAAGAACCATAAAATAATCATAGCACATAACTTAAGCATAAAGGAATGATAACATTCCCACATTGCAATAACAATATGATATTTTATGATATTGAAATAATGAATCCATTCTAAAAACCATTTTCAAAACCATTTAAAACATTTAATAAAGATATTTTTAAATCAAAGTGTCCCATACCACATTGAAGATTTTAACATTTTAAACCATTAATATCCATATAAGTAAATCCTTAAAACCATTTTGAAAACATGGATATTAATGAGAAATATTTATAATATTAAATCATTAAAACATTTAAATTATATTTTAGTTAAATGGGTTCTAACAAAATTAGAGACACTTCAATACAATACTCGAGGAATAACATTTAATAAAAACTTTATAATATCATGAGAATAAAGGGATTCATGATATAATATTATATATGATAGTATATAAACCATATAAGAGTGAATTGGTGTATAACAACAATGAAGTCTCAATGGAAATGTAAATTGATATGAAATCCATTATAAAGATGGTATCCTTAAATTAAGGATAAATCAATCTCATAATTATGTGTGAAAAATATAAATACACCAAATATATGTGGATATTAAGTTTAAAATAATCAGAGGGAATTCAAACATATTCAAATGATGACATATTCAATAACTATATATTGAACCCAAAGAAATCTAAATTTGTTTAAGAAGTTCCCTTGACATCCTAACGTCGTCACATCAAATTTTTGAAAAAGGGTTGATGAGAGAGATAAAGGGTATCTCATCACATGGAAATAAAATTTACGGCACTAAGGATATATAAGAACATATCCCCACATAATAAGATGAATATTAAAAGACATAACAAAAGAAGTTTTCTAAAAAGAGGAGGGTGAAAGGTTCCCTTACCGATTTGGGTAACATTCGAAACGTACTCCCCATAAAAGAAGGACTATACAACATTGATGTAAATACTCATAAATGAAAGAATGTTACACAAAGAGTATAATAATGGAAATTATATACACCACTCAAAAGTAAAAATTGGAAAATATATCATGAATCTCATGAAAACACAAAGTGAGATAAAAAATCCCCTTACGAAATTTCGGCAGCCTAACGGCGCCAATTAAATCTTCCAAAATGGATTGATGAGAGAAAATAGGGTCTCTCATCATATGAACATAAAAAGTAAAGTAAGAGTAATATAAAATAACATCCCAATCATAATAAATATGAGCTTAAAAGGATTGACATAAAAGTTGGTACTTAAAAAGAAAGAGAGGGGTAGGATCCCTTACCTCGGGTCTGACTTGACTCGATTGTTCTTTAACCTCCTTAAAGTCGGGTATCACTCTTTGATTTGAGATCAAAGGCTTCCTTCGGAAGAATTCTCCCCAAAGTAAGGCTTCTATGAGTAAGAGAGGGATTTTTAGAGACAAAATGATATGGGGTTGGCCAAGCCAAAGGCTTGAGAGGTGTGGGTAAGGTGGTAGAGGTGGGGGCCTTTTATAAAAGGAGAGGAGGGGCACTCTTGGAAAGCTACAAAAGGATACTTTATTATAAAATGATTTTTGGATTTAAAAGGTCCCAAAATTATAAATTTCGAGACTAAGGTGATAAGGGTTCGAAATCCACCCATCCAATAGGTTTTTGACAAGTTTAGGTCTTAGATTTTACATTATATTTTCATTTTATATAAATCGTTAAATAATGAGGTAATCACTGCATCATCATGGTGTCATAAATAATTTAATTTATTTAATATCTAAAAATTATAAAAAAATACTATGATTTAGGAAATATTTTTATCTTTCTAAAGAATATTTATAGTCAAAACTATGACTTGTATAACCCCATTTAAAAAATTGTTTTAGTAAAACAACTCATGTTCGTGTCATTTTTACTTTTACTTTAAATAAAAGGCATTAATGTCTTTATCTTACCGAAGTGGCTCGATGGGGTCCCAAAAATTGACCCATGGGTTGTATTGGTCGTCCATGACACATAACATAAGGGTAATACATGTGTATCGGACATTTCATATTATTAAAACATTATTTTTACCTTAAATTACACTAATTACCTCTAATCGCGATTAAAAACATAAAAGTTACTATTCACAAAAAATTATTTTAATCCCATTGAACCACATTTTACATCCTAATGACAACCATGTATTTCAGATTTTTGAAATTCAAATCACAGATGTGGCAAAGTATCATTTAAATGAAAAATCAGTTTTAAACTACCACTTAGTGGATTCACTATTCATCAAAAATTGAAGTTTTTCAGAAAAATACCAAAAATTCACCCTAATCTATATTTGATATTCCGAATTCAATAATTATGTCTATTTTACAAAATTAAAAACATATATGTTTCATTTATTAATTAAATAATTAATTCCTACTGTCAAAACAAATAGCGTGTTTTTAAGAAACAATATCTATTAAAAGATTGACACTAGTTTAAGTCCAATTTCAAAGTGAAATTAATTCCATTGACCTCCATTAGATTAGATGGTAAAAATATATTCTAAATAAACTTTAATATGAATTAAAAATATAATCTATCCATATAAATAAATCATATTAAAAGGAGGTTTTGAATTAAAATGCAACATTTTCAATAAAAATGATCTTTATCGGAAAAATAACAAAATTTTACACAAAGTAAATTTTGTTGTGAAGATTCTAAAGAATGATTTTATTTTTTCAAAAACGACATATAAAATTGTCAAAAGTATATTTAAAAAGGTTTCTCCATCAAAAGGCTTTTAATCGACCTTTTAAGGAATATTAGAAGATTTATGCTTAAAATTGGATTCATTTGCATTTTAAGCCTCTAACATATATTCGATAAAAGTAAAAATATTTGAAAAACATATATAATAATTTTGTAGTTAGTTCCGTTCATTCCCTCCATTATAAAGGCTAGGCGTTAACTACCTTTTAAAATAATATTATTTCATTATTAGAGTGTAACGTAAGATTTCTAAGAAACTCGTTGTTGAGTATTGGGTATTCCCTCGAGCATAGCATTCCCTTTAAAGTAATATTAATATTTTATTCAAAAATATGGATAAATATGAAAATGCCATATTTATTATTTACCTGGGGTGTTACAATATATGGTATGGAACACATAAAAATAGGTTGTAACCCCTATATATGTAAAGTGAAACCAAACATAAATAATACATATTAACATTAAAATTTGATTTTATGAATTGTTCTATTTTAATATAATATATTTGAAGATTTTATTCCTTTTATTTTAATTGTATGTGAACATTATTTTTATTAGCTTCCCCATTATTTTGTGTCATTAGGATCCAAATTATATTACTCCTAAAATTTATTATCAGGTTACTTACTTGCCTTCATAATCCATAATGTTTTAATTTATAGTAATATGAGAGGCTTGAAATAGTGGCATGATGGTTAATTCTCATATTATATATTCACATGTTTAGTTTTTTGGGAGGTTCATAGACATATAACCCCATGAATTTTGATTTCAAATAGAAGAGATATAGATTTTTCACCACTGGTCAAATAATTGTGGCCCCAACCATTAAATTATGCATTAGGCGCACTGTAGTTATGTTGATTCAATGACCTTTCAAGAACTTATATTCATTTGAATGGGACTTGTATGTTGCTGACATTGGTGGGGATTACATCATCATCTTGAAATTGTAGATAATGGTTTATTTTTTATATTCATATTGAATAAAATTATTGAAATTTCTTATAGGGACCCTTGTTATACATCATAATCATTTAGTGTGGAATATATTTTAGATTTTTTTAGAAATAGACATCATATGGAAACTCTAGACATTAGTTGTCGATTTTTCTCTATATGTTTGGAATTAAGTAGACTGGGTTTTGGAAGGTGTAATATTTGGGGCCGATGATGATTTACCAGGTTCCTTTTAGTGGTCATGTCCATCAACTTCATATTATATCTTAATGTGTCACGAGGATAAGTGTATTAAAACATGGTAATAACATTTTAAAACCATATCCATTATATCAATGATTATAAACATGAGTCTTGGAACAAATCATGGATGTTTATATTAAATATATCATAATGTAATTAAAAAACATGACCCATGAGAACAAAAAACTAGAATAAGATATATATTTATTGGATACACATATGTATATAAAATATATTCTTTAGTAGTAATGGATCATTTCCAAAAACTATCATAGTGGAAAAAGTACTCTACCAAAATAATATAAGTATTCATGGTTTTATCCCAAGACTATCATAGTTGAAAAATTCCATTATGGAATTGGGACCACTCCCCATTTCAGTCATATTAACCTCTATAGATATGAATTGTTAAAAAATACATTGGAGGGATATATTGATAATGCATATCACACAATGATAATCATAAAATTTTGTACCATAAGATCATAAAAAAATTGATCATATCATAATTTATAAAAATAAATGGGGTTCATAAACATTTAATCACATCATAACTCATAGAAAATAAACATGATACAATATCACTTCATCCATTCATTATAGCGTAACCCTGGTAAAATCAAACTGGTTTCACATGTATTTTATCACAATATAATCCATAGAAGAGAAATAGGTTTCCAAAAAATCATATAATCATTAAAATATTATCAAACTAAACACAATCAATTTAGAGAATGAATGAGAATGGAATACATCGATAATATCCCAACTAAATCATATATAAAATCAAACGATGTTATATTAGAAAGACATTTTTTTGGAAGATCACATGGAACACGTATTGTAGAAAAAAACATTCCACTTTTAAAAAATTATTTTTATTCTTTCAAAATACATTTCATTGAAAATAACATAAAATGGAAGATTTAATAATCATTTAAAACATTTAATGATGAAAATATCCTATTTTATTTGAAAAATAATTATGTAAAATAGAATGTATTTTCAAAATCTTTTTCATTAAAAATAGCATTAAAAATATATAATGTAATCATTAAATCATTGATTGGGGATGATGGTGTAAAGTATTGTTCATGTTGTGTATGTTAAAACAACATTTCTTTTACCATTTTAAGTAAAATAAAAAAAAATTATTTTAAAAATCACATACTGATTCAATTAGAAAAATATTGTGAAAATTTAAAACTAGTTAAAAAATTATTTAATACATAATTTTGATAATTTTAAAAATAATTTTGAAATCATTTTTAAAATGCATTGTTTTGAAAGGAAAATGGGTTTTTGACCAAAGAGATAAATAAGGATGATTATTCTTAAAAAATATTTTAAAATCATCAGTACATAAAGAGAGATAAATTGAATGAAATCATGAAATCTTGTGACATTACAATATGACAATGAATAGTATTTTTTTAAAAGATTATAATAAAATATTATCACTATAATCTTAATCATAAATAATCCCGATAAATAATGAGATTATAATATAAAAATATTACACCTTTAGAAACATTAATCCTAAGCTCTATTAAAGAATATAATTATATAAAAACATGAATATTATAAGGATAATATTTTTTTTATATTACATTTCATAGGGGAATTATATTACCTTAACAAATAATATTGGAGTATAACAAAACATATATCTCAAAGAAGACAACTTGAGTAAAACATCTCTTACTATCTTGGTAACATTTGAACTATAAACCCCATGAAACATATATAGTTAAATAGATATGTAAATAAAAATAAAATTCAGATTATTATTCAAAAAAGAGAATCATGGGGATTATGTATTCCCAATAAATGTAATAGGTGTTGAATATTGCAAGTGTCTTAGAGAAGTAAAATGAGAGACAAAAATCTATTACCAAAATCATTGAATCAATTCATTTATTTTAAATAATGATGTATAATAAATATGAGTCTTTTAGAATATATTAAATAAATATAATTTTATATATCAACCATATATGATTTAATAATGTTATTTTATTAATATTTTTAAATAATAACTTGTTAAAATCACGATTTCGGTAATAACTTCTATATCTTTCATTTATATTTTGATTTAACATTTTTTGTCACCCAAATTTTTTCATAGTTACATAATATAAATAATTTTATCCATTATTTAAATATAATATTTATTCATTTTATATGTATTTATAGAAATCCATAACCGTTAGTTATAGAAAATGAAATACAGTATTTATGGTGATTGAAGGTTATACGTAGGCATGAATATTATTTCCATTTTCCGATGGATCAAATAAAATAATGATAAAAAAATATAATAACATTATATAATCATTTTTATTTCTTATATATCACATATATTCTTTGAATTTACCCTAATTACATTCCGTTCATATTTTTGGTAAAAAAACAATCACATTGCTCCGTGGGGTGGTAGTCCTCCTCACACACAAATGATGTTATCATATCACCCATGAAATGGAAATTTAGAAGTCATATGCGATATAAAAAATATATATGTTTGATTATATTAAAAATATTTCATATATATAGTATATATATCATCATACCAAATCATGATATGTTTTTATTTAATACCCAAGACATCAGATCTCTACGTGGTAGCATGCCGCACAGACGAGCGATAATATTATTTCCCATTTATGTAATATTAGATTATTGTATGTCATTATAATAAAATAATTAAATCTCATAATACTTAAAATATTTTTTTATTATATTATGATCAGTTATTATTATTCGATATATGTGGAGTAATAAATAAAATAAAAATGGTCATTGAAAAATGTTACCACTTTTTCAAAAAAAATTGGATTGCACAAAAAGAATACAAAAGTCTGATTTCACCAATATAAGTATTATACGATGATATGAGGTATTTTAGGAATTTATTAGGGTATTTCATGGATGATCCCTTTTGGTTTTTTAGTTTCAGGTAATATGGAAATTGGGTGGCTCCTTACAAGTTAGGTGAGTGGCACATTTGTAATTCTCCAAAAAAAGTGTGCTGACATTAGTTAATTTAAAAAATGTTTTGATGGGGGACAATATAAAACCTATAAGAATAAATATTGAAATAAATTTATAATATAGGGTTTGGATATGTTTCATGGTCATTTTAATCCTCAACCATTTAGTTTATCCCATGGAAAACCATCTTCACCTTCAACACAATAATTATTTTTTAACCGCTTTTATTATTCAAAATGGTAAAAAAATTATGTTGATATTGATTGAATAAATTAATACATTTTATATAAACTATTTAATCCATTATTCAAAATTTCAATCATATATGGTAAATACATTTCATAATATTAATCTCACAAATGTGATGAAGAAACATTTTTCCATAGAGGAATGATTCAATAGTTTAAAAAATGTTATAGGGAAATAAGATATGAAATTAATTCTAATTAAATAAATTAGATTAAAATAAATTTATTTGATAAAATATTAGTTTTTGAATAATATGTAAATAATTTTTACATTTTAAATTATTTAATTGAAATAAAAATAATCATTTTTTCTAATTCATTGAAAACAATTATTTTAGGGAAATTATCAAAAATAAAATATATGATATTTATGACCTGATAATTTTAAAAATTAAATTAATATAATTAAAATAATTATCTAAAAGATTCATTTTTATTTAATGAAAATCGTGTTAAATTTAATAAAACATTTTTTAAGAAAAATATTGTTTTTAAGTGTAAAAATGGATTTTTTCGAATCTCATGACTAAAAAACACATAACATTACTTTTCACTATTTTATATAATATATAATAAAAATATTTCATTAAAAAATCACTAAAAGTGAATTATTTAATATTTGGGGTTAATAAATTTTTTTTAAAATAAAAAAAGTTTTTTAGAAAAAATTTTTTTTATTGTCGAATGATTTCAATTTTCATTTATAAATAATCAACCACATATGAATTAATTTCATAAAAATTTGTAAAATATGTATTTTAATAGATTAATTAATCCAATTCATACACAAAATTGAAATGAATAAGAGATAACGATTACATAAAATAATTATATATGAATAGTATGTCATGTTTAATTATCACTTATTGTTGGATTTAATATAAGGCACAAAGACATATAATTTATATAAAGAATATATTTTATAAAATCATCGTTTATTGGAGTCCTCAAAATTCACCAGAAGCCCATGAAACTAAAAGGTCATTGAATACACTACTCCATGGGTTATATTAATGAACTGGTAAATTTGGTTGTATGCTCTTACACATGAGCTATTCTTTCTCTACCTAGGATTCTTTCTCAGAAAAGAAGGAAAATAATATCCATTTAAAAAGAAAATTTTACCAGCCTTATTGGTAATATTATCAAGGAGAGTTGATTGTAGTAAAAATATAATTTCTTGTAGAATATTATTGGGCCTCACAACCATTTATAGGAAGATACCATGTGAGGCTCAATTTCCTCTCATATTGATGTCAAGCTATTTATAGAATTGTGTGATCACTAATCCCCTTCTATAGGATCCTCCAAAAAGGGATGATAAAACAATATGTCAATTGGGTCCACTAGGTCTTAGAAATTTTTTGATGTCATGGGAAAGCCTTGTAGCTATGTACTACAACTAAAATTAAGGGAAGAGAAGACACTTTTCGTTCCTCAAAATAGACCCAGAGCCTCTAGGTCATAAGACCTCTATTACAATAATCTATAAATCCTTCTATCCAATAGTTATATATAAATATAGAATCTATAAAAACCATAGAACATCAATGACCCTAAATAAATATTTCAAAGGAACTAACCTGATACACCACTACACTATCCAGATTGAGAGACACTCAATCACACATATTGTTTTAATTTGGGTCACAAGAACATATTTTTATAGAGAATTTGTCCCTCTTCTAATAAAGTCTAAATACATGTAAAATATCACAAATAAGGTCTATTATGTCACTATTCATTAAACTATAGAATACTCACTACCATAACCAACATCAATAGCGGTGTTATCTAAGAAGGACACTCCCAGCATGCGCTCAATCCATTCCAAGACTATCTATGAAAGGGATATATTAAACCATGAATCCTAGGTGATCCCTATATCTAAATCATGGGGGAAAACTCATATTTGGATTATAACCTTGTATTAACATCAAAACATTATAATAATTAAAGTATATGACTGGGTGTTAGTGAAACCATTCAATTGGGAAGGGTATGCACACACCAAAAAACATAGTTGATCACCTTGAGAGAAACTGCAACTCCCATAGTGTCTAAATATCCGTGAAACCATTGAAGAATATTAATTGAAATAAATAAAAAAGTATACCATCACATATCATCTTCATGATCAAGAAAGGTTATTTTATTCATATAATTTCTTTGATCAACCATCTGGTTACTATAAGAGGACGTATGTGCTATTCCAATAGTGGTATCACTACTTTATGCCCTCCTTGAAGAATCACCTAGTGAATGGGTCCTCTAAAAAATGATTCATCACTGAACCAGTTTTCATCATGAAAATATCTCAGAGTACTATATGGATTTTATTTTGGAGACGTATTTAGATTTCTCAAGATATAACATATTCCTTGATAATATCATGGGAGGTGAAATAATAAGGGTATTCTAGTTAAGAAACTGAATTATATATGATACATGTACCATTGTTTCCCTAAAAATGACGTCTCTAAATGCCATGTAGAAAATTTGGTAGTCATAGTTATTGTGTATGTATATTTATTTTAATTCACCAAAACTAGGAAACATGGTTTTTGAGATGAACTCGAGACACTCCAAAGCTATATACCTAGATTGCCAATCCATTATTCACAACAAGTTCAACTCCAAAAAACGAACTTATAAATAATAATTTGAAACCACTATCTCAGGACATTTCCAACTAAGTCTTTATTATAAAGTAGTAATATGAGTACATACCCCAAGTTCACATCTAATAGGCTAGGGTATGGGTTGAATCGCCCACTAGGAAATGATAGAATGGGAGGCCTTAGTATTGGTAACTATAAGATTGCAAACATCTAGATCCATGAAATAATTAAATAAAAAAAATTAAAATCAATATTGTAAATCATTCTTTCACCATTATCTATAAAAACATTAAATTGTTGGAGGACATGAAAAAGTAAAAAGGGTAATAATATGAACAAATCGAAAAATTATGTCCAACCTGTAAACAACTGATTGGGGGAGGATAATAAAGATATAATGAATCAAAATCTCCAAGGATGACCATAAAAGATTTTCCATATAAAGAGTCACTGTAATCCCCCGTAACCATGTCCAAAAAAATCACTACCGATCATTCATTCAACCTTACACTAAATATCACATTTAGTAAAATACCATATAGGTGTGATTATATATATATATATATATATATATATATATATATAAAATCATGGTTTTTTGAAATCACCAACACAACGCATCAAGGATATAGTATCCAGCTAAACATCATAAACTCAAATTAATTAGAATAATAAAAAACACCACAATAACTTTTATATTCTAAACTAAAATCCCACATTAAGAGGAAAATGTGATCTATATATCTACATCCCTACTAATAATGATGAGTCAACTTAAATCATCAATAGTCCAACCACTGATACTATAAAAGCCATACAATCTCAAATGATAAAGAGTAGAGGGACCATGCTTCTTCCCTATGTACTATAGCTGAGGTCAATATATGTCATATCATTGTATCTTGCATAACATCATAGGAATAAATGTGGAGGGGAGACATCATCACTACACTCTTTAGTCTGGGGAAAAATTCTCAACTAGAGGAATGAATCCCCATTGGTGTGTGAATAAATACTTGTTGTCCTTGGTGCCACTCAATTGATAGAGGACCCACATCCAATTTTTTAGGGGGGATTTCCACAAATACCTATAAATAATATGGAGTATCATTTTCATAGTTTTATAGGTGGTTTACATCCCTAGTAACAATCTGATGATGACACCAAATCATTGTTAGTGACTAAGAATCACTAAGAGACGCACCCTGGTTAGATCACCTTTCATTATAACTCAAATTATAAAACTAATTCATCCATCCTTTTATGTGGAGAAATATAAATAGTATAGAATCATCATGGCCATAAACATGGGTCATAATTCAGGAGATTCATGAGGATGACATCTCGAAGATATGCACACAAAAGTTTTTCAATGGTACATGATGTGTCTCAAGATATCAAATCCTATCCATGTCCCTTTATGATGCTCGTCATGTAAAAATAATGAATATGTAATTTTTGTGGTTTCACATGGTGCATGACCTAAAATGACAACCTTAGAGTTTCCTCTCATGTAGATATCAATATTAAGCATTTGAATGTATAATACATGTTCATAGACAATATGATGTGTCCAGGAAGATCGTGGAATTCACGCTTCCTTTATCCCATTCCCTTTTATATTATCACTTCCAGTCAAATTCTCCAAATGAATGTGTATTTGGATATGAATCAGTATATTGCGGGCATGGACATGTACTACTACATGACCATATCCTCTTAACATGGGGTTCCAGCCTTTTTACTAATATTTATATCCATTTCCCACTAGATAGCATATAATCTGAATAATATTCATGTATTCCTCAAAAGTATTTATTCCCCCATTGGATGAAAACATGACATGTTCATCCAATATTCACATCATTTTATCCCTACAAATCTATTGAAACCCCTATTTACCCACAATTAATCACAAAATGACCCACATAGTGACTATAAATATAATGAATGGGCTAAAAACAATTAAACAACACCTATATGTGAATTGGGAAAAAAATAAAATTATGCCTATGTCATAGAGAAGTCACTAATGTTTCAATTCCAAAACACACCGAGATACTGCTACCCCTCAATTTAATATCGATCACGATCATGGACAAAGTCCTATGAAACATCTTCTCCCTTTCATTTCAACCATTTCCCTTAGGGTAATTCCTCTTCCTCCTTCCAAATGTATGAATCCAAATGGAAGTGGTATATTTTACGTCTTTTAAATTAATGATTTAATGTATATTTATTTAGTTATCCGATACACAAATGGTATCCTTCAATATAATGAATAGTTCTGATGAATTTTATGTTGCTCCTAGTGTGCACCCCATGTCTGGGAAAGAACTAGGCATTTAAATTTCTCATCCGATGTTCCAAACAATGGGAAACCCAATTATTAAAAAAATGAGGCAATTCATTAATAATTCTTAATATTTTTAATATATTAATTTGGGGGTCTTGTGACTCCCAAACACCAAACCAACTCTAAGGAAATATCAATTTTTATATTTCAAATTATAGAAAGTTGAAAATAAATTTCACCAATGTTGCTACATGTGATTGTATTATATATCTTTTATACACAAGGAAATTATCATAATATCCTGATATATATGTTGGATGTGGAAAATATTTCTTATTCAACATGTAAGGGTTCCAATAATGTCTCTATAAATATGATTTCATATGTCACCTATAATAATTTTATATGATTTCCTAATGAGTTAATATTTAATTAATTTTATTTCAAAATTCTATCTATGACCTTTTATTTAAATGGAAGGCTTATTCCTTTTTAAGAAAAAGAATTATATTTTTAGGGAAGTGTTTTTCATCAGTTCTCATGAATTCTATGAAATACGAGAGAAAATTATTTTTGTTCATATTTTCTCATAATTATTTTCATGAGAATCTTGGGGCTGTGAAGATGGTTTCTAGTTTATATAAATGATTATTTCAGCTCAATGTTTATGTTTAATTAAAAATATTCATTATAATAACTTAGTATTTAAATGGAATAACATATTCATATTTATGTCCCTTAATGATATTTCGATGCTCTCCCCACATATTAAAAAATATTCACAGGTTTTGTGTCTATGAAGGAATAATGAAAAATCAAATTTTTGATCATATTGATTTTTCATAAAAATAAAATACTTTTTAATTTAAAAGTCTTCTATTGTGGGAAAATTGATTCTGAGAGGTAGTGTATAGATTGAAATGTATGAGTTTTTATGTGAGTGTCATGAAATAATTCCATAAATTATAAAATTAAGAAGATCTTTAGGAATGGAAGAAAATAAATTATTGCTTCAAAAATTAAATTATGTATTGAATATGGGTTCATTCTATATATATCAAGAAGAATATCATTATCTTAAGAGAGTTTATTATGGTTATTGGTAAAGATTATTAGAGCATGCATGATCTCTGTAAAACATTTTCATCATATTAATACATCATATTGTAATTTTAGAAAAAAAACATTGTAGGTTTTCACACTATTATGATGATTCACGTGACATTTTCCTATGAAAAAATTAACCCCATTTAATAATTCATATCTAATATAATGACGTAAAGATCCTCCATAAGGGTTTTAGCCTTTACAACATGAAGGCACCTAAAATATTCATGTGCCCACCATTGGGTATTTTGATATATGGTGATGAGGGATAGAGGTTGAGTAGACATAGTATAGCTCTAACCCCATGAAATGGGATATATTACCCCAATAAGGGTTGATATATACCAATCCATATATAATTCCCTAATGCAACACAAGAATAATACATATTTCATATTTATTAATGAATAGTTTTTAAGGTTACCGATTAGTAGGATGAAATGAGATGTTTGATATCACTGAGTTCCCTTAACACACTATGACAGAAGAGATAGACCTTGGTTGTTAGAGAATTCCTCATATAGTCTTGATCGAAACTGATGTATGTCTCATAAAAGATATTTTTAAATATTATTTATTATTGATTAAAATATGTTCAGTTTTATTGTCTACATGGATATATGAGTCTTTATGGAGATAATATTTAATGGTATGATTCCACACATATTTCACATGTTTCTTTCATTTAAATGATATCATGTTTGGCATCAAAATTTTTCCACTAACATATTTTTTTATCGATTTAGTCAAAATTGTATCTTTTAACATTTAATTTGTAGATATACCATTAAATAAATATATTATTACATATAGATCGAAATTTTTCCAAATTTTATTATGGTTATGTATATGTCACAAATTTAAGATATGGTTATAATGGGATTATAGATTGAGATATTTGGGAGAAGTTGATACTTGGTGGTGTATGGTGGTTCTCATTAATTGGAATTGATTTATACAAGATCTTCCCGGTTGTCCGTGTTTTTTAGAGATGAAAAAAAATTATATTTATATAGTACAATGTAGTGTTATCCTATATTTTTGTTATCTGTGTGGGTATCCCATTTGGTATTGTGTTGTATACATATGGTCTACGCATCCATCTTATTATTGTTTAGTTTTTTATCATTGTTTATGGTGGTTATATGTTATATTTTATATATTGTTTCATAACTACTAACTGTTGTTTTAGGTCAAGTCTAACCATGTAGGATTATGACTTCCTTTTGATAGTAACAAACCCATTTCCAATTAAAGGTAGGCTTCTGAAAATTAACTCAGCTTACTATTAAACAAGGACAGGTCACAAGGGTCGGTTTATGTAACCATTTCCAATAGGATATTTAATTCATATTGTTGGATGATTATGTCTAATGGTATGAAAAATTCAATATTGAAGCATATAGAATTTTGTTGTGATAATAGTCTCTTATGGTGGTGTTTTGAAAAGAAAATAAAATTCATAAGTTTGTTTTGTTGGTAAAACCATTCAACACATGTTTTTTCATGTGTTTTAAAAATAATAAAGCGAATGACATAAGATGGGGATTATTAATTAGAATATATTACATGTATTTAAGAATTTGTTCTAAAAAATAATGGGTTCATAAAATAATAATGGGCATTATTATTTGTTGAGGTCCTTCGTGATAAAAAATTTGTAGTTTTGGGAAAAGACATCCTAAAATGTTTGTGGGTGCACTATGATACAAATATTTACATTATTTTTTGTAAGTACACAATAGTATGGAATAATCTATCATAACCTTTATAAAAAAGGGATCATATTTTTTTTGGAGTGGATATGCATAGCATAACGTGACCCCTCATGAGGTCATTGTGTTGGAAAAATTATGGTCATGCAATAATCATCTCCATTTTAGGTTTTTAGTTTTATATAAAATAAATTAAATTAGTGGATAAACTTATAAATGGTTCTGTAAATATTCATCAACCCCAGAATTACTATGATCTTATTTTGGATTCCCATAATACATTTAATTTTTCTCTATGACTTGTTTCTTCCCTCACTAATAATCCATTCAATATGAACATGTTCCCTGGGAAAATCATACACCATGGGAGAGTTCGACTAAGATTTATTATATTAGTGAAAATATATTATATGTTAAACCTATCTATGATGATATAATGTAGGTTTTATGGATTAAAAATATTAGTAGTGATTGGTATTACATGATATGGTGAGTTATCTCACCTTGAATTGAGGTAATATGTCCTCAACAAGTTATATCATTTATATATAATGGAATGAGAATCCGTGAATTTAGTAGGGTTCAACTTATAATTTTTTTATAAATTATGTATCTATGTTACTATATTGGAAAAGAAAAATTGAATTATCCCTATTAGGGATAAAAAATGTTTATTTATTTTAGTGTGTCCTGGGTAAAGGTAAGGTGAAGAAGTTGTATGGTGTTTACTTCCTTGTTTATCAAGGAAAACATGATATAAAATAGCTCATTATTAATTCCATTATGTATTTCACATAAATTGAGGATGTGTGATATGAATTCCTCTAACACAGATACAGTTGAGTCTGGGAGTGGCTATTTTAAATGGTTTTATATGGGTTAAGTGAATTGTGTAGTTGAAGAGGAAAATATAGATATCGGGGTAATTTATTGTGACATTTTAATATTGTGGATCACAAAAAGATATATTGAGTTTTATTATTGGTGACATTAATTATAATTTTCTTTTTAATTGTGATGATGTAACAATGAGATGTTATATTCAATGAGTGTTTTTATTTGTATCAGATAAGGGGATTGTTATGTTTTTAATTATATAGAACATTTATAGTGATGATAATATATTATGTGGCCTGTTCATGGGATATAAAAAGATGATGTTGTGGTTTGGATTTCATAGGTTGTTAGTTATTTTATTCCTTCTACATAATGCCTTCTATGTTTATCAATAAATAATGAGATATAAGAATGAGACCCGTGTTGACTTGTTGCGATGCTTGGGATTATGTCATATTATTTCTATAAAACACCCTATTTGATTAATTTTTATGATAACTATTTAGAGGGAATGGTATGGTATGATTCCCATCATTTTAATGATGATATGCAATTCTATTAGGATTTTTGGAGGCTTTCAGTTTATTTTATCCTAACTTGGGTGAATACATGTAGGTTGTTATATAAATTTTGTAAAGTCCCAAAAAATTAATGGAAATTTTTTTTCTTAATTTTCTTGGGAATTTTACAAGAACGCAGTTTCTGACGGCACCTGATTCCGAGGCCCGGTGTTCCCAGAATCATTTTCCAATGTTTAGCTCGCGTACGTTCAGTGAACGAACGAGCGGGTTTTTCTAACTTTTGAACCGTTGCTCGGAATCGAATTCTGAGGGCACCGATGGAATCGCGGCGCCAATATTTTCTTATAAACACCTTTTCCGGAGTTTCGTTTGCTCGGCTGTGGTTTTTAATTTTTGGGGTTGAGTTAAGAAATATAATAAAAGTGTTGCGACAATTTATTTTATTTTACTTAAAGCGGCTTAACCTATGTTAATCGGATAATGTGGGATCCACAATATCCTACCCACTTGGTAGGATATTTGTGACGTGGGTCCCACATGAGCCCCACCGTTTCATTCCTTCTAAGTAACGCACCCGCACCCCATATTAATGAAGTCAAACCGTGTGTATCTTTTGGTTAAGAAATGCCTCATTAATTTGGGCGGTTAAATCATTACAATTAATTCATTGAATTAATTGTTTGTTTCATTTAATTTGAAATTCAAACTTTGGAATGTGTGTTAATAAAATAAGTCAACTCTTATTTTATTTCTGTTGGAACTCCTTGCGTGGAGAGGATTGGGAGAAAAGCCTTCTTCTTCGACGAAGAACGTGAAGAACGCGAAAAACGCGACGAACGCGAAGAACGTGAAGAACGCGAAGAACGCACCGACCTCCGACGAAGAACGACAAATCCTCAGAGATCGACTATGCGATTCCGTGTACCGTGACGCCAGCAATCATTATTCCGTGATGCTTTTTCCACTATGCATCTCCACGACGCGACGATCCTCCCTCCGCGACACCTTCTTCCGCGATGGTTGTTTCCGCGACGAATCCTCACTCATCAAAATCGACGAGGTAGGGGTTTTGATTAAATTAAATCTTTGTGATTTATACCAGCAGAATATGTTTAAATATTTGATGGAATCCTTTTTAAATTGCTAACGTTGTGGGTGCGGACCCACGAACAAGCCTGAACCCATTGTCCCCTCGTTCTTGGTGTGCGGATCGGCGGGAGACAATGAAGCAGACCGCACAAGCGTTGTGAGGTCTTCGCAATGAAGAACCGGTCCCGGGAGCGCTGTTGGAGAAGACGGCGGGAAATTCCAACCACCGGAGATCGTCCGATGGTCCGCGGAGCAACCTGCTGGCGTGCCTTGCCGGCACGGCGGCGCCGACGACAGAAGGTGGCGGCCGGCACCGGCCGGCCACAAGAAGACGGCGGTGCTCGACGCGATGCCGGGAAGAGCCACCGTGGTTGAGGCCGTGGTGGCAGGACGACAGTCCTGCGACCACGCGAGATTTGGGGAGGCGGGACGCGGAAACCAGCCGCGTCCGTTGGCAAGGGGCAGCCCCCATGCGGGGTCGCGGTTTTGTCCAGGGTTGCGGTGCCCCTCCCCCTTTGCGCGGCCGCTTGGCCAACGCCAGCACGCCGGGCCAAGCCGCCCGGCCGGACCGCTAGGCCGGGTCACGCCCAGGACGGGCCGGGCTGGGCCGCGCCCATGCGGGATGGACCCAGACCCGGTTTGGGTCGACCCGGTTCGGGCCAACCCTGGGGGTATAGGGCCGGGTCGGACCGGGCCCGAACCCCTTAATACTGAACCTTTTTGTGTATATTGCCAATAACATGAGCTACAGACCTCCAATCGATGCACCGTCAGTTTCATAACGATCCTTGGATTGGTAAGGTCGATTCGGTATACTACACGCAAGGTTTCAGAGTACTTTGGGTTCGGCCGGGTTGGTTCGTACACGAAACCAACCGGGCCCTCGGAATGGAAACACTCATAACATGAGCTCCGGACGTCCGATTGACATGCCGTCCACTTTATTGGATTCCTCTAGGTGAGATGGACCTTTTGGCTTACTGCGCTCGAGGTTTGGACGCAGGTGTAGCACGGTCAGGTTGGTTTTGACTTAAAACCTAACCGGGCCCTTGGGACGGAAAAGCCAATAACTCTCAGACCGGTCGTCCGATTGACGCGGAGTCTGTGACGTTGAGTTCCTATTGGTGATATGGAACCTTTGGATACATCATCTTCGGACTATGTGTTAGTTGATGTATTAGCCCCTCGGCTCATGGAGCAGACCCTCTCGAACGAGCTTGCTGTGTGCGGGAACCCTAGAGCTGGCTATGACTGCGCTAACTATGACTGTACAGAAATCTTCCATGGATTCGACGACAACGACTACAACACTCAGCGATCCTATGTGGATCAGTGCTATTGATCCTGTGCGGGTCAGCGCTCAGTGGTCTTGTGTGGGCCAGCGCCTACAGATCCAGTGTGGGTCCGATCCTGTGTGGGTCATTGCAGGGTTTAGTTACCTATCGACCCGGTGTGGGTCAGATCCTTGGTGGGTCATTGCGGGGGTTAGTACCTATCAAACCATTGTGGGTCTGACGGCTAAGATGAATCAGTGGCTATATCTGATCATCTCTATCAAAATACAAAAAATTATACCTGTGTGAGATGAATCTTGACTTGCTTTCCTATGTGGATTGTGTTGTGCTAACCTGTGTGGACGTGATAGAACTTGGGCTCAGATGTTGAAGCCGAACTGGAATTGTTGACTTAGGTATATGTATGGGCATATACCTAATCAGTGTCGGATGTTACTTCATGATTGTATATTTCCTTTGTGGATTATCCTTTGTGGATTCTAGGAGACCTTCGGGGGTCTCGGGGTCCCTACTAAGTAGTTTATACTCACCCCTGCACGGGCTATGCACACACTACGTTGTGTTGGTTGCAGACGACAGACAGTGCTGATCGCAGTTGGGGCTTGTGGAGCAGGTCGGTACCCGGAGGTGGAACACTGGGCGGGACGTACTCAGAGAAGACGGCTGGACTGAGGAGCTGTGGAGGCTATCTGTACTCACCCTTCAGGTGGGACTTCCAATTGACGGCTCGAAGATACGACTTTACTTTTAGTTGCAATTTTCCCTTTCCAGTTGTACTTTACTTTCGGTTTGGGTTTGTACACTGGCCCACCTACATTTCCACACTTACTTTTTTATCAGTTTTTACTTAGTGTTTACTTCTTCTTGCTCTCTCTATGGTGTTTGTTTACTTTAAAAAGGCAATGCCTTCCCTTTTTATCAAGAATTACGACTTGGTGCTAGTCATCAGCCGCTGGCCTATGGAAGGCGGGCCTGAGGTAGTCATGGCACGGACCCCGAGGACGGGTCGTGACAAATTGGTATCAGAGGAGTTTAGTTCTACCGCAGAACTCAGGACTCTGATCTTTTTCTATGTGAAGCAATAATGTTAAGTGTATTGAGTGTGGTTATCAGTCTAGGGAGGCCAGTGTTGGTGCGACGGCCGACATATCCGTAAACAAGGACCCTGACATCTGATTTTAGACTTAATGCATGAAAACATTGATTGCATGTGTGTTTCAAGTTTTCTTTGTGATTACTTTGTGTCAGCTCACCAGGTATACTGTTCTGACCGTGGTGCACCTGTCTCTTTTCAGGATGGCCCCACGACGGCAGCCAGCTAGGGTTCCGAGAGTTGTGCGCGACGACAGCCTACTGCGTGATGAGGCCCCGGTACAAGGCCCTATGACATCAGAGGCACTGGTGGTACCTCTACCCAACGAGCCACCGATGCTACCGGCCCCAGCTGCTGACGATGCACGTCGCCTTAGTGCACTGCATGAGTTTTAGTGCTAGCGTCCTCCCAGGTTTTGTGGGGAGACAGACACCCAGGCAGCCGAGGATTGGCTGGAGGCGGTTGTATGGGTTTTCAGGTTAGCGATGACACCAGCAGACCTCATGGTGATCCTCGCAACGAGCCTACTACACGCGGCAGTAGGCAGATAGTGGAGCATGATGCTCCAGGTGCACGATGAGGCATCTCTTCACTGTACAGCCTTTGAGAGCCTTTTCCGCTCGTAGTTCGTCCCATCCACCCTCCGTGAGGTGCGCATCTAGGAGATTCTATAGCTGTGGCAGGGAAGCATGACGGTCGCCCAGTACTCGGAGTGATTTACCGATCTCTCACGCTACTCAACAGACATGGTACGAGACCCATTAATCTAGGCCTAGAACTTTGAGCAGGGATTGAAGCATGAGATCAGGGCATCGCTGATATCCCTCAGAATTCCGACTCAGGAAGAGGTACTGGAGCGATCCCTTTTGAACGAGAGATTCTTTGCTGAGACTTCATCAGCAGCGAGACCTACCGCGGGGCGGCACGTAGTAGAGTCTTCTGCAGCAGGCAGTCGATGGATGAATCATGGGTCCAGGTAGACCAGACCCTCAGGCAGACGACCTCAGGACACTGGCTCAGCAGTGCGGGGCACACAGCACGGAGCCAGTCTTTCGAGAGCCAGACCGTGCTATGCATGCGGCGGGTAGGGCCACGTGGCTTGTGACTGCCCGACGCGCCATACCGAGGAGCAGTAGAAGGTTGAAGGGACCACCCAGGTAGAGGCAGTGGGTCGACCGTGGCGGTCTGCAGGGAGAATGAGGACGAGGCAGAGGAGCAGGCTGAGCAGCAGGTGGTGGATGGCGCTTTAAGGCTCTGCCACCACCACCCCGAGGAGGCCCACCCCGACCACATGGAGCTGGTGGGAAGAAATAGGCACAGCTCCAGGCAACAGAGGCCTATGACCACGGCGTGCCTGAGATGATTAGAGGTACAATCTGTGTCTATTCCACCCTTTCCTCAGTTATTATAGACACTTGAGTGAGTCATTATTTCATAGCCGCTACCCTTGTTCGGAGCTCGGAGATTCCAACAGAGCCGTTGGCTCAATCCTTACGGATAGAGACTCCTACGGGAGAAGACTCGATGATTACGCACTGGTGATGGCAGTGTGAGCTTACTCTAGGAGGCGAGAGCTTCGGATGAGATTTTCTTGTAGCGGCGTCGAGGCCTTACGACGTCATCATGGTCATAGATTGGTTATATACAGTCCATGCTCAGATTGACTGTATTAGGAGAAAGGTGCGATGTGTACGCACCGACGGGAGCAGGTTCACCTTCAGCGACAATAATGGAGCCTACAAAGCACATGATGGACTCTCGCAGAGGAGAGGACAACCCATCACTCATCAGTGGACTAGCCTCATCCTAGGAGCAGTTGACATGCGGAGTCCTAGTTTTCCTTTAGTGGTGGATCAGTATGCGGATGTTTTTCCCGACGACGTTTCAGGACTACCTCCTCACATAGAGGTAGACTTCTATATTGATCTGTACCCCGGGACAGCCCCGATATCCACCCCAGCATATCAGATGGCTCCTGCTGAGCTTTGAGAGCTACGTGTACTGTTGGAGGACTTGCAGGGCAAGGGATTAATCTGACCCAGTGTTTCACCCTGGGCTTCCCCGATATTGTTCGCCAAGAAGGCGTACGGGAGCTTGCGAATTTGTGTCGACTATAGTCGCTTGAACCAGGTGACCGTGAGGAACAAGTATCCGCTACCAAGGATTGATGTCCTCTTCGATCAGCTCAAGGGATCACGGCAGTTCTCAAAGATAGACCTCAGTCCAGGCTATCATCAGCTCAGAGTTCGGGATGAGGACATGAAGAAGATGGCCTTCAGATGTCGGTATAGCCACTATGAGTTCATGGTTATGCCCTTCGGTGCAACCAATTCTCTCGCAGTGTTCATGGGCCTCATGAACAGGACCTTTCAGCCATACCTTGATTGATTTGTCGTGGTCTTCATCGACGACATTTTGATATACTCGACGACTGAGGAGGAGCACGCCTACCACTTGAGGGTTGTACTTGACACACTCATAGAGCACCAGCTTTATGGCAAGCTCTCAAAGATTCAGTTCTGGATACGTGAGGAGCACTTCTTGGGACACGTCATCTCTAAGGTGGGAGTTGCGGTGGATCCTGCGAAGATCGAGGCAGTACTAGCTTGGGAGCCACTTAGTAGCATGACAGAGGTGCAAAGTTTATTGGGAATAGGTGGGTACTATTAGAGATTTGTTACAGACATCTTCAGAGTTGCGGCACCACTCTTAGCTTTAAAAAAGAAGGGGAAACCCTTTGTGTGGTCAGACAGATGTCAGAAGAGGTTCCAGGAGCTGAGACAGAGTTTGACCAGTGCCCCTATCTTGAGGCTACCAGAGGAGGGAGTTGGGTACGTAGTCTACTGCGATGCATTAGGGACCGGACTCAGATGTGTCCTGATGTAAGAGTGGGCTGTGATCTCCTATGGGTCACGTCATTTGAGGTATCATGAGAAGAACTACGCCACCCATTACTTGGAGTTAGCAATAGTGGTCTTCGCTCTAAAGAAATGGTCACGCTATCTTATGGGCGAGCTCTTTACAGTATTTTCTGACCATCAGAGTCTCAGGTACATCTTCTCTCAGAAGGACCTGAACCTGAGACAACGGTGATGGCTCGAGTTCCTCCAGGACTATGACTTTGAGATAGTCTATACTTCTGGGAAGGGGAACGTGGTAGCCGATGCTCTCAGCAGTAGGACGAGAATTCCGCTTCTTGGTGAGGCGATAGAGCAGGTAGTCGCTTTGCAGATATCCTTCCTGGATAGAGATGGAGCAGCCTTCCTTCAGTCTCTCACAGTCACTCCTCCACTACTACAGCGGGTCATAGAGGCACAACGTGGGGACCCTGACTGTGAGACGCGGCGTGCATAGATATCCTCAGGACAGGAACCTGATGGTTTCTCCTTAAGAGGAGAGCACGAAGTCCTTTTCAGAGGATGTACCTTGGTACCAATTGATTTATGAGAGGAGGTGCTGAGAGAGTATGACACTTCCACTTTGGTGGTACATCCTGGAGTGGCGAAGATGTACCAGGATCTCAGACGACATCATTGGTGGCCGGGCATGAAGAAGGCTGTGGCAGAGTTTGTTTCTCGATTCCTCACCTGCCAGCAGGTGAAGGCAGAGCATCAGGTACCAGCAGGCTTGGTACAACCCTAGGAGGTCCTAGAATTGATGTGGGATGGGATATCTATGGACTTCGTGACTGGACTTTCGCGTACTTCTAGAGGTCACGACTCCATTTGGGTGATTGTCGACCAACTCACCATGTCGGCTCACTTCTTACCCATCATAGAGCAGGGCTCAGTGGAGAGCTTGGGACGTCTCTACGTTCAAAATATTGTACGAATTCATTGTGTTCCATTGTCTATCATCTCCGATCTAGATTCTCACATTACTTCACAGCTTTAGAAGGGGTTGCAGGAGGCATTCGAGATGCAGCTACATCAGAGTACTGCCTTTCACCCTCAGATAGATGGTTAGATGGAGAGGACCATTCAGACTCTCGAGGACATGCTCCGCGCATGAGTCCTCGACTTTGGTCTCAACTGGGAGGACCCCCTACCCTTGGTGGAGTTCGCGTACAACAACATCTACCACTCCACCATCGGGATGGCACCATACGAGGCGTTGTAAGTCCGACTGTGCAAATCACTGATGTGCTGGATAGACCCTGGGGAGTCAACACTTGTGGGACCATAGATGTTCCAGGCCACGACAGGGAAGTTCCGGGTCATCCAGGAGAGGATGAGGACAGATCAGAACTGATAGAAGTCTTATGCTGACAGGAGGCGGAGGCTACTGGTGTTCGAGGATGGCGACCACGTCTTCTTGCGGGTCTCACCTCGATGTGGATTATAGAGATTTGTCCGAGGCGGCAAGTTTTCTCCATGCTTCATCGGACCATTCTAGGTCCTCAGCAGGATTGGAAAGGTGGGGTATCTCCTGGCTCTACCAACTCAGTTGCACTAGGTCCACGATATCTTCCACGTATCTCAGCTGAGAAGATATGTGCACGACCCGATGAATACCATTGACCATGGGGAGCTAGACGTTGATGATGGGGAAACTTTTGCGGAGGTCCCGGTGGAGATTGAGGATCAACATGAGCAGGTCATACGTGGACGGTCGATTCCTCTAGTGCACATCAGATGGCAGCACAGGAACCTCCAGGAGAGCACTTGGGAGCGGGAGGGTCAAATTCGTGTTCAGTACCCACATTTATTCCCCTATTTTTTTATGAATCTTTACAGGGACATAAATCCCTGAGGTGGGAGTGATGTAAAGACTCAAAAAATTAAAGGAATTTTTGTTATTAATTTTCTTGTTAATTTTACAAGAACGCAGTTTCTAATGGAACCTGATTCCTAGGCCCGGTGTGCCTGAAATCATTTTCCAAAGTTTAGCTCGGGTACGTTCAGTGAACGAACTAGCGGGTTTTTCTAATTTATGAACCGGTGCTCGGAATCGAATTTCAAGGGCACTGATGGAATCACAGCATCAGTATTTGCTTAAAAACACCTTTTCCGGAGTTGCGTTTCCTCGAGTGTGGTTTTTAATTTTTGGGGTTAAGTTAAGAAATAAAATAAAAGTGGTATGACAATTTATTTTATTTTACTTAAAGTGGCTTAACCTATTTTAAGCGGATACGGTGGGACCCACAATATCTTACCCACTTGGTAGGATATTTGTTAGGTGGGTCCCGCATGAGCCCCATCATTTCTTTCCTTCTAAGTAACGCACCTGTACCCCCTTTTAATGAAGTCAAATCATGCGTTTATTTTGGTTAAGAAACACCTCATTAATTTGGGCAGTTAAATCGTTACAATTAATTCATTAAATTAATTGTTCATTTCATTTCTCTTGAAATAAAAATGTTGGCATGTGCGTTAATAAAATAAGACAACTCTTATTTTATTTCTGTTGGAACTTCTTGCATGGAAAGGATTGGGAGAAAAGCCTTCTTCTTCGACGAAAAATGAGAAGAACGCGAAGAACAAGAAGAACGCACCGACCTCCGATGAAGAACGCCAAATCCTCGGAGATCGACTACGTGACGCCATGTGCCGCAATGCCAGCAATGCTTCTTCCACGATGCTTCTTCCACGATGCTTCTCTACGACCCGACGATCCTCCCTCTACGACACCTTCTTCCATGACGGTTGTTTCCGCGACGAATCCTCGCTCATCAAATTTGACGAGGTAGGGGTTTTGATTCAATTAAATCTTTGTGATTTATTCCCGCGACCTATGTTTAAATATTTTTCGGGAACCATTTTAAACTGCTAACGTGGTGGGTGAAGACCCACGAACAAGTCTGAACCCACCGTCCCTTCATTCTTGGTGTGCGGATCGGCGGGCGATGATGAAGCAGGTCGCACGGGCGTTGCGAGGTCTTCGCAGTGAAGAACCGGTCCTGGGAGAGCTGTTGGAAAAGACGGCGGGAAATTTCGACCACCGGAACTCATCCGGTGGTCCGCGGAGCAACCCACCGGCGCGCCTCGCCGGCACGACGGCGCCGGCAGCAGAAGGCGGTGGCCGGCACCGGCCGACCACCAGAAGGCGGCGGCCCCCGGCGCGCTGCCGGGAAGAGCCGCCGTGACTGAAGCCGTGGCGGCAGGCCGACAGTCCCGCGACCGCGCGGGACCAGGGGAGGCGGGACATGACAACCTGCCGCGTCTATTGGCAAGGGGAGGCCCCCACGCAGGGCTGCGGTTTCATCCAAGGGTGCAGTCCCCCCCCTCCCCCTTTACGCGGCCGCTTGGCCAGTGCCAGCGCGCCGGGCCAAGCCGCCCGGCCGGACCGCGAGGCCGGGCCGCACACAGGCCGGGTCGAGCCGCACCCAGGATGGGCCGCGCTGCATCCAAGCGGGCCGGACCCGGACCCGGTTCGGTTTGAACCGGTCCGGGCCGACCCTGGGGGCATCGGGCCGGGTCGGACCGGGCCCGAACCCCTTAATACTAAACCTTTTTCGGTCTGTTGCCCAAAACATTGAGTTACGGACGTCCGATCGATGCACCGTTAGTTGCGTAGAGATCCTTGGATAGAGACAGTCGTTTCAGTATACTAAAATCAAGGTTTCAGAGTACATTGGGTTTGGCCGGGTTGGTTCGTACACGATATCAACTGGGCCTTCGGAGCGGAATCGCTCATAACATTAGCTCCAGACGTCCGATTGATGTGCTATTGACTTTGTTGGATTCCTATAGGTGATTCAGACCTTTTGGCTTACTCCGCTCGAGGTTTGGATGCTGGCAGATTACAGTCGGGTTGGTTTTGACTTAAAAACCAACCGGGCCCCTGGGACGAAAAAGCCAATAACTCTCAGACTGGGTGTCGGATTGACGCGCCGTCTGTGACGTTGAGTTCCTGTTGACGATACGGAACATTTAGATACATCAACTCCAGACTATGTGTTAGTTGATGTATCAACCTCTCGGCTCGTGGAGCGGATACTCCCAAACGAGCTTGCTGTGTGTGGGAACCCTAGAGCTGGCTGTGACTGCGACGACGACGACGACTGTGCAGAATTCCTTCGTGGATTCGACGACGACGACTACAACACTCAGTGATCCTACGTGGATCAGTGCTACCGATCCTATGTGGGTCAGATCCTATGTGGGTCAGCACTCAGCAGTCCTATGTGGGCCATCACCTACATATCTTGTGTGGGTCTGATCCTGTGTGGGTCATTACGGGTGTTAGTTACCTATCGACCCTGTGTGGGTCAGATCCTTTGTGGGTCATTACGGGGGTTAGAACCTATCGATCCTTTGTGGGTCCGACAGATGAGAGGAATCAGTGGCTATATCAGATCATCTCTATCATCATACGAAGAAGTATACCTATGTGAGCTGAATCTTGACTTTATTTCCTATGTGGATTGTGTTGTGCTATCCTGTGTGGACGTGATAGAACTTGGGCTCGGATGTTGGAGCCGAATTGGAATTGATGACTTAGGTATATGTATGGGAATATACCTAAGCAGAGTTGGATGTTACCTTGTGATTTTATCAATCCTTTTTGGATTATCCTTTGTGGATTCTGAGAGACCTACGGGGTCTCGGGGTCCCTACTGAGTAGCTTATACTCACCCCTGCATGGGTTATTCCCACACTAAGTTGTGTTGGTTGCAGACGACGGACATCACTGATCATGGTTGAGGCTTGTGGAGCAGGTCGGTACCCGAAGGTGGACCACTGGGCGGGACGTACTCGGAGCGGACGGCTGGACTGAGGAGCTGTGGAGGCTATATGTACTCACCCTTCAGGTGGGACTTCCAGTGGACGGCTCGAGGCTGTGACTTTACATTCAGTTTCTGTTTTCCCTTTCCAGTTGTACTTTACTTTCAGTTTGGGTTTGTATAGTGGCCCACATACTTTTCCGCGCTTAATTTTGTATCAGTTTTTACTTAGTGATTACTTCTGCTTTCTTGATCTATGGTGTTTGCTTACATTACAAGGACAATGCCTTCCCTTTTTATCGAGAATTACGCCTTGGTGCTAGTCGCCATCCCCTCACATATGGAAGGCGGGCTTGGGGTAGTCACGGAATGGGCCCCGAGGATGGGTCGTGACAAATTCTATAAGTTGGTGAACTCACATATAAATTTCTATAATCATAATATGAAACTATTTTGAGGAGCCTACTAAGTGTACTATCCACATTCATGTATAAACATAATTATTTTGAGAATTTGTTGTCAAGGGATCTAGGAATGTTATCACCTCTTTGTTAAGAATGTAAGACTTCGAAGCTAGATAACGTGACTTAAAACTAGAAAATGTTGTAGAGTCATTTTTATTGCATGAAAATTCTATACATTTTTTTTGGGATTATAATTATTAATATTCCATTAATATGGATACTATTTTTATAGGATGAATGAATCACATTGTTTATCTCATTATTTAATAGGCTACCCATTTTATTATTGTCCTTCCATTGTGATTCCATACTAGATATTTATTTTATTATTAATAGTATTTTATTTTTAATTTAATTATGTTCAATTTATATCATGGGGATAGTCTACCCAATCTATGGTTATGAAAATATATTCTATTTAGAAGCCACAAATGTATGCGGAGTAATTCATGAGGCTAGATACAACTACCACTAAAACCTAATGAACAAAGCTGGAAAATTAAGAAATAATATCATAGAATAATATTCTTATTTTGTTTTTTCTTGATTAAATTATTGGATATTATATTTTTGAGACTTTGATTAGAGGATACATTGTTCCATGTTAGAAAATTTTATATTGGAACACGAGTTTATAGGGGAGTGGTCTAACATTAATTATATCGTAGGTTTATGGTTTTATGTTTTTATCACGTGTTATATAGTACATTTTAATATATTAATTTTTATCTAGTTGAGGATAGTTATAGTATCCATTTAATGCATCATGATTATGTATTATGTTTCAGAAACCATGTTCATTCATATACATGTTTTTAAAATGACTTTGGTAAAAATGGGGGATAAACGAAATAAATTTTCCCAATGATTTCATCGTGGTTTTCCCAAATACATTATTAATATAATATAATTGATTTATATTTTTAGATTCTCTATGTTTATATTTTTTATATTATTTTTATATATTTCTTTGTTTATGTAATATGGGTTTATGAATTCTATATGAAGTGAATTATGGTAGAACTTCCCTTAAAAATACATTGAAAATGAAATTTAGGGTGTCTTATAGGGTTATGGAATATTTTTATGGTATTTTATGAAATATTGTAACCATTTTTGTAGTTGTATTAGATGATTTTACATATACACTTTTTCCTTGTGTTTATTACTATTGGATTTTGGTTTTAACAGGGGTTGTCTTTGGAAGAATTTTGAGAAAAGTTGAAGGAATGAGGGTTGTTCACTATTGGTTCATGGTTAAAGAATATCATGTGCTCCATCCCAGGAAACCATGTAACATGGGATAATGGGGGTTCTCATGGATGTTCCATGGTTTATCAAACCGTGTTCCCTAAAAAGAGAAACCATACACTCCTAAATAAATAGATGCACAATTAGGGAAAACTACATACCCCTTCCAATAAAACAATGCACAATCAATAATGTTCCTAGTAAATTAGTTTCTAAATTCCTAAATACCTTATATTAATACTAAATAGACCATAACTCAATAATAAACATTCATTAAGGAATTTGGTGGCTCTCAGATGAATTCCATGCCCTCCTGACATCTATTCTTAGTGAATCGAAGAATGATTTAAGATCGTCACCTCTACTGGTAAATGATAATAATCCTACTTGGTTTCCTCTTCAGATAACAATATTATATCATTTTTAAAATGATTATTATCCGATAATGAGTAATATATAGATATATTTTTATAGGATCTAGATACAGTGTTGAAGAATCTTGAATTTTTATCTTAGATTTAGGTTTAAGATCCAGATATCATTCTACATCATTACTCCACTAAACATGGGTATTTCTGTTGGTGAACATTCTTCATCAAACATGTGGTATGTTGTATATAATTCAAATACGAAAGACATAATTTCATGTATGTGTATGTACCAATAGGATTTATATTTGATGTTTAATAATTACATTATTGATTGAATAAATTAATATGGTAAGTTAATCACATAATGAGAATATTCCAATTAGGGATATTGGGATTCTAGATTATGAAAAATTATGTATCGAGTTAAATATAATGGAATTGAGATTGTTAATTAGGGACAATTAATTATTGAGATTAATTATACAAATATATAATTAATTGGGATGGAACAACTAATTGATGTTATTAAATTGTTGAAGTTGGAATAACTAATTAATGAATTATTCATGGGGTTATAGAATTTAGTGAGTTCAAATAAATACACGGGGATCTAATTATCGGGTTATTGAATTGAGTGAGTTGGAATAATTAGTTTATCAATTAAATGGTCTCTTTATTGTGATTTTGTATTTAATTAACTAATTTATAAAATTATTACAAAAGTATTGTGATTATTTAATTTTTTAATTAAATAAAGGGATTAATTAATTGTAGATTTAAATATTGGGAGATACTTGATTATTTGATTGTTGAATTAAATAAATGGATTAATTAGTTAAATAAATATTTAATAGGAGTTACTAGATTATTTAATTATTGAATTTAATATAGTGATTAATTAATTTATGAATTGATCAATTGGAGTCATGCAATTATTTAATTATGGAATTAAATAAATGGATTAATTAATTTATTATGTAATTAAGTGGAGTTACATGTTAATTTAACTTTTTATTTAAATAAGGTGATTAATTAATTTAATAATAAATAATGGGTTTAATGTTATTATTTAATTATTTAAATAAATAAAGTGATTAATTAATTGATGAATTATTTAATGAGGTTGAATGTGACTATTAAATTGATGAATTAAATAATAGGATTGGTTGGATAAATTAATTGGTGAATTAATTGAAGGAGTAATATATAATTAATAAATTGTAAAATTTATTAATGCGATTTATGTGAAAAATTATTTGGTGAATTAATTGATGGATGAAATGTTTAAATTATTTTTATATATAATTAATTATTGGATTAATAATGAAATATAAATATAATTGATTTTGAAAATGGCAGAATTAATTACAAGATAAGTACAACGATTGTAGGATAGGTCATCTAAAAAGGCCTTATGATTGATTAATGATATAGGATTGATTATGGATAAGGGAACCAAATGTTATTTGGGAAATTCTTGGGAGATTTCTACTTTCATTGTTTTGGGTTTTCATTTTTAACACCTGATAGAAAATTTTTCATGAAATATTCCTTATTTAGTTTTGATATCTAATTTCCATTTTTTTCTTCACATTGTCATCTTGGTAATATTTTGTGTAGGGTTATATGTTACTAAAAAATTGTTTATTTAATTCAACAAGTGTATTACTCTAATAAAAAATTGTTGGTATAGTCTCCCCATTATTGATAATATATCTTCGCTGTTAGTCTGCAGACTCTGTCATATGGGGAGGCATGCATGCCGTCATGTGATGGACCAACTCGGGGCATCAACAAGTGGCACCCTGGTTGGGATGTTAAAAAGCGGCATCATATGAGTTTTATTTTATTATTTTATTTTTTTAATATTCTTTAGGGAAAGATAGATAGGAGACATGGAAGTGTCATACCTTAGATTTGAGCTTGTGAATGGGAGTACATAACCATGTACCTACCCGAAAGGCCAAAGATTCAAGTGTGTATGTATCATTCTAGGCACTCAAGATTATTTTGTGACATGCATAATTACATGTACACATGGGAAAATGAGTTTCACTGATGTTATTGAACATATAAAATTTTCCTTTCTTGTGAAATTGAAATGAAAATTTCCCTAACATGAAATTGAGAAACAAATTACAGGATTATGAATGATGAGAATAAATGGGTGTGTAAACGAGTAACCTAAATAATGAGAATGTGTGTATCCTTGTTTACACAGACCATAGTGTAGGATGGTTAAGGTTACTGACCGTGCATAAGTTTTGGCCGTGTGGTGGGATGAAAGAGGAAATACTTGAGATATTTTTTGTCTAAATCCATATTTTAGGATGTGCTAATGTTGTAAAATTGGGATCCTTTATGTTTTTTTTGACCCTTGATGTGGGTGTTTTGGGAAGCAATAATTCCCTTGTTTTAGAACATAGTTGTAGTTTTTTCAAGGGATCATCTATTTGTGGATCAGTGTGGTGAGATGTTATCTAATAGGGAAGGATGATATATTTGATTGATTATTGGGTTTCTATAGTGGGAGGTAACATTGTTAATGGTGGATTTTAGGTGGTGTTCACGCACAACTATATTGCTAAGTTTTATTTTGTGATGATCGGGTCTCATACCTTACCATTATCTTATGTACAGTAATAAAGGTATTGATTTACACACAGATACCTAAATATATTTGGTTTGGTTATGCGGACTCATAAAGGCTGAGCTTATAATGTAGTGAATGTGGAGTTTGAGGGTGGGAGTTACCCCATTGACCATTTTTATATATCAAAATTATAAGGGTGATGTTTAAATTCTTTGGGAAATGTCTAGCTGGGTCTTGAAGTTGGTTGGTGTACATACATTTCGGGCGGTGTTTGATTGAATGGATAGGTGAAAATTTTGGATGGTGTTTATGTGATTTTTTAGAATAAGGAGTTGAGAAATTCATCGGTTATTTGGTGGAAGTTGAGTTTGAGACTGATGCCTCTTTTGAGAAATATCTGATAAGTGTGTTAGATCATAGTGAGAAAGTGTTGCAAGGAATGACTACGTTGGTAGTTCGTGTTTTGTAGAAACATGGATGGGTTGAGAATGATACATGGGAGATATAAATAGATATGACAGATCAGTGAACAATTCCATTTGACTAAAAATATGATAGGTTCTTAGCACTACATCTCAATGACGAGCTATTATAAGGTGGGGAGACTCTATGAAACTGACTTTTCTTATAGAAGCATGGGATAGTAGCTCATCTATGGTTTTCTATAAGGTGGAGAGATTTTAATATCTAAATCATTTTGGGTGATTTCATAGGTGATTCTATAGGTACACTTTTTTTCTCATGTTATGTGCTCTATGGTTTATGTTTTACTATGAGGTGTTATTGGGTTAAATTTGAGAAAACATTGAAGGTAATATGGATGTGCACGGTGGAACACGAATAGAGATAACCTTGTACCATAATCCAGGAAAACATATAACCTAGGATAGTGGGGGTTTCCCAGCTAGTGATAGGTTTTTAAAATAGTCTTTCCTAAATAGAGGAAACATGAAACCCAAAAATAACATGTTCACAGATGGTGCACAGTTAGGGAAAAACATCCACCCTTCCTAGGTATCTATAAATGATAATTAATGTTGCTTTAAAATTATTTTTTTCCCAAATACACTATATTAACCCAAAATCAATAGCAACTCAACCAAAAATATTATTTCTTGGATTTGTGGGCTCCTAGATGAATTTTTAACCCTCCCGACACATGTTCATAGTGAATCGAGATTCAAAATAATGATCTACATTTATCCCCATAAGAGATCCTAACCCAAGTTGGTTTCTCATTATTCTTCGAATATTATCTCATACATTAAAGTATGAATATCATTTATTGTGTTAGATTATGATATAGTTTTGTAGGATACAGATATAGGGTTGAAGGATCTTGTGTTTTTCTATATTTTATTTGGATTTGATATCTAGATCTAGAACATGGAATTTCCATAGGAAAATGTTCTTCATCAAACATGAGGTAGGTGATCTATAATTCAAATAACCAAGTCAAAATTTCAATTATGTAGATGTTGTTGTAGGATTTCTATTATATGTTTAGCAGCTATGTTCATGATAGAATTTTTTTTTATTTTTTTGAATTAATTATTTGAGGGAAATGTTCAAATTAGGGATATTGGGATTAATTTTTTTAAAAAAATTAGTTTTTAATTAATGATGAGGAAATTGAGATTGTTAGAGGGGGATAATTAATTTATGTATTTAATTATCAGAATATATAATTGATAAAGATGGAACAATTAATTAATAAGCTAATTAGGGATATTAAATGTCTTATTTTGGGATAATTAATTAATAAATTAATTAAGGTGTTATTTAATTGACTTTTTTGATATAATATAATACATAATTTACAATGGGGTTATTTAATTGAGTGATTTGGAATAGTTGATTTATGAATTAATTATTTTGGGTTTTATGATTATGGATTTGATTAACTTATTTATAAACTGATTAATACAAGTAATATGACTATTTAATAGTTGATTTATATAAATTGATTAATTAATTTTGGAATTAATTAATTATATTTATGTGATAATTTAATTTTTTATTTAAACGATGAGATTTACAAATTTATGAATAAATTAATTTGAGTTATGTGATTAGTTAATTATTGAATTAAATAATGCGATTAATTAATTTATTAATGAGAGATAGGTGATTATCTAATTGATTAATTAAATTGTGGTATAAATTAATTTATAAATTAATTAATTGGAGTTTTGGGACTATTTAATTTTTTAATTATATAAAGTGATTAATAAACGTATGAATTAATTAATGGGAGTAATGTGATTATTTAGTTGTTTTTTAAATAAAAATATTAATTAATTTTTGAATTAATTAATGTGTAGCAATGTGAATATTTATTTGATGAATTAAATAATAAGATTGATTGTATTAATTAATTTGTTAATTAATAGAAGGAGTTGGATGTAATTAACTAATTTTTGAATTAGTTAATGGAATTAATGTGATCCATTAAGTGCTGAATTAATTGATAGATGAAATTTTTAGATTATGATTGTGTATATAATTGTTGAATAATTTATGAGATAGAGAAATTATTGACTCACATAACAGGTATAAATAATATTGAGATATCGATTTATTTAATTTTAGATACATTATTGAATAATTATATAGGAGATATTGTGTCTATTTATTTGAGGTAATCAATTAATGAATTGATTATGTGATATTGAGATTGTGAATTGAGAAAAATAATTTTTTAATTAATTATTGTATGTGATTAATTATTTTTTTAATTAATAAATGTTATTGATGTGATTAGTTTAGTTTTTAGTTGTATTATAGAATGTAAGTGATTAATTAACTGTAGAAGTAATTAATATATTGGATTTGATTAATTAATATTTAAATTAATTAATATTATTGATTTGATTAGTTAATTTTTGAATTACCTAGAGTAATTTACGTCATTATTTAGTAATTAAATTACCTTTAGGGATTGATTTGACTGGTTGATTTATAACTTTACAAGAGTAATTGATATGATTAGTTATTTTTTTAATTAACTACAGTCAATTCTGTGGTTAGTTAATTATTGAATTCACTTGAGAATTTTTTGTGATAAATTAATTACTGAATTAATTAATTTTATTTATGTGATTAGTTCAATGTTAAGTTAAATAATAGAATTTTTTTACACAACTAGGAGTTGAATTTTAATGAAATTTCTGTGGATAACAACTTATTGAATTAATTATGTGTTAAAGAGTTATAACATGTTCATACTATTCAAGTGATAATTTTTTCGGGTCGTGATCTATTTTTACCGAAGCCTATAGTAATAATGTGTGTGATAAAAATATGTTGGACATGGTTTGATGTTTACAAATCCCATATGAGTGGGACATAGTCTGCTGATTCCATGCCCATACTGTTAATTATTATATATACATATGTAGGCCTATTTCTGGTGTTTCCAAATCCCACTAGAGTGGAACATGGTCTACTATATCCTAAAAAAATAGTGAATAGAATGCGCATGACATGGTTTTATGTTTTTGAATTCCCTGTTGTCCTAATCATAAACATTAGACCCAAATTGTTAGCATTGGATTATGGTTGCAGTGAGAAGTATTATAAATTAAAATGAAATAGATAATAAAATCTCATTTGTTTAATGAATTGTGGATTATAATATAAAAATGGTCAGACAACAACTCAGGATGAAACATGTATTGAGGTTTGGGTGTCCTTAGGAACCAGGGGGTTTATTTAGTTAAGAAAATAATATATTAAAATGTGATAATCATTTAATTATTCATTTTACTTATCTCTTTATACAACTACATAGTCTTTTATTGATTTTTTTGTTTTATAAACCATTGATGGTGGCCTAATGATTCGTACTCACACACTACAAGGGATGTCTGATCGGTACATGAATAGATGACATGATTATATGATAGTTCAATGGTAGAGGAACTATGTTAGAAGGATGATATGGTATGGAGCATGGGTGAGGTATACCGATGTGATTTGGGAACTGTATGGGTGTTTTCAAATATCATTATTTTGGTTATTAATTTTTTTTTACATAAGACACGTACATTGGAATGACATATTTACTATTCATTTTTTATATCTTATTTCAAAATTGGGTCATCTTTTTATACTGATACAATTATATATATAGTTATAAGTTAAACCACACTTGATTATTTTTATCACTTGTGTATTAATATGAAAAAAGAAAAAAAGTGTGTATACTCTCCCAATGTTCTATATGAGACCATCACTGATAGTCAACATCCACTGTTGAATGGGGAGGAAATCTTGAGATCATGTGACTAACTAGATTAGAGAATTAGTTTGTGGCATTCATGTTGGGATGTTATAGTGTTTTATTTTTTATACTTAAATTATTATAATATTTAATCTATCTATATTATTTCTAAATCCTATATTTTTTCAATATAGAAAACTTATCATAGACGTTTATTTACTTCTATAGTTGTGGATATGGATAAGGATAGAGGGAAATTTCAAAATTCCTTATTTTTACATCCAAAAGATCAATAAGTTGTATCTGATAATGATCCCATAATTACATTAGGGGTTCATGAAGATCAGTTAGTGTAAGAAGGGATGTTTTATTTAGTTCTTATAAGAGGTGGAGCTTCATATTAGAATTGAGCTACTTTGGTATACTATTCTATGTAATTTTAGATGAAAAATACTATTTTATTCTACGAAATTAGTTGTTTCAATGTTTATTATAATTGGCATGTGAGATTCAAGGGAATAATTGAGCTGGTTGAGACATCTGATGTTTGAATGGTGGAGAAAGTAACTGTTGTATTTGAACAATAAACCCATAGGTAGTTCGGTTTTATTGTCATGGACATGATGATTTATCAACTACAATGGGAGGCATTCAAGGACCAATTAATGAAGGATTTCAGTCATTATTCACGATATTGTATCAATATTTTGAGTATATATTAATTTTTATGGTAAATTATCAATGAATGATTACTTCGTCCTTTTATCTAAAAATATTATTTTATCATTAGTTTACTATAAATGAGTTCTAAAGGCCTATATGATAAAACTCAATATTCATCTAGATTACCAACCCCATGTGATAATTTTCATGTAGAATTATTACTATGAAAATATATATAAGATATTATTTGAGGAATGTATAGTAAGGTACATTCTCTTTTCTTGATGATTTTAGTGGTGGAATTTTGGGTGGTGGTAGTGGTGCCTCTTTCGAGTGGCTAGAAGATGAGTTTTGATGTCTCATTTTAGGAATATGAGAGATAGTTAATCTAGTAACATATTATTCCCATTTTCATTAAATAGGTTGTCCTATTATTTACTACTAGGAAAATTTTAATTATAATTATCATAGTTTTGTTATTATCTATTAGATAATACTTATTCATTTGGTCGAATAGGGAATATCTAGTGGTTAAATAAGAGAAATAATCATAAGGGCACATGAATAGGTTTTAGATACAAAAACTATTTTTGAGTTTTTCTAAGAGACCTATGATGATAAATAAATCGGTCTCATCTATGTGTTTATGATGTGATGGTGGTATCTAATATTAGGAGAAACTATAATATGTTTTCCATACATTAATACATTTGGTTTGGTAGGTATTAAGGGTTACATTCTATATATAAAATGTAATAAGGGTGTATTTAATTGATTAGGTTCCAACTAATATGGAAATGTGATATTCTAACAAGATATTCATGGTTGGGGTTTCCCCCATATGATCTGTTTCTCATATTGATACATGAAAATATCATTGTTTTATATATGTTCATGGGGTATTTTAAATTTTTTATTATTATATTAACATCATGTATAATTTTTCAAGACATACCTCTTTGGAAGGAGATGGATGATGTTTATATATTCCCAGGGTGGGCGACAATGTCTAGGGGAAATAATAACATTGAGGACTACTTATTCATTAATATAGTGTGTTTGTATGTCATAATTATGATAGATTTGTTATCATGGTTGCTGGAACACATTTTCCTCTTTAAGAGATGGTTCTCATTTTAATCACTTAATGGGAAGGAGTAAATCATAATATATTAATGGGATGTTATGGTTGTTAGTGTTTTTCTTGACCTTAGAATTTTGTGTGTCATAATTACGTAGATAGCTAGGAAGGGTTTTTATCAGTGTAGCTGAAATTTCCATCCACCTATTTATAAGAATGGAATATTCCTAAAAAACCCAATTAATGTTAACATAAAATCAAATACCCACTTATTAATAATCATTATATATATTTTATAATGTTATATTTATTAGAATAGTATTAAATAATTTTTTTATCAAAAAGAAAATATAGCCATTCTTATAATTTCCTTACACGTATATGTGGTTTTATTTAAAAGATTAATATCTACATAATAAAATTTTAATTTTAGTAAATTTTTATAAATTTTTCTATTATCATGTTAAAATTATATTCGAGTGATTTACTTGGATCTTACCAATGAAGTTGATTTTTGGGTGATTAATAAAAAAACCAATTTTTTTAACAAAACAATATTTTTATTCATGTATTTTGAAACCCAAATTTTAAATTGTATTGGTTTTAGAATTATAGTATATCCTATTGATTAAAAATAATTCAATAAATTTAATTTTAATCAACATTACACTTGATTTCAAAATAAAAATATTTTTATACTTGAAAATCAATTTTTTAAAAACATTTTATCACCACATTTTGCATGATTAATTTAAAATACATTTCTATCACATATAAAAAATAAATTTTATAAAATTGATTAAATATTATTAATCAATATTTATAAATTTATTGATTATTTTACTTTATATATTTTCTATTATAGTATAAAAAGTGGTAAAAAAGTCAGTAAGCACTGTAAGAGTTAAAACTAGGTAAAAGGGTCAAAAAATACTAATAGTCAAAATGACCATAAAAATATATAAATACTTTTTATGGTCATATTGGGATCATATATCAACAATTAATTTAATATGTGTTATTTTGGAATCATTTCTCTATATTATTACAATAATATATTTTAATTTTTTATAAAATTCCAGGGGTGTCAAGTCCCTCACATATAAAAGGATGTTGCGCCCATCTCCTATCCAAAATTGAATATCCTCTTAGTTCTTCCAATTAATTCCAAAATTCATTCTGAAAAAACATATCCAATTTCTAGAGATTTTTATATTATTATAGTAGTATAAAATATAGGATTTATCTATAAACCTAAGTAGGTTATCCAAAGAAGAGGTATAATTTTTAACAGATGGTTATAATTTTTTTGTTAATTTTTTTTCTAACATCAACTATTTTTTTATAATAACATTTGTATTTAAAATTTTTTGTATGTTATTATTTTTATGTTATCACCCATATCAATTATTTTCACCTTAAAACAGGAAGTGAAACCATTTTTTCCTCATATGTTCTGACAACCAACATGGGAATAGATGTAGTTTTTTCAATCCCCGCCTCTTATGAAATGTCATAGTGATGGATATCAATTAAATTAAATTACATATGTTATAAAAATTTCATTCTTGAATTTTTCATTAATATTTTAATTATTTATTGGTAATTCAATGATAATTAAAAACAACTCTTGGGTATACATCCAGGCTACACCATGCACACTGAAGTATTTAATTTATCATCACCACCTCATAGGGTTAGTATGTATAATTATATTTTGTGATGTAATATGATATATAAGATAAAATCATAATTATGGAATAATAAATGATATTTAACTTATCTCCCTTGAGTAATATGCAAATTGAAAATCTTACTCAAGCACACATAAAGACTAACATCTCCATAATATAATGGAATTAAATATTCATAACCAGATTAAAGGTTGCTTGTGAATGAATAATTTATATATGAAGATGAAAAGGATGACATTATAAATAATTATTGAATTTATTAATTTTGATCCATTTGATCGTAGTCCACCTACCAATGTAATTTGAAATATTTGTGCTGAATTAACTCTAAAGAGATGACGTGAATTTAATTAATTAAATAATTTAACATGACATAAAGAAAATTGATATAAAGGGGATAATAAGCCTGAAAATTGTTATTAGTCAAATAAATAATTATCAAAATTTTATTATTAATGAATATATATTGTGTATATTAATATTGAATAATGAGGTAGTGAACTTCAAGTTTTAATTACCTTTCTTTGATACATAACCTATTTTAACTATGTGTTTCATTTATCTTGTGTTTATACTACCATATGTCTATATTTTATCCTTATATTTTAAAAATAAAAGGTTTAAAAATACAATCCATGTTAATTACTTTAATGTTTATTTCATTCAAATGTCTTCATGAAATAAGAGATAGTTTACCTTAATACCTCATTTTATATTTTATAATCATTTATTTGAAAAATATTTTCCCTCGAGGTCTATATTCTGAAAATTACGTTTTTGATCAATTTCTATCAAAATTAATGATTTATAATGTACATTTCTTGTCAATTTTTCCTATAATTATATTATTTTATAAAATAAGAATTTTATTTAACTTATAAGGAATATTTTCACATTGTTTACATAAAGACAATTTAATGTTATTTTTTAAGAGATATGTCATGACCTAATGTTTCTACTTTTATGAATACTATTTTAAATTTCAATTTAATAAAATTATCCATTGATATTTCAATGGGAATAATTTTGTAGAGAATTTTTTTTTCATTAAAATTGTTTATTAAAATGAATTTATATTTTATTGTCCAAGAGTATTTTTCATATTTGTTCAAAAGATGTTGTTAAGGGATTTAAAATTAAAAGGTGAAAAAATAATTTTTTTTGTTCACTATAAAGTAAATGATAATTATATATGATGATTGTTGAGATATATACACATTATATAGTGGGTGATATGGATACATCATATATGATATGTGGGATTGCTTTATCTCTGTAATACATGGGTTATTGTTCTTTTCCTTCTAAGGCACGAAGAAAGAAGATATCTGGACATGATTATCCAGTGGATTTAATTGGGATCCAATTCTTTCTAAAATGAGTGAATACAAGCTCTGAATATGAATATCTAAGATACCTCAAAGGATCATTTTTTCTTTCAATGGGGTTTTATGGATTTCTTGGAAAAATAAATTTTCTAAATATTGATATGATTTATTATAATACTCTCAATGAATATTGTGAAATTTGTTGTGATTTTATAGGTTTTCATGTTTTTCCCATGAATAATGAAACTTGTAAATTTTATCCCATACAATTATTTTATCCCATAAAATGTTTTTTTATGAAATTAAATGGTTTATGAATGTGTAGGAATAAAGATAAAATCATGTTCAATGTCATTATGATTTTTCATTAAATGAAAACATGTTTAATTTTAATTGTTTTATAATGTTGGAATATTTATATCATGAGAAATTTACTAAATGGTAATATGTGGGTTTGTTATGTAATTTTAATGAATTAATTTTATAAAAATCATAACCTAAGAGGTATTTAGTGGTTAATGAAAATGAATATATTTCAGAAAACAAAAATATTGTTTAATGTTTTATGATTAATTCCGTATATTTGGTATTAATGGAAATGATAGATACTTTTATTGGTTATGTTAATGTTAATATAACATAATTTAGTGATTTTTAATTATTATTATGTTGATATGATCTAGAATTTTAATAATAGCATTGATATTCATCTAAAATATGTCTGTTAAGAATAATTTTCCATAGAGGAAATATGGAATATAAATTAAGATGGAATAAATATGAAAATATATTTTATAATCTTCAGCCTCGAATAAAATTACATTTAAGTGAGAAGAATTTTTTTGATATGACGTACATTACATAAGATATATATGGTGGTGGAATCAATGTTAGAGAGTAACTATTTTTACCAAAGTTGTATATGTCGATAGTTGGGAATTTCATGAAATACAACGCTTTTGTTTTTGGGGGAACAATAGAACTAATGGTAACCAAATAATAGATCAATATTATAGTAAATAAATTGAATTTCATTAGATATTCAGAACATAAAATTTTAACCATTATTATTTACTAGTTTGAATTTGATGATAATCATTGGTGGTTATTAGTTTTGAATACTAGAGAAAGGTGAGATTGATATAAGGGATTGGGATACAGTTGAGAATATTTTACTCAATAAAAACTTCTAAAAGAAAATTTAAATATTAATGGTGGTACAAATAATTTAATTTCAGAAAACATAGGATGATTCAATGGCCACATGTGAAGAATATTTAAAAATATTGTCTAAGTGTGCACCAAATTGTATTTGGATCCATGATTTTAAAATTAATTGATTTTAAACAGGATTGAAATAATGCTAATGAAGGGAATTCTCCCCAAAAAAATTTTAAATTTATGTTATATGTAATTATTATTATAGTTTTTTATGACATTTATTTGCCTCTAGATGAAAAGTGTGAGACGTGGTCTGGGTTTCTACCAATAGAAATGTAGTCAACTTAGAATTTTATAAATATTCCCTCATCATGTTACAAGTATGCTAAAAAAATTTACTGATTGTTCAACAACATCTAGAAATTTATAGTAGCATTTTATGTTTGTTCATTTAGAATGTGACTATAATGAATACTGTCTTAATGAATCCTATAATACCATAATATTTTAGAATATATATTTATATATATGAAATATAAGTATTATGTTGTATTTTCCACACAACGACGTTTCTATATGATCTATGACATAGTGAAAATTTATAATCAATTAATAAAAATATAATTTATTAATATTAATAACAAAATTAAGAAAAAATAGGTATAGATGATTTAAAAAATTCATTTTAATTATTAATTAATAGTAAATTGGTATGCAATTTTCATTAAAATCATGTTATGCTTCTAAAAGGTATTTTCTCCATAAATGGTTCTTATTATAGTTTAAATGGACGTAAATTATAATAAATTTCTAATATTTATATTAATTATAATTATTTAAATTAATATCATATTTTAAATTAGTATTTTAATATTATCTTATGTATATTTTGTAGGGTTTCTCAAAAAATATTTGTTTTTGGATGAAAAGTTTAAAATTATAATTAATATATAATAATATTCATAATAAAATATTTTTAAAATAAGTTTACAAAATTATCCATTAATTATTAATAATATAATTAATTATATAACAATATTCATAATAATATATTTTTATATTTTTTTTGATTAAAAAAATATTTTCTAAAAATGATTTTTTTGTCCAATGTGATTTTATAATAAAAAATAAATTATTTTCATTTCTATAATTTATTGACTTAAATTAATAGATTATATATTCAATAATATATTTTAACATTCATTTTATGTCTTTTAAAAGGAATATAATGTTAGTAATTTTTTTTTATTCTTAATGATTAATATTTCTAAAATAGGTAATCATGATGAATTGAAAGCATATTTAAAATTAAATTATACTACTTATAAAAATCTCATATTTTAAGATGGAATCCATATTTTATGTCACTAAAATAATTATTATTTAATTGGTCCATCTTTATTTTTTTCTGAAAGATAATAGCACAAAAATTTATATATTTTTTAACCATGGGAGAGGTTAAACCAAGTTTATTGTGTTATAAACCATGAAATAATAATGGTATTTCCATCAAAACCTATATTATTTTAATTTAATTAATATATTTAAATCATATATAATTAAAAATTTTAATAAACAAAAAATTTGAGCTAATTTACCAGGATAGTGACCATATATAATTTTTACCTTTGAGAAAATTGATGTGTGTCTCTTACCTAACTTATAAAAAGGACCCTAAGCTCCTCCACTTAAGTAAAAAAATTTATAATGATATAATTTTCAATATCATGTCCTAATTCTTCCAATAAAACTTCCCTTCATCCCAAATCATATTTTATTCTACAAATACCAATCCATTAGGGATTAACAAGTAGTTGAAATGAGGTCTCTCAACGAAGAAGAATAAATAATAACCATGATCTTTCAATTTTATTTCATCATACACATTATATAAGAGTCATGTATCAGTACTTAAATAATGAATATATTATCATAAATATATTAAGATATAATTAGGATGATTAAATAATAATTTAACAACCCTTATTAATCTAATGTGAGATTAATGTATCGCTTGATCGTACAAGTGGACTATCACCTCCACATAGAGAAATAATTTATTTTCATAAACATTTTTATGGATAGTTAATAATAGGGGTTTAAGGTTTATATTTTATATTTGTGAACTAATTATAATTCCATATGTATATATTCATATCTTACTTCTTCAAATATGATCTATTGGTAAAAAAATAATATCGCACATACATATGTTTAGACTGCTACCTCCATGAAGTAATGTGATTTGTTTATCTTTTTCTCTTTAATTGGATGGTAATAAGAATATATTTAATTAAAATTATAATATTAAGGAAATAATATAAAATTTATAATGTTTATATATAATTTACCTTTCATTCATTCCTTCCATTAATAAATGGATGCATCACTCGTGCGTACATGTATATTTTTAAGTCCACAAAGTGATATAATTCATTTTTCATCAATAATTAAAATGAATGGTAATAAAAATGTATATAATTAATTAATATGGTATTTGTATCATTATTATTATATTTAATATATAATAACCATGTTCTCATTTCAAGGACCAAAAAGTATAAACTAAAACAAAAATGAAAAATTATGTTTTTCATACAAGGAATGATGATTTTAATAAAGAACTACTGATAGACTAGTCATGAAATGACATAAGGGGATTATATATGATTTTATATTTAGAAATATAATCCTTTATATAATTATAATAAATCTTATTTTAATATATTTGGAGGTAATATAGTTAAAAATTATGTTGAATATATGATAACGGTTTCATTGTTTCCGTTTCAAATTCATGAGACTTATTTGATATTATGAGCCATTATTTCTTTTAGGTGTTGTGATTAGTGACTAATGAATGTAAATAAGAGTTTAAATGAAATTAATGGGGTTTTACGTTTTAGATCAAAATAATATTTTTGAGATAAAGTAACTATATAGGAATGATAAAAAACATATAAAAAATGTATGGGACATCAGTGCATGTGTTCCGGAGACTTGTTACTATACAATAGTTTTTTATTATATTAGTATCACTAAAGAAAACAAAATGATTATTTTTATCCCATATTATTATTATTATAGGGGAGCATATGGACTTCTCAATACATACAAAGGCTTTGATACTCATTTGGATAAGTTATCATTGTTTATGGAGTTAAATTGTTTATTTAACTTCTATAGTGTTTTTGAGTTATTGAATGATATGTCTTATAATATCACCATAAAAAATATTATTTAAAAATTAATAATAAATGTAATATAGTGAATTTTTTTTCAATAATACACCTCCTCACTCATTGAATCACAGTATTCTTATGTCTATCATAATTTGTATCAGATCATGTTTTCTCTAAAGATTGAGATGTGTTTTGTTTTTTATTAATATATTTTTTGAAACAAATATTTAATTTGAGTATTTCCTTCTATATTAGAATTGAGGTAGTTTTCATGTTTTTTAAGGTCATCAGGGATGTTTTATTATGATCTAGATAATTATATCCATTATGGAAATTATTAATTTTTTAAATTGAGTATAATTTTCAATATTTATTATGAAATGTAAAATATTTTCAAAAATAATGCTACCAAAAAATATTAGATACACAACACACATTCATTACATTTATTTCTAAATACTCCCCTATAATCCATAATGCCTAAATAAAATATAAACCATGTTAATGATGCATCCCCACTTTATAATATTAAACTTATCCTAAATCTCAATAGGTTATTCCATAAGCATCCAATAATTCACTCTATCATTATATTTGGAATTTATTATTTGTGTGTAATCGTAATGAAATAAAAAAATTAAAAAAAATGAGAAATTCGTGCATATTAATTATATTTTTTTATGAATAAGGATTAGATACACAACCTCACCAACACACCCCACACATAAATAGTTATAATGAAGTTATGACACAACTTACTATCATGACTAAACCTCCACTACAAATAATAAGAGTACAACACCCTTTGAACTTAACAACCAATAATATTGAGTTTAGTAGTATGGATTACCCATTACATACATTCTAATTATCTTTTGGTTATATAGTCTAACAGAATTACGGAAAAATCATTAAATAAGAAAGCGGAAACTTACACACAATGTATATATTTTTCAAAGAGACAAGGATTTATGATTAAAACCTTGTTCCAATTAAGTATAAAAACTTTTCTTTTAAAATTATACCATAGTAGAATTGTTTTTCCTTTTAATATTTCATAATCATCATTTGATCATATAAAAAAGTATTTTACAATTAATGAAGAACACACAAAATCATAGTAAGGTATATATAAATATATTAAACCAATTAATCCAGTTAAAAATAAGAAAACCATGGAAATGAATACCTTTTAGAAAATAAATAATTGAACAAATAAATAAAACACATACAAAACTTAACATCATCAAGTAATCTAAAAAAACCATGGATACCCAGTTTAAATAATATGAAAATGACAATGGTATCCTGATGTACATGAGAAATCTTGAAAAAATCATTGAAAATAAAACATTTCTACATTAAAAGGTAACAAAATTTTCTATAATCAGGAAATAAAAATATGTATATAAACCCCTTTGAATAGATGAAACTTGTATCATGGGAAACGATATTCATATCCCTTATTTACTCCGGTGTTACTAGCATCCGAATAAAGAATTATGATACCGAAACTTTATATACATAAATATCACATCTTATTGGATTAATATTCCATAAATATCATTATGATTCACACCAAAAAACATTAATGATTACTTTCTTTAGAAACATTGACATGTAAAAAGTTAGAACAAAAAAGTTCTAAATTATCTCCCTATATTATTTACGTCTAACACTATTCATAGAGATATTGGACTTAAAAAAATCATCATATCATTGAGAAAGTGAAATATATTTAAGGATTATTTCATATGTTTAGTAAGGTTAATAAAGGGAGATAACAATGATCATATAATAATAACATGGTAATACATCTATTTGAAAATAGTTTATCAATTTAAAACCACACAAAATGATTAATATACCATAATCCTAAGTCAAGGCCTAACTATTGGAAGTTCATAAAACCTAATCATTATGTAATCAATAAACATTTTCCATTATAAAATGTCAAAAACAAAATGTAATTTCATAATAGAGGGGACTAAATCAGGGAATAATCATAATAAAAAAACATTTTTTATCAAATCTAACCCCTAAGATATTTATAACTTGTGTAGATTGGGCTAACCACCAAGGTACCTTCTTCGGGAATAGGATAACCTCCCTTACTGCTACCTTTTTGGATTGGGATTATCTCTTTTGTGAAATATTTTTGGGATTGGGATTACATCATGTCATGCTTTGAGATCATAAAACATTTATTGTTTTCCAATGAATTATTTGTTCAAAATAGACTCACTTATTACAAAATCAAAATTCTTTAATAAGTATACTAAAATATTAGAAAAACAGTTATTATTTTAACATATCATAACTCATGGAATAGAAATTGCGGTTTATCAATATTTCATCATTATAATCATAATCCATCAATCAAAATCATAATATTGGTATCATATAATTATTTTCCTAGGGAATCATAAGTAATATAAAAGTATGTTATCATAGATGAATATTCCCATTAAAAGATCATTTGAAAATTAATTGAGGAAAATAAAATATGAATTTTGAAATAAGTTGTTTTAAATATAATAATTTTCAACATAATATTTAGTAAATAATGTTTTTTAATGAAACATTATTATATTCAATTGTATCTATAATGCACTGAGAGGTCATGATTGTGGAAACTTCCATCAGGGAATGTGTGTTAAAATAATGACACCATTTAAATTTTCCATAAAAAGTCAAAACATAATCATTAGAAAAATGACATAGAGAGTCCTTTTAATGGTATTTATATTAATTAGATCATGGTTAAAAATGATTTCAAAAACTCTAAGTTTAATGTTAAAATAATTCTTCATAATATTTTAATGAAAACATGGACATAGAAAAAATATATTTCCAATCAAAGTGATATTTGTAGTTTTCCAAAAAAAATCATTTTGACACTCGAGTTCATACATACTAGAAGAAATAAAATATTCAATCTAGAGAAATATATTTTTTGGTATAAATGTCATTGTATTTTGGAGATATATATCTTATAAAATCAATATTAGAAGTTGAAGTTTCAAAAATTAGGATTGTAACATAAAAGACTAAACTCATATTTAACAATTTATATAAGAATTATATATGGCCCCAGCCTTAAAACTTACTTAATCTTGATTTATTACAAGATTACACATTGAGGATCTTTTCAGGTTTAGAGTTTTAGGGAATTAGATCATAAAACTTGCATTACATTCCACATTTAAACAAAGTTCTTACATAAAAGATAATATTGATTTTTCCCATCAACAGAAACATATTTAAAATAAAACATGGATTCTTTCTTGACACTTCCTTAACACTATCATCATATCATGTACCTTTCCCATGACATGTGAAAAACATTTCAAAAGAATGGGATGAGAATAAAAAGCTCAGTAAGGGTTATAAAAAGTATTGAAAGGAAACATGAGTACATATATACAAAAGAATGAAATCATACTTTATCCATAAAATATAAGAACTATAAAATAACTCATAAAATCATGAATAAATCAATGAAATCATAAGACATAAAGGTAACTTGAGGCATTCATAACATTCTTACGTAGGGAGTAACCCTCTCAGTTATGTTTGGAATACCCATCAAAGTATATTCCCTAAATCTCTTCGAATAAACCTTAAAGTTTTAATCCTTCGCATTACCCAATTCATTGGAGAGCTATATCGGGCTCACCCGCCCTTAGTTTATCACGGAACCACCCGTCTTCATAATAGTGCCAAAGAACCACAACATAATCGTATCACATATAACATGCATAATGGAAACATAACATTTCCACTTTTCAATCACAAGATATTAATACAACATATTGATATAAAAACATTTACGAAAACCATTTTCAAAACCAAAAGAAATGAAAAGTAAAACATGGTATTTATTTTTCATTCAATAAAAGTTAGGGCATGTAGAGTAAGCCAAAACTCAAATAATGATCACGGCGGTGGAGAAGTCGTTGTCGCCACGTATGTACAACAAAAAAACATTCCCTTTTGTCGTTTAGTAAATTCTTTGTATAAAAAGATTCCTTTTGAATAAATTTAAAAGTCAAAGGGTTTTATACACTATATAAAATGATGTTGTGTATAAAACAAAATATGCCTCAATGAAAGGATATTGAGACGATATCCTAGGAATATGGATAAATCAATTACATAATTATGTGTCACAAAAGAATACACAAAATATAAGTGGATATTAAGTGTAAAACAATCAGAGGCCATTCACACATATTCATAGAACAACATATTCAAGGATTACAAGTTTATCCCAAAGAATCAAAATTTGGTTAAGAAGTTCCCTTGCAAAAATTTGACAGCATAACAGCGTCACTTCAAACTTTAGAAAATGGGTTTATGAGAGCGATAATGGGTATCATATCTCTTGAACATAAAATTTACGGCAATAAGGATATATAAGAACATATCCCCACATAATAAGATGAAAATTAAAAGACATAACTAAAGAAGTCTTTTAAATAGAGGAGGGTGAAAGGTTCCCTTACCGATTTGGGTAACTTTCGAAACGTACACCCCATGAAAGTATGACTATAAAACATTGATGTAAATACTCATAAAAGAAATTATGTTACCCAAAGTGTATAATAATGGACAGTACATACACCACTCAAAAGGAAATATTGGAAAATGTAGTATGAATCTCGCAAATACACAATGTGAGATAAAAATCCCCTTATGAAATTTCGGCAGCCTAACGACGCCAATTAAAACTTCCAAAATGGATTGATGAGAGAAAATAGGGTCTCTTATAAAATGAACATAAAAATTACAGTAATATTAATATAAAATAATATCCCAATCATAATAAAGATTAGCTTAAAAGGAATGACATAAAAGAGTGTACTTTAAAAGAAAGAGAGAGGTAGGATCCCTTACCTCGGGTCCGAATTGACTCAATCGTTCTTTAACCACCTGAATAATAAAAATGAGTTAATTTATACTTTCTTAAGAACATTTTTCATGTTCATTATTCCTTTTCTATCACTTAATACCATTCTATGAACACTATGTAATTATTAAAGTTAATAATGGTCATTTTGTAGATCATTGCTACTTGAGTCAAAAATAAACTCATTATAATTAGAAGTTTTTCATGTGGTAAAATATATATTATATCCAGAATTATATTAATTATTTAGAAATCATATATATCATATATATCCATTATATACATGCATTTATAATATTACATAACATTTAGAGGTAAGAAATGAAATTCACCGTTCATGGAGACGGTAAGCCATACGTGCGCATGAACGCTTCTTCCATTTCTATTTATTATTTAATGGAATTAAAACATAATGATACATAATATTATTATAATTACAGTATGGTATCTTATATAATATCATTAAATATATCATTTATACGTACCTCATATTGTATTAATGAAACAAATCACTTTGAGGGGGCGGTAGTCCGCACTTCCTAAAATAAAGATATCACGTTTAACCATAATGGAAACCATAAAGGTATGCCATAAATGAAAAATACATAAGATTAAGTAAAACATAAACATATTATATATCATATATAAATATAGTGACTTCTTGATTTCCACCTTTGAGAGTGTTAAAAGAATATTGAACAATCATCGTTTCGTGAAGCATAAATTCACCATCCATAGAAACAGTATGTTTATTAACCATTAGATGTAGGTTTGTGTAAGTGTAGATCGAATCCTTCCTATAACAAAATCCTAGTATATTTAAGATACTGTAGTTGTTACAAAAGAAATTAATAAAAAGATATTAGGGGGTTGGATAAGCAAAATAATACAAAAGAACACAAGTGAAGACATTACCTTAAAATCGGGCATTTCTCTTTGATTTGAGCTCAAAGGCTTCCTTGGGAAGACTTATGCCCAAAGTGAGGATTCTATGAGTAATAGAGGAATGTGGAGAGTAAAAATGAGTAGGGTTTGGCCGAGTCAAAGGCTTAAGAGGTGTGGGTAAGGTAGTAGAGGTGGGGGCCTTTTATAAAAGGAGAGGAGGGGCACTCTTGGAAAGTTACAAAATGTTACTTTATTTTCATATGAGTTTCTGATTTTAAAGGTCCCACATTGATGTATTTATAGGATAAGGTGGTAAGGGTTCGAAATATACGCATCCAATAGGTCTTTTACAAGTCTATGTTATAGTTTTAACATTATCTTTTCATTTTATTTAAATCCTTTATTAATGAGGTAATCTCTTTATCATCATGATGTCATAAATAATTTGATTTATTTAATGTCTAAAAATTATAAATAAACTATCATGATGTAGTAAATATTTTTATCTTTCTAATGAATATTTATAGTAAAGAATATGACTTGTATAACCCCATTTAACAATTGTTTTAGTAAAACAACTCATGCTTGTGACATTTTTATTTTAACTTAAAATAAAAAGTTATTTATGTCATTTTCCAACCAATGTGGCTCCATGGGGTCTGCAAGATGACCCATGGATTTTCCTGGTCGGCCATGACACATCCAATTAGGGTAGGACATGTGTCTAGGTCATTTCATATTATTAAAACATTATTTTTACCTTAAATTACACTAATTACCTATAATTGCGATTAACAACATAAAAGTTACTATTCACCAAAAAATTATTTTAATCCCATTAAACCACATTTTACATCCAAATGACAAACATGTATGTCGGATTTTTGAAATTCAAAAAACAAAAGTGGTAAAGTTTCATTTAAACGAAAAATCAGTTTTTAAACTACCACTTAGTGGTTTCACTATTCATAAAAAATTGAAGTTTTTTAGAAAAATACCAAAAATTCACCCTAAGATATATTTGATATTCCGAATTCAAAAATTATGTCTATTTTACAAAATTCAAAACATATATGTTGAATTAATTAATTTAAAAATTAATTCCGTCTGTCAAAACAAATAGCGTGTTTTTAAGAAACAATATCTATTAAAAGATTGACACTAGTTTAAGTCCAATTTCAATGTAAAATTAATTCCAATGACCACAATTAGATTAAATGGTAAAAATATATTCTAAATACACTTTAATATAAATTAAAAATAAAATCTATCTATATAAATAAATCTTATTAAAAGGAGGTTTTGAATTAAAATGAAACATTTTCAATAAAAATGATCTTTATCGGAAAAATAAAAACATTTTACACAAAGTAAATTTTGATGTCCAGATTCTAAAGAAGGATTTTATTTTGTCAAATACAACAAATAAAATTTTCAAAAGTATATTTAAAAAGGGTTCTCCGTCAAAAGGCGGTTAATCGTCCTTTTAATGAATATTAGAAGATTTATGCTTAAAATTGGATTCATTTGAATTTTAAGCCTCCAACATTTATTGGATAAAAGTAAAAATATTTGACAAACATATATAATCATTTTGTAGTTAGTTCCTTTCATTTCCTCCATTACAATGGCTAGGCGTTAACTTCCTTTTAAAATAATATTATTTTATTATTAGAGTGCAACGTAAGATTTCAAAGAAACTAGTTGTTGCGTATTGGGTACGCCCTCGAGCATAGCATTCACTTTAAAGTATTATTAATATTTTATTCAAAAATATGGATAAATATGAGAATTTCATATTCTTTATTTACCTGGGGTGGTACATCCTTCCCCCTTTTGGGAATTGCGTCCTCGCAATTTTAAAATTGTGCATGGAAGCATCATTGAAAATCACACATCGGAACAAGAGTCAGTAAAACTATCACTTTAAAAGAATGGGAGAGAAGAACCAATGGCACCTGAGTTAACCCATACTAGGATTACAAGTATGAAAATATGGATATGAAGGAAAAAAAAGGGTCATGTTCTGATGGAGAGTGATAGTAAACATGTCTAGGAGAAATTTAACAATAAGAATATCAAAAACTTGTGATGGGTTAAATGATATTTGATTCCCCAGTAAGAAAAATTAACAGACAACATTTTTTTTAAGATACTTTTCATTGAGGAATTTATTTCTAAGCTTAACTAAAACATAAGGAATCATAATTAATTGTCATGTTGACATTCAAATTTTACTAGATTTCTTACACAAACTAATATTTTCTCCAAAATATGAGTAGTTAGGATGACTTGTTGACATTAAGAGAGCTATAATCAACTTCTAGGGAACCACCTAATCCATAAAAGTGAACTATATACTTCCCATGTCTTGAGAACTTAACCAAAACTAAAACCCAAAGTTCAACAAAGACCATTCAATTAACATCTATCCATAAAATTCTACAAAGTAAATCAAACTAATATTGAAACCCAATTCTCTGAAGGATTTAATCACATAGTCTCCTAAGATAAATTTTAAAAATTTTCTCCAAAATAACATCAGTTACTCTTATAGTCTTATACTAAAAAGTAATTAACCTAATCACATATCCTCCATGATAGGCTAATCATTTCCATTGATAACCAAAAAAATCAACTTACTCTTAATTCATAAAATCATCTATCTAAAATGAATCATTCAAACTAACCAGGGACTTCACATAGTCCAGTGGTAGGCGATAAATACCAGTTGTAATTTGGTTGTGGGTTCGATTCCCGTAGCTTCGTCCGACGCGATGGGTTGTCACACTGTCTGCATGTTGTCCCTTTTCAAAAACTATATAATTTTATAACATTCCTCAAAAAGAGATAAATTCATCAAAAATAACCATAACATATTTTAACCACAAAGGTTATCTGATAACTTCCATTTTACAACCCAAAATGTATTAACCAGTAATTGCCTCAAATTCAAGGATCATATAAACCGAAATGATTCTTTATAACTATATCCACAAAAGAAAGGATAATTATTCCTTGAATAAAATTTTCGTATATCAGACATCAGGGTTACTATAAAAATTCTTCTAATGTAACCCCATCATCAAAAGAGACTAAATATATCTAAGAATTTCACCATCCTAAAATCTACCATAAATCTTGAATCCCTTATATGATGACTTCTTACTCATTCAACATTCTTCATGATCCATTAGCCATTCCTTTTCAACTTATTCTGAAATAATTCTTTCCTAAAATCAAAATCATTAATCAAATCCTAAGATTCCAATAATAGGAAAACATATGTTAAGAAATATTTCATACCTCTCATTCTTCATTGTTAGTTTCATAATCCTCAATCGGAATGGCATTAGGTATTGGTAAATGAATATTTGTACGATCATGGTGACCCATTCCCAAAACTTCTTTGTAGGGCATCTGTTTGCATAATGACCATGCACACCGCATTTAAAACATTCATTTGATCATTCAGAAAGAACTTATTTCCCTTTCCTAGTGTCAACTAGATGCTTCCTTTTTCCATGGCAGGTTCTTGCTTTATGACCTTCATTTCCACATCTATAGCATCTTTCTGTCCCTTTGAAACATTTTCCTATGTGTTTCTTTCCACATATTTGACACACAGGTTTTTGAACATACTTACCTTTATGATTATTACCTAAACATCCGTAGGGATTTTTTTCTCGTATATACGATGCCTTATAAAAATCACTACGGTTCAGGTGGTCAATCATGACTCCAGATAGTTGGTTGAGGATATCCACAAGAGTTCACATTGAAGCTCCCATATCATTCAATTTTTTTTTCATAAAACCATCACAGTTTTCTTCAAATCCACGGTTACTTTAGTGCCTGCTATATCCAGCCATTTACTAAAACCAAAAAGGTCAGTGTGAGTATATCTGCAAAATCATCAAATAAAAAAGAGGAAGATAAACACTAAGATATACTTATCCAAGTTATCTGAAACTCATTCTATCTTTAAAAAAACGATGACTCCATCTAATATACTAAACATTGTGGTTATACACAACTTGTCACTTTTTCTCAAAAAACACTCTAACCTCTAAAGTTATCTAAACCGACCTATGATACCAACTATGAGGCCCCAGCCATAAAGCTTACTTAATCTTGAGTTATTACAATATTACACATTGAGGATCTTTTCAGGTTTAGAGTTTTATAGAATTAGATCATAAAACTTGCATTACATTCCACATTTAAACAAAGTGGTTACATAAAAGATAGTATTAATTTTTTTCCCATCAACGGAAACATATTTAAAATAAAACATGGATTCTTTCTTGAGACTTCCATGAAACTATCATCATATCATGTACCATTCCCTTGACTTGTGAAAAAGATTTCAAAAGCTTAGGATGAGCATAAAAAGCTCAGTAAGGGTTATAAAAAGTATGGAAAGGAAACATGAGTACATATATACATAAGAATGAAATCATAATTTACCCATAAAACTTAAGCACTTTAACATACCTCATAAAATAATGAATAAATCATATAAATCATGATACATAAATGTAACTTGAGGCATTCATAACATTCTTACATATGGAGTAACCCTCTCAGTTATGTTTGGAATAACCATCACAGTATATTCCCTAAATCTCTTCGGAGAAACCTTAAAGTTTAACTCATTTGTGTTACCCAATTCATTGGAGAGCTATATCGGGCTCACCCACCTTTAGTTTATCACGGAACCACCCATCTTCATAACAATTCCAAATAACCATAACATAATCGTATCACATAAAACATGCATAAAGGAAACATAACATTTCAACTTTTCAATCACAAGATATCAATACAACATATTGATATAAAAACATTTATGAAAACCATTTTCAAAACCAAAATAAAGGAAAATTAAAACATGGTATTTATTTTTCATTCAAAAAATGTTGTGGCTTGTATAGGAAGGCGAAACTCAAATAATGGTCCTGGCGGCGGAGAAGTCGTTGTCGCCACGTATGTACGACAAAAAAAACATTCCCTTTTGTCGTTTAGTAAACGCTTCGTATAAAAATATTCCTTTTGAATAAATGTAAAAGTCAAAGGGGTTTATATACCGTATAAATGGAAGTTGTGTATAAAACAAAATATGCCTCAATGAAAGTAGATTGAGATGATGTCCCTTAAAAAGACGGTATCCTTGGATTAAGGATAAATCAATTACATAATTATGTGTGACAAATGAATACACCAAATATAAGTGGATATTAAGGGTAAAACAATCAGAGTTCATTCAAATATATTCATATAACGACATATTCAAGGAGTACAAGTTTATACCAAAGAATCAAAATTGGGTTAAGAAGTTCCCTTTCAAAAATTTGATAGCCAAATGGCATCACTTCAAACTTCAGAAAACGAGTTGATGAGAGAGATAAAGGGTATCTCATCTCTTGGAAATAAAATTTACGGCAATAAAGAAATATAAGAACATATCCCCACATAATAAGATGAAAATTATAAGACATAACAAAATAAGTCTTTTAAAATGGGGAGGGTGAAAGGTTCCCTTACCGATTTGGGTAACTTTCGAAACGTACACCCCATGAAAGAAGGAGTATACAAAATTGATGTAAATACTCATAAACGAAATTATGTTACACAAATAGTATAATAATGGATAGTACATACACCACTCAAAATGAAATATTGGAAAATGTAGCATGAATCTCACGAAAACACAATGTGAGATAAAAAGCCGCTTATGAAATTTCAGCAGCCTAACAGCGCCAATTAAAACATCCAAAATGGGTTGATGAGAGAAAATAGGGTCTCTCATAAAATGAACATAAAACTTAAACGAAGATTAATATAAAATAACATCCCAATCATAATAAAGATGAGCTTAAAAGGAATGACATAAAAAAGTGTACTTAAAAAGAAAGAGAGAGGTAGGATCCCTTACCTCAGGTCCGACTTGACTCGATCGTTCTTTAACCTCCTGAATAATAAACATGAGTTAATTTCTACTTGATTAAGAACTTTTTTCAAGTTCATTATTCCTTTTCTATCACTTACTACCATGATATGAACACTATGAAATTATTAAAGGTAATAATGGTCGTTCTGTAGATCATTGCTACTTAAGTCAAAAATACACTCTTTATAATTAGAAGTTGTTCATGTGGTAAAATATATATTATATCCAGAATTATAATAATTATTTAGATATCATATATATCATATATATCCATTATATACATTCATTTATAATATTACATAACATTTAGAGGTAAGAAATGAAATGCACTGTTCATGGAGACGGTAAGACATATGTACGCATAGACGCTAATTCCATTTCTATTTCTTATTTAATGGAATTAAAACATAATGATACATAATATTATTATAATTCCAGTATGGTATCATATATAATATCATTAAATATATCATTTATATGTACCACATATTGTATTAACGAATCAAATCACTTTGAGGGGGTGGTAGTCCGCACTTCCTAAAATGAAGATATCACGTTTCACCATAATGGAAACCACAAAGGTAAGAAATAAATGAAAAATACATAAGATTAAGTAAAAAATAAACATAATATATATCATATATAAATATAGTGACATCTTGATGTCCACCTTTGAGAGTGTTAAAAGAATATTGAACAATCATCGTTTCGTGACGTAGAAATTCACCATCCACAGAAACAGTATGTTCATTAACGATTAGATGTAGGTTTGTGTAATTGTAGCTCTAATACTTCCTATAACAACATACTAGTATATTGAAGATATTTTATTTGTTACAAAAGAAATTAATAAAAAGATATTAGGGGGTTGGAGAAGCAAAATAAAACAAAAGAACACAAGTGAAGACATTACCTTAAAATTAGGTATCTCTCTTTGATTTGAGCTCAAAGGCATCCTTGGGAGGACTTCTGCCCAAAGTGAGGCTTATATGAGTAATAGAGGGATGTGGAGAGACAAAATGAGTAGGGTTTTTCCGAGACAAAGGCTTTAGAGGTGTGGGTAATGTGGTAGAGTTGGGGGGCCTTTTATAAGAGGAGAGGAGGGGCACTCTTGGAACGTTACGAAATGTTACTTTATTTTCAAATGAGTTTCGGATTTTAAAGGTCCCACCTTGATGTATTTCGAGGATAAGGCGGTAGGGGTTTGAAATATACTCATCCAATAAGACTTTTACAAGTGTAAGTTATAGTTTTAACATTATCTTTTGATTTTATTTAAATCCTTATTAATGAAGTAATCGCAGTATCATCATGATGTCATTAATAATTTACTTTATTTAATTTCTAAAAATTATAAAAAAAACTATCACGATGTAGGAAGTCTCTATATCTTTCTAATGAATATTTATAGTAAAACATATGGCTTTTATAACCCCATTTAACAATTTTTTTAGTAAAACAACTCATGCTTGTGACATTTTTATTTTAACTTAAAATAAAAAGTTATTTAGGTCATTTTCCAACCAACATGGCTCCATGGGGTCCCCATGTTGACCCATGGATTTTCTTGGTCGGCCATGACACATAAATTGAGGGTAGGACATGTGTCTAGGACATTTCATATTACTAAAACATTATTTTTACCTTAAATTACAGTAATTACCTCTAATCGTGATTAAAAACTTAAAAGTTACAATTCAACAAAAAATTATTTTAATCCCATTGAACCAAATTTTACATCCTAATGAAAACCATGTATGTCAGATTTTTGAAATTCACAACAGAGAAGTGGTAAAGTTTCATTTAAATGAAAAATCAAATTTTAAACTACCACTTACTGGTTTCACTATTCATCAAAAATTGATGTTTTTCAAAAAAATACCAAAAATTCACCCTAAGCTATATTTGATATTTCGAATTCAAAAATGATGTCTATTTTAAAATATTCAAAACATTTATGTTTCATTAATTAATTTAATAATTAATTCCCACTGTCAAAACAAATAGCGTGTTTTTAAGAAACAATATCTATTAAAAGATTGACACTAGTTTAAGTCCAAATTCAAAGTGAAATTAATTCCAATAACCACCATTAGATTAAATGGTAAAAATACATTCTAAATACAGTCTAATATAAATTAAAAATATAATCTATCCATATAAATAAATCTGATTAAAAGGAGGTTTTGAATTAAAATGCAACATTTTCAATAAAAATATTCTTTATCGGAAAAATAAAAAAATATTAGACAAAGTGAATTATGATGTCTAGATTCTAAGGAAGTATTTTATTTTTTCAAATACAATATATAAAATTAGAAAAAGTATATTTAAAAAGGTTTCTCCATCAAAAATCGGTTAATCGACTTTTTAATGAATATTAGATGATTTATGCTTAAAATTGGATTCATTTACATTTTAAGCCTCCAACATTTATTGGATAAAAGTAAAAATATTTGACAAACATATATAATCATTTTGTAGTTTGTTCCGTTCATTTCTGCCATTACAACGTCTAGGCGTTAACTACATTTTAAAATAATATTATTTTATTATTAGAGTGCAACATAAGATTTCAAAGAAACTAGTTGCTGCGTATTGGGTATGCCCTCGAGCATAGCATTCCCTTTAAAGTATTATTAATATTTTATTCAAAAAAAGGATAAATATGATAATTTCATATTCTTTATTTACCTGGGGTGTTACAAACTCTATCCAAATTTATAATATATTTTTATTTCCTATAATTTATAAAAAAGAATATATATACATATAATATCATATATGATCCCCTCTATATAGTTCAACATTAAATTATTAATAATTAATTATTAAAATTGTCATTTCTAGTTGTTAACAATTTTTATGAAGAATGTTTCATCTTGAAAGTTCTACTTTGTGACCATTGATAAAGGATAAATTATATCAAGCATGATAATAATGATATGAATATTATATATATATATATATAATCATCCAAAAAATGTTTTAGAGTAATGATTAAATTAAATTGTCCATGTAGACGACAATCTATAAATATGCATGAATGTTGATTAAATTTTTAATTGATAAGATAGAATGAAAGATAAATATTTTTCATAATTAAATAATAATAATAATGTTTTTAATATCATATATAATTTTTATATCAATGATTATAAAAATTTATGTGTGGACATGATGGAAAATGGTTGAAATATCTGTGTAGAGGCAGTAGTCCACACGTATGCACGAGAGACACATTAATTTCCCAATTCTTATAAAAGATGTGGAAAACATTGTAAAATTATATTAATAACATGTTATTATGTTTAATATTATAGATTTTTTATTTTAAATTGTTATAAAAGATTTATATAATGTTGATGAAGATGTAAAATAGAAAGATCATGGTTATGAGTTATATATCATCGTTTATAAATCTCATTTTGATATCACACTAATACCTGAATGTATTGTATTATGATTGATAGAGGAAGTATAATAATTTTATTGGGATATTATAAATGGATTTTCAAATGCAATGTAAGTGTTAATTGGTTATTTATCTATGGCGAATATAGGGGCAAGGGTTTCCTTTTATAAGTTTAGGAGAGGACTCACAAGTAATTTCTTAAAAGATGTAATTATAATAATAATTTATTCAATCCAAATGGAACCAAAATGAATAATATTTTAAAATAATTTATGATATGGTATATAAATATATATGCTATACAATTTAGACATTTTTATGAGGAACAATTACCCTTATCTTTTGATTTAACCCCCTTAAAATATGTATAAACCGTACAAAAGATAACAATATTTTCTCAAATTTTAATATTTATTTTAATGAAACATGAATTTGGAATCATTTATTATTTTTGATGATATAACTAAAAAAATAGAATCTGCATTATGAAATTCTATTTTAATAAGTGGTATAAATTAAATTTAAAATAAACAAGGAAAACACATTGAAAAAGGGTTTTCTAGATCAAATAAAATTTTAATTATAATTTTTGATGTTAAAAAACTAATCATTATGTAGTTAAAAAATATATTTATTATATTATATTAAAAAAATTAAATAATTAAATTTTTTTATCTTTTAAAACATGGTACTTTTCGAATACATTAATAGAGATTGTAGTTTTATATAAAACATGCAATTTTCTAATTTAAAGATGCAATAATTAATTCATAACATCTAAAAAATTTACCCCATCTTATTTTTCATATGATGATTTCAAAAATGATACCTTTTTTTATAAAATAAAATTTATAAATATGGAAGTAGTATTATAATATCCATGAATAAAATATAATAAAAACTATTTTTGATGAATCCATATTTATGAAACAATAGTTTTCTTTAATGAAAATTTAGTACGTATTTATTATGAAATAATAGTTATATTTTTATTATATAAATCCTATAACATCCTCACCTGAACCACTTATTTTAAGCCGGAGTGTAACATGACCTCACACTCCCCTCTATGTACTCAAGAGTCTATTGATTAGTAGTGAGGGTCTGAATCTGATAATGTGGATAATAGACCCCCCAGTATCAAGTAATATTATTAATAATAAACAAAAAATAACATAATAAAAAATCATAGAATGAATGTGGAATGATTGAATAAATGTCATTAATTATAGGTAAAATAAATCTCTCAAAATTTTCAATCTTGTTCATGAAAAATAATGGAGATAAACTAATAAAGGAAAAATATTTGGTCTCACCAGTATCTATCACATCCCACCTCCAGATCCACCCTCATCAGCATAGTAGTCTTCCAGAGAGTCATTTCCATTATTTATATTCCTAACGAAATCTCCAAGTGAAACAAAAGGTGTGAGTACAAGACTCAGTAGAGCACCAACAATGTGTCCTTAACCTGATGTTCCCAAGTATAAAAATTTATTCTATAATAATAATAAATACGTAACATGCATATTGACACACAATCCAAAACAGAGCAGTTGAGGGCTAACCAAGCCTCCAAAAAACCCCCAATCCTACCATTTTAGATCTATTATTTTTGGGTATTCCAGGTATCAAAAGAATCAAGGACTAGCCAAGAAGCTCATAAATCACGGTACTTGATATCATGTGATCATGTAACTCAGTATACTCTAGTAATCAAGGAATTCATGTTCTTATCATTCCCTAGGAATTGAGTGCTACTCAACATTCATAAGGCATTTTGAATATGGTGCTTTATATCCTCTAGGAATCAAGTGCTTCGTACGACATCCATGAGGCATCTTTGTATACATAAAATGTCAACAGGTCACTTGTATCCTTCTTCATAAGACATGCACATTCAACATATAAGGGATAAACATTACATGATGGTGAATTTACCTTGGGTTATAATAACAATAGAACAAAAGAACACATATCATGGAGGGATACTTGAGAAATAATTGAACATCATCATAAGTACATTAGCACGATAATACATGATATCAACATCAATCATTCATTACAAGATACAACATACTCATAGAAAATAAATGACCCATTAGTTTTTCAACACTACACACCCACACCCACATGTGATCATAATCTAGAATGGTCTTGAAATATTTCTATAGAAAAATCACTTTAAGGAAACATGTGTAACAAATCCAAAGAAGGTAAATAAATTGATACCTAACAATTTTTGACGTCAAATGTTTGGATAAACATCCCTATGTGATCCAATAATCGGATTGGAAACCTTAACACTCAAGAACAACACTTTGTGACCTTGTTATCTTAAACATCATCACTTAAAGATAAATGTTTTGATGGGAACATAGAACCGAAACTAGATATTTTATTTCAAATGAAATAAAATATCGTATTCGATTATATTTTCCCTCTTACGGATAATTTCAAAATTATTGTTCTTGATCCGCACATGCACTTGAAAAAAACTCCTTAAGAATAATGATATTTTGATTGTATACTACAAATTATCCTTTTATAATTTTTTCTTGATAATTCATCATAAATTATCATTTATAATTATCTTTTGATAATTTATTATAAAGTATCCCTCCCTAATTATCTCTAGATAATCTTATAATTATCGTTCGATAATTATAATAACAATCCTATTATATTATCTCAAATATATTTTGATAATGTTTATAATTATTCATTGATAATTAAAATTAATTATCATCTTTAAATTTTAATAAATTATCCCATGATATATATTTGATATTATCCATCGATAAATTTTAATCTATAATTTTTTTGATAATCTAATAATTATTTTTTGATAATCCAAATAATTATATTTTGATAATCTCACTATTACCATTTGATAATTTCAATAAATATCCTCTATTTATCTCACTGTTATCATTTTATAATTTTTATAATTATCCTTTATATTTTTGATAAGTTAACAATTCATAAATCTTTTGAATTTCAGTTTAAATATATTTCATTATTATCCTTTTATTATTCCCTATTATAACAATATAATAATCTCATAAAATATCTATTTTTCAATAATTTTTAAAAATTATCATCTTATGGTTTATAATGAATTATCCGTTAACAATTTTTTAAAATTTAACGAATGAAATTTCAATAATTATACTTTGATAAATTTAGGTCATATCAAAATATTTAAAATCAAACACTTTGTGATTAAACTAAATTATATTTTGATAAATACTATTATTGGTTTTTTTTATTTTTCAACAATTATTTTTTTCAAGATTTGAGGAAAATTATAGGGAGAAAAAAATAAACTAAAAATAAATATAAAAAAAGTATCTACCCAGGGAAGCATATTGTGTAGAAGTGAAAATGGAGGGAGTCACACACTATATTCTAATCAAACAAGATGGATGGAGATTCACAGTTCACACACATACGAGTTATGAGGCCTCTTGAACTCATTGAGATCATCCAATAATAAGGAAAAATAGTCTCAACTATTTGATGACCCCAAACACGTCTAAATTCAAAAAACCCAAAACATCCAAATTAAATCATCTAATTTATCTGTATCATATTGGGGGAGTGATTAGATTCACCCTATTAAGGTTTTTAAATATTGATTGTAGAAAAAAGGTTGAAATAAATTTTTTTGAGTAGTGACAATAAGGCCCCAGCCTTAAAACATACTTTATCTTGAGTTATTACAAGATTACACATTGAGGATCTTTTCAGGTTTAGGGTTTTAGAGAATTAGATCATAAAACATGCATTACATTCCACATTTAGACAAAGTGGTCACATAAAAGATAGTATTAATTTTTACCATCAATGGAAACATATTTAAAATAAAACATGGATTCTTTCTTGACACTTCCTTGACACTATCATCATATCAAGTACCCTTCCCTTGACCTGTGAAAAACATTTCAAAAACATGGGATGGGCATAAAAAGATCAGTAAGGGATATAAACATATGGAAAGGAAACATGAGTACATGTATAAACAAGAATCAATTAAATCATACTCTACTCATAAAATATAAGCACTTTACCATACCTCATCAAATCATGAATAAATCATAGAAATCATAAGACATAAGGGTAACAGGAGGCATTCATAACATTCTTACGTAGGGAGTAACCCTCTTGGTTACGTTTGGAATACCCATCACAGTATATTCCCCAAATCTCTTCGGTGAAACCTTAACGTTTAACTCCTTCATGTTACCCAATGCATTGGGGAGCTATATCGGGCTCACCTGCCCTTAGATTGTCACAGAACCACTCGTCTTCATAATAATGCTCAAGAACCACAACATAATCGTATCACATAAAACATGCATAAAGGAAACATAACATTTCCACCTTTCTATCACAAGATATCAATAAAACACATTGATATAAAAACATTATGAAAACCATTTTCAATACCAAAATAAAAGAAAATTAAAACATGGTATTTATTTTTCTTTTAAAAAAAGGGATGGCTTGTAGAGGAAGCCGAAACTCAAATAATGGTCACGGCGGCGGAGAAGTCGTTGTCACCGCATACGTACGACAAAAAAAACTTCCCTTTTGTCGTTTAGTAAAACACTTCATATAAAAAATATTCCTTTTGGATAAACGTAAAATTCAAAGGGGTTTATACACCATATAAAAGAATGTAGTGTATAAAACAAAATATGCGTCAATGAATGGAGATTGAGACGAAGTCCCTTACCTTGGGTCCGACGTGACTCGATCGTTCATTAATCTCCTGAATAATAAACTTGAGTTAATTTCTAATTGCATATGAACATTTTCAAGTTCATTATTCCTTTTATATCACTTATTACCATGTCACGAACACTATGTTATTATTTAAGTTAATAACGGTCGTTTTAACGATCATTGGTACTTGAGTAAAAAAATAAACTCTTTATAATTACAAGTTTATCATGTGGTAAATATCCATTATATCCAAAATTTTATTCATGATGTAGATATCATATATATCATATATATTCAGTACATTCATGCATTTATAATATTACATAACATTTAGAGGTAAGAAATGAAATGCACCATTCATGGAGACGGTAAGCCGTACGTACGCATGAACGCTACTTCCATTTCTATTTCATATTTAATGGAATTAAAACATAATGATACATAATAGAATTTTAATTCCAGTATGGTATAATATATAATATCATTAAATATATCCTTTATACGTACCACATATGGTATTAACGAATCAAATCACTTTGAGGGGGCGGTAGTCCGCACTTCTTAAAATGAAGATATCGCGTATACCCATAATGGAAGCCATAAAGGTATGCCATAAATGAAAAATACAGAAGCTTAAGGAAACCATAATCATATTATATATCATATATAAATATAGTAACATCTTAATGGCCTCCTTTGAAGGTGTTATAAGAATATTGAACAATCATCATTTCGTGATGCAGAAATTCGCAATCCACGGAAACAGTATGTTCTTTAACCATTAGATGTAGGTGTGTGTATGTGTAGCTTGAATACTTATTATAAAAAAATCATATTATGTTGAAGATACTGGATTTGTTACAAAATAAATGAATAAAAAGAGTTTATGGGGTTGTAGAAGCAAAATAAAACAAAAGGACTCAAGTGAAGACATTGCCTTAAAATCGGGTAACTCCCTTTGGTTTGAGCTCAAAGGATTCCTTGGGAAGACTTCTGCCCAATGTGAGGCTTCTAAGAGTTATAGAGGGATGTGGAGAGATAAAATGGGCAGGGGTTGGCCGAACCAAAGGCTTTGGAAGTGTGGGTAAGTAGGTAGAGGTGGCGGCCTTTTATAAGAGGAGAGGAGGGGCACTCTTGGAATGTAAAAAAATGTTACTTTATTTTAAAATGTGTTTCGGTTTTAAAAGGCCCCAAATTGATATAATTATAGTATTATGTGATAAGGGTTCTAAATATACCCAACCAATCAGTTTTTTAAGAGTGTAGGTCTTATATTTTACATTATCTTTTCATTTTATTTAAATTGTTAAATAATGAGGTAATCGATGCATCATCATGATGTCATAAATAACATAATTTATTTAATGTCTAAAAATTATAAAAAAAATAATATGATGTAGGATATCTTTTTATCTTTCAAATTACTATTTATAGTCAATATTCTGACTTGTATAACCCCATATAATAATTGATTTAGTAAAATTACTCATGTTTGTGACATTTTTACTTTAACATTAAATTAAAAGATATTAATGTCATTTTCCTTCCAAAGTGGCTCAATGGGGTCCCCAAGTTGACCCATGGATTGTCTTGATCAGCCATGACACATCCAATATGGGTAGGACATGTGTCTAGGTCCTTTTATATTATTAAAACATTATTCTTACCTTAAATTACACTAATTACCTCTAATCGCGATTAATAAACATAAATGTTACTATTCACCAAAAAATTATTTTCATCCGATTGAACCATATTTTAATTCTTAATGACAAACATGTATTTCGGATTTGTGAAATTCAAAACACAGAGGTGGTAAAATTTCATTTAAATGAAAAATCAGTTTTTTAAGTACCAATTAGTGGTTTCACTATTCATCAAAATTGATGTTTTTCAGAAAAATACCAAAACATCACCCTAAGATATATTTGATATTCTGAATTCAAAAATGATTTCTATTTTAAAAAATTCAAAACATATAAGTTAAATTAATTAATTTAATAATTAATTCTCGCTGTCAGAGCAAATTGCGTATTTTTATGAAACAATAAGTATCAAAAATTGACACTAGTTTAAGTCCAATTTCAAAGTGAAATTAATTCCAACAACCACTAATGGATTAAATGGTAAAAATATATTCTAATTGAACTTTAAAAACAATTAAAAATATAATCTATCCATATAATTAACTTAGATGAAAAAAGGTTTTGAATTAAAATACAACATTTTTCAATATTCATTAAAAAATGAACTTTATCGGAAAAATACCAAAAATTTATCCAAAGTAAATTTCAATGTCCCAATCATAAAGAATAATTTTATAGATTATAAAATTTTCAAAAGATAGATTTAAAAATGGTTTTCCAAAAAAAGGTAGTAAAACAATCTTTTAAAAATATTAGTGTATTCCATGCTTAAGATTTGATTTATTCTCATTTTAAGCCTCTAAAACACTATCTAATTCATTAATAGACATATATAAAAATATATATTATTAATTACTTACTTGGGATGTTACATCCATCCCCCCTTTAGAAAATTGCATCCCCACAATTTATTTACTTATCGAATAAGTGGGGGTATTTAGCCCTCATTGCATTTTCAGATTCCCATGTTGCCTCTTCAATCATGTGGTTTCCCACAAAACCTTTACCTGATGAATCACCTTATTCCGTAACACTTTCTCCCTGTGGTCAAGAATCTTGACCAGTTGTTCCTCATAAGATAGGTTCTCTTCCAGCTGAACTACCTTTGGACTCAAAACATGATATGGATCTGGCATATACTTTCTCATAATCGAAACATGAAAAACATTTTGCACCTAAGATAAACTCGGAGGTAAAGCCACTCGGTAAGAAACTGATCCAACTCTCTCTAGAATTTCATATGGCCCAAAAAACCTTGGACCCAGCTTTCCTTTCTTACCAAATCGCATCACACTTTTCCATGGTTATACTTTGAGGAAAACATGATCACCTACCTCAAAAGAGAGATCCTTCCTCCTGTTGTCCGCATAACTCTTATACCTGCTTTGAGTTGTTCTCATGTGTTTCTGTATCAGCTGAAATTTTTCTGCCAACTCTTTTACCAATTCTAGTCCCATCAGCTTCCTTTCACCCACTTCATCCGAGAAAGTTGGAGTTTGACACCGCTTCCCATATAATGCCTCAAATGTTTCCATCTGTATACTGGAATGAAAACTGTTATTATATGAAAACTCAACCAAAGAAAGATGTTGGTCCCAAATTCCCTTATAATCCATCGTACAAGCACGTAGCATATCTTCCAAAGTCTGAATTGTTCGTTCTGATTGCGCATCTGATTGAGGATGAAAAGCTGTTCTAAAATTTAATTCAGTACCCAACGACTTCTGAAGGCCTTTCCAAAAGTTATAAGTGAACCTGGGATCATGATCAGATACAATGGAGAGAGGAACTCCATGTAACGTGACTATCTCTTTAAGATACCAATGGGAAAGTTGATCTAGGGAAAAATTGTATCGTACGGCACGGAAATGAGAAGATTTAGTCAAGCGATCAATAATAACCCATATTGCATTATTACCTCGAGGTGTCTTCGAAAATCCCACAACGAAGTCCATGGATATATTCTCCCATTTTCACTCTGGCACTGGTAAAGGCTGAAGCATCCCTTTCGGTAACTTCCGCTCTGCTTTATCCTGTTGACATGTCAAACACTTCACGGTAAAATCAGCAATATCTCTTTTCATTACATCCCACTAGTAATACTCCCGCAGATCTCTGTACATATTAGTACTATCAGGATGAACTGAAAACGGAGAACTATGAGCTTCACATAAAAACACACTCTTCAACTGTGAATCACAAAGAAGACACAATCTATTCCCAAATCTCAAAACATAATCATTATCAATATTTAATTCAGGTAACTTACCTTTCTGAACCAGCTCTACCTTTTTCTGCAACTCACTGTCTTGCTTCTGTGCTTTCTTGATTCTGTCTGATAGAGAAGATTTCACTGATACATGAAACAAAACAGAAGTACATCTTTCACTAACAACTTCTATTCCAAAGTTCATCAAATCCTTAACCAAAGGTTCATGTTCCAAACGCAACATTGTTAATGAAGCATTACTTTTTCGACTCAAAGCATCAGCCACTTTATTTGCTTTTCCCGGATGGTAATGAATTGTACAATCATAATCCTTGATTAATTCTAGCCATCTCCTTTGTCTCATTTTCAATTCTTTCTGAGTGAATATATACTTTAAACATTTAGGATCGGTATATATTTCACACATTACTCCATACAAATGATTCTGCCAAATTTTTAAAGCGAAAACAACATCAGCTAATTCTAAATCATGTGTAGGGTAATTTACCTCATGAGTTTTCAATTGTCGTGAAGCATAAGCTATTAACTGATCATTCTATATTAGGACACAACCATGTCCTTTAAATGAAGTATCATTGTAGATAACAAACTCACCATTCCTGGAAGGTAGTGCCAAAATTGGCGCATTCACCAATATTCTTTTCAATTCCTGAAAACAATCATCACATTCTTTTGTCCAGATAAACTTAACACCATTCCTAGTTAGCTTAGTCATTGGACTAGATAACCGTGAAAAATTTCTAAAAAACCTTCGGTAATAGCCTGCCAAACCAAGGAAGCTATGAATCTCAGTTACATTTGAGGGTCTTGGTCATTCTTCAACAACCTTTGTTTTTGCAGGATCAACAGTTATCCCATCTTTAGAAACAATATGACCATGGAAAGAAATTTATTGCAACCAAAACTCACACTTTCTAAATTTCCCATAAAATTTATTTTCTTTTAAGGTTTGAAAAATAAACCTTAAATGTCTTTCATGCTCCACTTTACATTTAGAAAACCCCAAAATATCATCAATAAAAACAACCAACATTTTTCACCTGAGTCAACTGAGCCATCACTACAACAAACTGTTTAGTTCTGATTCTGATCATCTTAGGATACTGATTTGAAAGGTCATTTCCCTCTGTATTCCTTCCCAGAAAAGTTGCTCTGTTTCCTCTATGGAAAACCATTCTTATCACAGAAATACCTTTGGTGAAGAAACATGGTAATCTTTAAATTATATATCATTTCAATTTGACCATAAAAAAATATTTTTGGATAATCATTTAATAAAATACTAACTCCTAATGTTATCTAAACCGACCTCTGATACCAACTATAAGGCCCCAGCCTTAAACCTAACTTAACCTTGAGTTATTACAAGATTACACATTGAGGATCTTTTCAGGTTTAGAGTTTTAGAGAGTTAGATCATAAAACTTTCATAAAGGAAACATAACATTTCCACCTTTCAATCACAAGATATCAATAAAACAAATTGGTATAAAAACATTATGAAAACCATTTTCAATACCAAAATAAAATAAAAGTAAAACAGGGTATTTATTTTTGTTTTAAAAATAAGGTATGGCTTGTAGAGGAAGCCGAAACTCAAATAATGGTCACGATGGCGGAGAAGTTGTTGTCGCCGCATAGGTATGACAAAAACATACCCTTTTTTCGTTTAGTAAAATGCATCATATAAAAAATATTCCTTTTGGATAAAAGTAAAAGTAAAAGGGGTTTATACACCGTATAAAAGAATGTTGTGTATAAAAAAAATATGCCTCAATGAATGGAGATTGAGATGAATTCCTTTACCTCGGGTCTGACTTGACTCGATCGTTATTTAATCTCCTGAATAATAAACTTGTGTAGATTTCTACTTGCTTAAGAACCTTTTTCAAGTTCATTATTCCTTTTATATCAATTGTTACCATTTCATGAACACTATGTTATTATTTAAGTTAATAACGGTCATTTTAACGATCATTGGTACTTGAGTCAAAAATAAGCTATTTATAATTACAAGTTGGTCATGTGTTAAAATATCCATTATATCCAGAATTGTATTCATGATGTAGATATCATATATATCATATATATCAATTACATGCATGCATTTATAATATTACATAACATTTAGAGGTAAGAAATGAAATTCACCGTTCATGGAGACGGTAAGCCGTACGTACGCATGAGTGCTACTTCCATTTCTATTTCATATTTAATGGAATTAAAACATAATGATACATAATAGTATTTTAATTCCAGTATGGTATCATATATAATATCATTAAATATATCCTTTATACGTACCGCACATGGTGTTAACGAATCAAATCACTTTGAGGGGGCGGTAGTACGCACTTCCTAAAATGAAGATATCGCGTATAATCATAATGGAAGCCATAATGGTATGCCATAAATGAAAAATACAGAAGATTAAGGAAAACATAAACATATTATATATCATATATAAATATATTAACATCTTAATGGCCACCTTTTAAGGTGTTAGAAGAATATTGAACAATCATCGTTTCGTGTGGCAGAAATTCACCATCCACAGAAATAGTATATTCTTTAACCATTAGATATAGGTGTTTGTAAGTGTAGATAGAATCCTTCTTATAACAACATCCTAATGTATTGAAGATACTGGAGTTGTTACAAAAGAATTGAATAAAAAGATTTTATGGGGTTTGAGAAGCAAAATAATACAAAAGGACTCAAGTGAAGACATTACCTTAAAATCGGGTAACTCCCTTTGGTTTGAGATCAAAGGCTTACTTGGGAAGACTTATGCCCAATGTGAGGCTTCTAAGAGTTATCGAGGGATGTGGAGAGACAAAATGTACAGGGGTTGGCTGAGCCAAAGGGTTTGGAAGTGTGTGTAAGGAGGTAGAGGTGGGGGACTTTTATAATAGGAGAGGAGGGACACTCTTGGAAAGTAAAGATAATGTTACTTTATTTTAAAATGATTTGCATATTTAAAAGGTCCCACATTGATATAATTCTAAGATTAGGTTATAAGTGTTCGAAATATACCCAACCAATAGGTCTTTGACGAGTTTAGGTCTTAGAGTTTACATTATCGATTCATTTTATTTAAATCGTTAAATAATGAGGTAATCAATGCATCATCAGGATGTCATAAATAATTTAATTTATATAATGTCTAAAAAATTTAAAAATATACTATGATGTAGGAAATCTTTTTATCTTTACAATGACTATTTATAGTAAAAAATCTGACTTTTATAACCCCATGTAAAAATTTCTTTAGTAAAATAACTCATGTTTGTGATATTTTTACTTTAACATTAAATTAAAAGATATTAATGTCATTTTCCTTCCAAAGTGGCTCCATGAGGTCCCCATGTTGACCCATGTATTTTGTTTTTCGGGCAAGACACATCTAATAAGGGTAGGATATGTGTCGAGGTCATTTTATATTACTAAAACATTATTCTTACTTTAAATTACACTAATTACCTCTAATCGCGATTAATAAACTTATAAGTTACTATTCACCAAAAAATTATTTTCATCCCATTGAACCAAATTTTACTTCTTAATGACAACCATGTATTTGGGATTTTTGAAATTCAAAACACAGGGGTGGTAAAATTTCATTTAAACGAAAAATCAGTTTTTTAAGTACCACTTAGTGGTTTCACTATTCATCAAAAATTGATGTTTTTCAGAAAAATACCAAAACATCACCCTAAGATATATTTGATATTAAGAATTCAAAAATGATGTCTATTTTAGAAAATTAAAAACATATAAGTTACATTAATTAATTTAATAATTAATTCCCGCTGTTAGAGCAAATAACATGTTTTTATGAAACAATAAGTATCAAAAGATTGACACTAGTTTAAGTCCAATTTCAAAGTGAAATTAATTCCAATGACCACTATTGGATTAAATGGTAAAAATATATTCTAATTGAACATTAAAATCAATTCAAAAGATAATCTAACCATATAAATAAATTAGATAAAAAAGTGGTTTTGAATTAAAATACAACATTTTTCACTATTCATTAAAAAATGAACTTTATCGGAAAAATACAAAAAATTTATCCAAAGTAAATTTCAATGTCCCAGTCATAAAGAATAAGTTTATAGCTTATAAAATTGTCAAAATATAGATTTAAAAATGTTTTTCCTTCAAAATGCAGTAAAACAATCTTTTAAAAATATTAGTGTATTCCATGCTTAAGATTGGATTTATTCTCATTTTAATCCTCTAAAACACTATCTAATTAATTAATAGACATAGATAAAAATATCTATTATTCATTACTTACTTGGTATTTTACAGTGTCTGTGTCCAAAAAATGTGGTACAACACAGATAAAGTGGAGAAATTAGGTAAAAGATATTATAATTAATTAAAATTTTACAAAAAATATAAATAAATATTAAATTGGTGTTATCAAAATAAATGTGACCAAATTTCCAAATGTCATAAAATCTATATTGTTCCTAAAGTAATCCCCCATGTTGGACCTAATAGTAGACTCAAAATTCCCATATGATGCACTATTTGTATGATATCAAATTATTTTCACTAATATATAACTAAAAATATTTATTATATCATCCTAAAATGTGATTATACCATACATTAAATGCACAAAAATGTTATGTCACACCCCGGGTAAACCCCTCATATCAGACCTAAAAGTTGTCTTAGAAATATTATTTGATGCACTATTAGGGTGGTATTTAATTATATTAGAAAAATCTCACCTGCATAATATAATATTTCTAATATTTTTATTTCATCTTTTCTATGTCTCTAAGGGATATGTAATCCCTTGATAAATTAGTATTTTTATAAAAAAAAATATTCCATAAAATATTTCATAGTGTTAACTAGGCTTTTACGCTTATGAAAAATCCCATTAAACTATTCTATTAAAATATTTTGATGGAAAGAATACTTTTTCACTTCAAAATAATAAATTATTATTTATTATAGTTTTGATAATATTTCAGAATTTCAGATAATAAAATTATCTGCCACTATTTATTTCTATTCCCACATAAGTGGCTATATTTTTGTTTCTCAATAAAATATGAAAACTAAAGTAAAACTTCAGACTCAAACTCCCACGTCTCCTCATGGATTCATTTATATGAAAACTAAATATAGAATAGTGGTATGAAATTTGCTCACTATACCTTCTCACATTGGTTTATGATCCTCACTAAACACTCATCATAAGATGTATCAGTCTCCATCTCAATGTCATCACAATTGGAAACATGTGTAACATCTTCTATTTACTACTGAAGATGAAACACATGGAGCACATTATTCATTCCATGACAGAGAAAAGGGAGGTCTAGATGATACGAAACTTCCTATAGCTTACAAGTTATCTAAAAGTGTTAAAAAAATGAGGGGTTATATGTCCCTGATTAAATATAAATTATTTCCCTAACTAAGGATTCGACCTCATGAAAACTGAGTATCCTATAAAGAAATATGATAATATTCTCCACTAGTCATCATAAGACCACTATCTGCACTGAGCTGTTATCACCCACTTCCATATCATCTCCACTTATTTTGAGGCCTCTAAAAACATGATGGGGCCAATAACCAATAAAAATCCAACCTCATTCAAAAAGATTGGTGGGCGACATGGCCTCTCATAATATCCTCGATGAGGTTTAATATGAATCAAAACATTGTAATTGTTTTTACGTACAAACTCAATCAAGTCTAGGTGATGAACCCATGATCCACTAAATTCTTGGATGAAAGATGAATTCATATCCTAAAATATCTATATAGTTTACTTAGACTATTATTAATTTTGAGGATGACACATCAAGATCAATTTTAGTAGAGTCCCTGTGTATTTTTGCAAGACCTTCCAGAAGCATGACAAAAAACATGTGTCTCTTTCTGAAAATATTATATAGGAAACTCCATTTAGGTCGAATATATCTCAATCAGAGATCGTTAAAAACTCTTCCACTATATGGGCCTCTCAGAATATTAAGAAGTGGGAAAATTAATTAGCTCATAGATAATCACCCATACTATATTAGTACTCCTCAATGTATTTAGAAAAACCATAAATGGAAATTTTTATTTTCTCCCACATTCACATAGGTATTATGATTGTCTATAAAACCAAATAAGATTCTGGTGCTTGGCCTTCACCCTCTAAATGGTAAGTAATTAAGAGATTAAACTACAAATTTCTATCTTCATCCTTCGCCACAAGAACTACTACACAAAGTCACGATTTTTCTTGTTCACACCTGAATGTACCACCTATTTATAGGCATTGTGACCCATCATTACAACCATTATAAAATAATCATAAACTACTACTCTCCCATGTACCATGATTACATAATCTTCTTACATCGACCAACTAGGTATTGATTAACCACCAACTAGATGTTCCCCCGTCACAACACAATTTGGTTCCTATATCTGCTAAGCCTTTACGTGGACCATAAGTGAATATCTTACTTACAATGGAGATAAATTAATGTAACCTTGGTCCTCTAAATAATTCATCATCCAATCATCCTATAAACTCATCCTGCACCACTTCTCCTTTACAGGAATATCTTTATTCTCTTGCACATCTAATGTGTTACGACTTTGAGAATTCACAAAAACATTGTCAATATAAAGTAAATAATCCATATCGATGAAACAATATATATATATAATCATCCTAGAATCTCTTTATCAGGTACATTTACCTCTATGTGATGATATAGTGAATGCTCTTACGGTCGGTGTAAACAATAAATCTCTCATCAATGAGAGAGTGTCTCAAAAATTTCCAAGCTTAGATCACAACATCCAACTTCAAGTCATGTGTAGAGTAGTTCCTCTCATGGGGTCATATAAGATGAGATTTATATGAAATTTCCTAATCTGTTTGAATAATCACCAATCCTATAAATCTTCTTGATGTACCATAATACACATAATAATTAATCCAAGGTTCAAGGAGAATAAGTATTGGGGAAATTGTCAATATTCTATTTTTCTCAAGGAAGTCATCTTTGAACAAGTCAAACTAATTTAACTTCACTCACAAATTTATTAGTATTTTCATGGGTGCATATAGTTGGGATAAGTATGTGATAATCCGTCAGAAATATCTTCCTAAATCTATAAGTCTATTAATCTCAAACACATTTCGATCATGTGTCTTGGAAATGACTGCCTTAACATTCCTTGGGCCTAAAGATATACCAATCATATACACCTTATGTCTTAGAAAATCCACCTATCAATTCAAAACTTCATTATTTGGTAGCTTGGAATAATGATTATGTTATCAAATCATACGTATGATTATCTATTGATTCTTATCGTATTTCTGTTGATTGGGTGAGTAGTGATGGATATCCAAAATGAATACTATGTTTAATGAGTATATTTTTGTATGGATTATCTTATTCATGATGAAATGAATATCCCTAGTGTATTCATTAGCATGATCAACATAACCATGTTCTCATATAGTTAATACCTAATATGAAACATTATATTAAGAATGTACTCCTCTCTAACTCAAAAATTGGTGATAGAGAAATTAATGATCAAACATGGATAACCATCAGGTTCCCTGTAACTGATCAAAAATATCATTGATCTTGAAAAATTAATATCCATTATTTAAAATCACCTTGATATGATTCTGATAATCATTTCATTACGTAAAATGTTTTTCTTAATTATTGGATAAATAAAGAGTCTTACCCCATAGTTATATATTATTTCTAATAAATCATTACCTCTCTATGTCATCAAGATATACCATGACCTCCTTCATCTTAGTAGGATCCATATGATATAAGGGTAGTGAAATTATTTTCACAGCATCTATGATCTATAAATAAAATTCATGTTATTCATAAGATGGGATTCATAAGATGTCACCTAGAATTACATCCTGAGGAGGATCTATAAATGTTAAAAATATAACGGGGGATTCCATTTATCCTACTAATAGAGCCAAAACATCCATTTGTGTTGTGATCGTCTCAAGCTAACCCATTTTTGGCCCAACTATACCCTCTCTAATTCCATACTCTTTAATAATAACTACATTATCTCCCAATATAATGGTAAATGATTCCCACATGTGATAAAGATCAAGGGGGTCTAATAATTATGGCATCCAGTCCATGCAAGAAATCACATTGAATGTAACCATCTCCAAAATAATTAATTCCCACATATGTCCATAGTTGAAGATCACTAGTAGACATAGTGGGCATTAATGAGGATAGTCAACTATTATGACTAAAGGTGTATCAAGGGTTACTATCTAAGAGGATAATTTTTCTAGTTATTTATGTCCATCAACTACTTTAATGGATATAAAATAATGGGAAGAATTTTTTTTGAAATGGAAGTAGATATAATTTAGGTGATCAGAACGGTACCTTAATTTGTTAATATTCCCTCTCTACAGTATTATTTTGTCTGGTCCATATTATATATGGGACGAAACACTACTTTAATTACTTATCCCTGAGGTGTATGACCTATCCGAGTCTACTACTGAGAACCGTGGCTAGATCTTATGGTCTAACCCTTACCTCTGTAGTGACTTGACCTCGCATTTCTAGAGAATAAAATTTTAAGATGACCCTTCTTTCATAAATAATAATTATTTCTTTTAAGTGTTATAAAAAATAAAATAATATATGGCCTTTTCATAGTTTAAATTATGTGAAAATCCTCTCGATGGGGAAGATGGGGCTACACTCTATTCTACATGCATAATGGTGTGTTGAAACATGTCATTTGGATTCCTCATCTTACATCCAACGGAATCACCCATGGAAGTGATAGAAAACTCATCCATTATCCCTATATGGGTTGGTATTTAAACTACTTCCCTATCCTCCTTAGCTACTATCTCTAAGGACAATGCATTGCGAAGAATCTATGTATAAGTAATATTATAAAACCCCTAACATGAAATATTAGCCGCGATATAAGGATTATCTCTAATTTTGTAGATGTATACACCTTATTATAAGCTAAAAATATAGAAATCGAGGAAACATCATAAATCCATAATAATATATTGATATTGTGATGGAACCCTGTCATGATTCCACGAACTCCTAATAATGGTCCAAATTTATCTTTTTGGGAAAATGAGTGTTGAGAAACAGATCCATGATGGTCATCCAGGTAAAACACTATCATAACATCATGTAAATCATGTTAATACATGATCTCATAGAGTTTCCCTAAAACATGAAGGTTCTGAGGATCACCTTCCCCTTCTATAGAGTCTATACCAGTTCAATGATTCTTCGAATAAAGTCCCACCAGTCCTAAACATCTTTTGGCCCATAAGTTCCATTGAATACTGGAGGGTACTAGAGTTGGAATCCATGATCATGATTAGTCATGTTAGTCAATATAGATCCACCTTGTACAAACACTATCCAAATGTTTCACTAAAAAATGGGATTTGTATCCTGAATAACCTATTCTAGTACATGAGCACGCTAGTGGAATATATTCCAAGGGTTTTGGAACATGAGTATCCTTGGCTTCCATAAATGGATGTCCTATAAAACATCTCATAGGTGTCATATCTATAATAATAATAACATTTGAAACATTAGAAAACACTATCCATTCTATGGGGTCACATAGGGTTCTTTGAGGAATATACTAATAATCTTACATATAACCCTCTAAGCAGTACCCTAAGTTTACGCGCCCTCACAGTAGTCACAATAATCATATAAACTGTAACATAAAATCATACTCAATTAATCTAATTAAATCCAATAGATATAAATCATTTATTGTGAAAGCATAGATTTACCACACCAAGAGAATGTATCATTTACAAATAGAAAAAACATTGAATTTAATTAATGAACAACAATGTTGCACAAAAACTCTTATATACATGGAATGTAAGCCTATGTGCCTAGTAATGATGCATTTATGCACCCAAAATAGAATAAATCACATATATAAATCTTGTTATTAAGGAAAGGTGAATCTAATCAATGGTAACAACAAATATAATTACCAACATTATGGTAACTCAGATCTCCACTATATAGTGATGGATAGGTACTATCATAGTTCCCAATCCCACATCCTATACAAGTGATATACCCTCTATCATTTCCCATACCAAGGTAAGGATAAGATCATGATAGGGAATATTTATCCTTTGATTCAAATTTATTACATCCTATCCCCAACCACCATATCTGAATCAATGTGTCACATAACCTTGTGCATTCCTCTATGTGTGAATGAGGATAATGAGTACTTGTAAAGGTACGAATCTAATAGTTGAGAGAACATACCATCAATTTCATGTCATGAGATCAATTACAATAAATAAATAAATAAATATATAAACTTCATAAACATGTATAATGACTGAATATATGAAATATAAGTTAAATGAACAAAACAATATATCAAAAGTGGCAAGATTTTCAAGGGTAAATAAAATAAATAAACAATTAAATGATAAACATAATGTACTTGTGGTTTCATTCATATCCCACCTCAAGATCCACACTCCTTATCTTCTATGTTCACTATAGGGACCTTCCCCTTCACCAAATCCCCCATTAAATCTAAAATAACTGTGAAATTCTTAACAAGGGTGTGAGTAGAAGACACAGTTGGACTCCACCAATATGTCCTTATCATAATGCTCTCAATCCAACAATTATATTCCCAAAAAATAAAAAATTATTTATAACTATAGTAAAACATAATTAAAAAATTTAGTGATTGTGTTTGAACCTAGACTCCTCAATCCCAAAACCATACCTGCTTTGGAAGTATTTCTGAAGGATAACTATGGTGTTAAAGATACAATGACTAGAGATGATGATCATAAATCATGCTACTTGGTATCATGTGATCACAAAACTCGGTATAATATAAGTATCATGGAATTCATGTTCTCACCATTCACTAACCATAAAGATACACTCAACAATCACTAGGCTTTGAGAACATACCCCTTGTAATCCTCTAGGCATTGAGTGAATTACCAGATATCCAGATGGAATCGTTTTATCCCTACACTACATAAAAGTCCCTCATGCCCATCAACAAAATTCACACAAACACCCTCTCTAAGGGATAAACATATCATGATGGTCCTTATGAATTATGTTGTGAGGGAGACACAAAAATAATGGACATAACATGGTGAGATACATGATAAATAATAGAATATCAACATAAGTAAGGTAGCACAATAATACATGTGATCGACATAAAACATATATAACAATATACAAAGTACTCATGACAACTATTGTCACATAAGGATCTCAAGGAAACATAATACAAACCCACATGAGATCGTAATATAGCATGGTAATCCAATATGTCTACATGTATGTCATTTTAAATAAATTTACATAACAAGGCCATAAAAGTTAAGGAACTTCCTACCTCAATAGTAGTTTCTGTCGAAGGAAAAGATTCACAACCATACGTGCTTTGATATCTTCAGTGGAAACCAAAATTGTCAAGAACTAATCTTTGAGTAATTATTATTATAAACATTAAAATCTTAATGGTTGAGGTTATTCTATGGATCCTAGAGTCAAGAGCTTGATTTTATTTTGTAATATTTAATATATGTAAAGAGACGATACATCCTCTATCCTTGATAATTTATAAATTATTGTTCTATTTGAAAGTGTAAACTAAAAAATACTTCATAGGAATAATAATAATATTATAATTTATTTAAAATTACCAATTGATCATTATCTATTAATAATCAATCAAAAATTATGAATTAAAATAATTTATACCTGATTTATTAAAAATTATCCTTTTATAATAATCATTTGATAATATCAAAATTATTGTTTAATAGTTTTAACAACTATCCACTAAAAATATCATAATTATCATTTCTTAATTGAATAAATATCCCTTGATAATTGAAATAAATTATATTCCTGAATTTCAAAATTTTATCCCCAGATTAATGAATTTGATTATCCATTGATAATTTTCATTCTGTAAATAACACAATTATAATTTAGAAATTATCATTTAATAATTTTAATAATTATTATTTTATTATCTCGAAATAAATATTTGATAATTTTAATGATTATAATTTTATAATGTTCAATAATATTTTTGGTTAATAAAAAATATCCTTGCATAATTTTGATTAATTATCCTTCGATAAATAATTGTAATTATTGTTTAATAAATTTTCATTATTACCCTTTGATAATTACTCATTACTATTTTCTAATAATATTATGCAACAATTTTTTTTAATAATTATGTATTTTTATAATATAATATGTATAACAAATTTTTAATCAAAAACTTCTTATAAACTATCCAATGGGTTTTTTTAATTATCCCTTGATAATTTTAGGACTTTTCAAAATATTTAAATACAAATACTTTTGGAATAAATAAATAATAAAATTTGATAATTACAAATGTATTTTATTTATTATTGAATAGTTAATTTTAATAGATTTTAGAAAAATGAAATAGTGGAAAAATATAAAATAATGTTCATCTCACTTGGGAAGCACACAGTATAGAAGAGAAATGAGAGGGTGGTCGCATGACAAGTTTGGATCAAACGAGATGGATGGTGATTCATAGGTTACACACATAGGAGTTACAAGGTCTCTTGACCTTAATGGGATCATCCAAAAAGAATGGAAAATTAGTTGGACTATTTGAATACCCCAAACATTTCTCACTTATGAAAAACCCAAAACTGATATATTATTTCATCTGTTTCTTCTAAATCCAAATGGCGGAGTAATTAGATTCATCACATTAAGGCATTTAATTTTTTTATTTGTTAAAAATTTATTGAAATATATATTTTCAAATGATCCTATATCTATAAAAGAAGGAATATCTTGGGGAAGATGATGGGATTAATTAATAAAATTAATTAAAAATTTCATAATAATTTTATAAATTAATATTAAAAAGGTTTTATTAATTAATATGCGATCAAACACCCAACACATAATTTTTTCCAACACATGGAAAACCAAGTAACCCATACCTAACAGTTGTCTTGTATTTATCATATAACACACCATTTGAGAGACAATAAATTTTTTCATAACTACATAATTGAAAATATTAAATAAGCTATAGTTTGATGGGATGTTACCAAACACCCAACTCACACAAATGTTATATAACACCTAGGGTTAACCTCTCATTCTAGACCAAACGGAATTGTCATAATTTTCTTACATAATAGAATTTTAGAGAAATTCAATAAATTTGAACAAATCATTAGTGCGTCATATAATATTTATAATATTTTCATTCTTTTTGTGTTGAGGCTTTACAAGCCTGAAAATCCCATACTATCTCACCTCAGAACTCTAAAAACATTCCTCAAAATATTCCAAGGTTTCAAATGAGCTATTAACCATACGAAAGTAGCTTTATTCTAATATATTAAAAGAATTTATTTATTGAAAACAATAATTTTTCACATAAAAAGTCATATATTGTTATCAAAAATGGGTTTTAATGTCTTTAAAATTTACAAATTTTAGAAATAAATTCAAAATATTTTTAATTTTGTGGTTATTCATATCCGTAAATCTAATCTAATGTAATTTTTATAACAATATACTATATCATGATTCACTTAGACACATGGTTTCATGTAAAATAATCTATCAAATACATCATGTGTATTTCAATGGAAAAAATATTTAAAAAATTCAAGTTTGTTACATTATACCATAATTAAAATCAAATTATACCCTAAAATTCATTCACTTATATTTCCAAAAAAAGGATATATCTATTTCATGACATCCTAAGGTTCCCTTGGAACATCATCAAATTTTTTATTCCACTTAAGAATATTAACCAGGTGAGAAGACCCTTTCATGAAGCACATTATTTATATGATCCAAGATTTTTACCTATTTTTATTCATAAAAAAGGTCATTTTCTAGAATCAATACAAAAAAAAATTGTTAATATAAATGATCACGTGTGAAATTACATAGAAGAGACATGTAGAAGACATCATGAAATTGAGAGCGATTTATCTAAAACACTAAGAATGATACTACATTATTTACTCAATCATGAATATCAAAGGGAAAAATATACCAAGCGAAAATAATTACATGATTAATGAATAAAAGAATATTATTCCATAAATAAATTTTCATGTATATATCTTCACCGACATCAAATTTTTGATCTTGATATTGATTTTTAGAGTCAAATTATTATTGACAACCAGATTCATTAAGATTTTGTTGAATGGATCAAACTTCCAATATAAATTCATAAGATATCTCATGACCCAATAGATTTAATTATAGAACATTATCCAATAATATCATTTTTATTATCTTCCTTCTATAAAGGGATTCATAATGAGAAATGGGAGTGATAAATTGAAATTTATTGTTGTACGATAACATAATTAGATGAATGAGATAATCCCTACCACATTTGACATCAAGAGAATAATATCCCAACAGTACCATATGTGTTGGAATGGATCTCACAAACTGAAAAACATTATGATGATGATATGATGTAGTAGAAGATAAATCTATATCATGATCCTTCTAAAGGGATCTGAAAAACATTGAGGTAATCCAAAAATATAAGTAAGACACAATAGAACATAGAACTACATGAAACCTCAACAATTTTTAATTGTATATCCAAGAAATTTAATCAAGAGGAAAATATTCTATTATTTTAATGAAGTGTACTGACATCATATGTTTCTCAACTACAAAACAAAAACCATTACGATATTTAGACAATTAGAGATTTTCATGAAGAAATCCATGGTTATTTTTTCTTATTTCAATGGAGGTATGGGTAATTTTAGTAACATACCGTTACATTTTTGTCTCTCTAAGTTTGATTTCTATCATATAAATCATTGTGATACATACTCTATAATACAAATCTTAATTTTTTTCCCATAGTAAATTATATTTCGTATATATGTATATTTTCATACTATCTGGAAGAATAGAAAGTGATGAGATAAGGCTTATTATAATTTCTTTTTCATTAAGTATTTTATTAATGGGATACATACTTGGTTCTTAAATCATATCATCCTATTATAATCAAGGTTGATATCATGAACATATCCCATGTATGACCATTAAAAATATAATAGTATTAGATCCTTTTTTATTCTCAACATAGATAATGTATCGTGATCCTTTGAACTCAATAAATAAACCACCTTGTTCAACTTCTGTTCGTGGTAATGGTTTATGTATTTATAATCATTAACTAAAATAGAAAATATTCCATGGCACATTTTGAACTCATTTAGGGTGAATATATACATTACTCATTTATGACTAGTATATTTATAAATTTCACGATCTTTTATGTAAATAAAATTCATATATATCATTATTGAAATTTTTTCCATAGTCAATTCCAAAACATGAATATGATAAATTTACTCATGAACCTAATGTGATTCATTAGCTATCACCATATCATTATTCATAATCACCGATCCCAGTACCTTATTTGATGCATGAGTATAAATCAAAAATCCATATGTACTATTGTGTGGTGTGATAATATGTGATCTAACAAAACTTCTGGAATGGTCCTTTAAATTTTCCTCACATTATTCAATCCAAAGGAACATAGCTAGAATAAGAGTAACTGTGTGGGTGGATTATATAGCCATGAAAAATTCATTACAATTTTTTTTAATATTCGTCCAATCCAAGGAAACAAGAAATACCTATTAGTGGTGGGTCATTTCCAATTTTCAAAAACTCTCCACTTTTATGAAAAAATTAATATTCCCTCAGATAAGATTATTTTTCCCAATAAATGAATATTTAATTATAAAGAATTCAAATATTGGGAAAAAATTAAAAAAAATTCATTCCTTAATTCCATCAGTAAAATCCTCTAGAGATATTCATACTGTTCTTTTATCTTGGAATATATAAAAAAATAATCTATAAAGGCTTCCAAAATTTATTTCATGGAAATATAAAAAAACTCTAATCATTAAATATATGAATATTTTTTAGAAATTACTATATTCAGATGGCATCACTATAAATTCATAGTTTCTATAACAAATATGAAATGTTATCATAGCCATATATTCACTTTTGATAATAAAGTTATTGTGTATTGATAAATGGTAAATATTGTAAAAAATAGATATCTCCTCATTATTGATAGAAAAAATCCTAACTATTGGTAATATGAAACTTATTGTTGATTTTGGTAACGTTTAGATCGGGATAATCAATATAAAATCATAGTGATCGATGTATTTTTTTTAAAACAATTTTCACACATAATTGTGATGATCATGGAAAAAATAATCCCTTTTTAAGAATATCTTAGTGTATCTACCACAATTAAAACAAATCATTCCTGGACATTCTATTTGTATTACATAAAATAGGTTTAGTTCAAGGTTTTATTTCTATTGAGAACAAAACATCATAACTCAATGGAATACATGGAAACTCTCTCATAGAGACATGATGAAACTATCATTTATTAGGAATATATTATATTTATATTTCTTTCCCTAATGTTTATGATAAATAACCCCTTGTATTATGAATCAAGACCTAAAAAATGGATGAACATTCATTCCCAATCATGTTTCCATCATCACAACAATAAACGACTGTCAGTTTGTTTTTAAGATAAAAATTAACATTCCTACATTAAAAATTCATATGGAATTTATATAAATAATATCAAATCATTATGAAAATAACAACTTATTCAACTAGATTATATATACTAATATTTAATGGATGAACATTATAGTAAACACCAATGCTATAATAATGATTACCTTCATATGCGATTATCATTCCCTTAAAAATTTTCAATTATAAATCAAAAAATATAATCATTTACAAGGTATTTGGATTCCCATAAAAAATAATTAAATAAAAAATTGTGATTTTATGTTGAATTAAAAATGACAATAATTGTACATCATTATACTACCCACATTAGAAACAGTGATCACATGAGATTTCCATTTGTCTCTGAGATTTAGAGGTTTATAGATTTGGTCAATGTGATTAACCATAGGGTTTGATCATTATTCAATATAATTTCTGCAATTCTTAAATTTCAAGCCTTAGAGATATAGTAGTGAATTATATTGGGATATCTCTCCATTATTTTCATTTACAAACGTCTTTCCACCAATTCATCATTTGATTACCTGATGCCCATAATTTCTAATGATAAAACATTATCTACTCCCCTTAAAACAATTTCATTTATGATTCTTTGTAAACTTTTTAAATTATTGAAGAGTGTTCTCATTACCTCAATTGTATTTATTATTAAAATTTATTTTTAATTTCCTATTATATTTATTATGAATAGTATAAGATTAATAGCTTACTCAAATCTCCAATTTTTCCTTTATTTCACATGGAATTATTTCATCATAGCTACTGAAGTGTCAAGCAGATGACACCCTTCATAGATTTATTTTTGCACTAAAGAATGAACCAATTTTACTTTCATGTGAGATGATTATATCACAATATTAACTTAATTATCCTATAAAATTTACCACTTAATTGAAAATGGATTAATATTCCTTCTATTTTTTCTCATGAAACTCTATCACTATTACTATACAAAGAATAGAATTAAGGAACATATTGAGAAATAACCTTCCAAAATCATACCACTAAATAATTTCAATTTCTTCTTAAAAAATTGAGTTCATTAAATGTTTAAACTATTAATCCTCCACACCTTCCAGATAATAATGTACAAAATAACATAGTCATGGTCTGAAAATTTTATAAAAAAAATATTCTTTTAGAGAAAATGATTCATTTCTTAGAAAAAAGTGGTTTTGTGAATGGACTTAAAAGGGTGGATTTGATTAAATGATGGACTCAATATGAAAAGTTTAACCAATTTTATAATTCTAGATCATATAAGGATTCATAGATTAAGAATGTTATATGCATAGCAATGCTTATTTTCATTCCATATCCCACAACATTTGGTTTAGTTGGAGGATAACCATTTCATTTTATGTGACATATTATGTTAAAGAGACTCATTCTTGTTCTAAAAATGTACTAAAATTGAAAATTATTTTATGAGAAAAAATAATCATAGATATAAATTATATAATAAAGATAATAATTTTGAGGATGTTTAGATCTTAATATCATGTTTCCAATCTATAACGCCATAAAATTAACAGATGTTATCGATGGTTATAATCTAGTAAAATATATTATATTTTTTGTAAATAAATTCTTAATTATCCCAATCATTCCCCTAGGATTATGTGTATGGTTTTATAGTAATGGATCTTCTCATTTTGAATCAGTGATGATCGAGTTAAAAACTAATTTTCCCCATTCAATGTTTTCACCTCAATTCGTTGTATGATAATGGAATCCACATACTAGTATCCAGAATGGTATGTACTTTATTGTAATACCCATTGATTTTTATGTTAACATTTAAGTAGTATTATCTTAATGGTTCTCATTCATGTTTCAAAAAATTATCTAATACAATTTCTAATACCAAACGAGGTCACCCAAACATTATAGACCTAATTATTACATCATATTATATGAATAATCATTTTATATAATTGTGTTCAATTACATAACCATAAAGTTTTAATACCATTATCAATGTATATGGGACGAAGTGGTACTTACATTTTCTGCAACATATCCCACTAATTATATATAACTTGAACGCCTCTAAAACATAACATACATATAAAAATTTCCTCATATCGAAGGGAAATGAGAACATAAAAAAGCCTGATCTCCAATGCTATATAAGATTTAACAATATTAATATCAATGATCATTAAATTATAACATTTATATATGCGTATGATAGTTAGAGTTAATCGTTATAAAAACATGTACACCAACTTATAGATTATAATCAAGAGTTTTGATATAAAACATGTAAGTTAATAATATAGGAATAGTAGGGGAATCAAAGAACATGGGCCCTGAGAGAATAAAATTCGAATATTATCTCCTAATAAAAAAGGGAATAATCAAAATTATATAAATATTATTTAAATTCATCCCAGAAATACATTCTTCACATGTCATGATTAGGATAACCACCCATGTAAACGACTCATGCATGGGATAACCTCCCATGTAAACTCGTTTTGGACTTGGGATAACCTTTTGTGTATTCACGTATTTGGATTGGTATTACCTCTCTTTTTCCATTAGATATCATAGAAAATTACATTTAATGTATGCATTGAAGTTATATAACTGATTCATCATTCACATTATCAATGTACATTCATATTTATACCACTAGATCATGAAAAACTTTATCATTTGATCATAGCATAATCATGGAAAAATTAAATGTTTTTTTCCAATATTTATTCATTATAACCATAAAATACCCACAAAATTAATATGTATAGTTTTATTTAATCACATATTTATAGATATATATTTAACATGAATGGGAGTTATCATAGATGAAAAATTAAATTAAAATATAAGTAAAACATTTCTCAAGGAGTGTAAAACATTCCACATGAAAATAGTAATTAAAAATAAAAAATATATATTTTCATAGAAAAAAATTTATTTTATAAGATACAGGGAAATTTTAGTGGAATAATTAATTTATTGAGTTTTCATAGTGGCCAAGAATTTTATTTTTTCCCTTTATGTTAAAATAACGATTCCTAACACATTTTTTGTAAAAATTAAAAATTAAAAATGTCAAAAAATTGAATGAATATTAATTATAATGTTTTAATGTATGTAAAATATTATTAAAAATTACTTTATACCATTAATGGTTATTTGTAAATACATACCTAAATGTTTTTGAAATAAAATACGGACAAAGAAGTTAAATATTTCATAACAAAGAGAAAAACATTATCAGTAATAGTGGAATATGAAATGATAAAATATAATATCTAGAAAAAATAATAGTATAATTAATTTTCTCATATGTTGAAGAGATATAGCATATAATTTCATCATCATAAATTTATGTAATAATTATCTTTGTAAAAATGATATTATAAAATAATACTTTTACTTCAGGTTTGACATGCTTTGTACATTCCCAAAACACATTTATAAAAATGTCAAGTAAACATACTATTATAAAAACTTATTAATTATTAAAATATAATTCATATATAATTTATAAAATTTCAATTACCATACACTAATTAATATTAATTAAAATATTCCATTTCTGGGTTAGATTGTTTTCTTTTTCAAGAATGTTTTAGTTTGGATGTTCTTATCCTTGTACTATGACAATGGTCCAATCATCTATAGAAAAGATTTATTTATATTAATACCCTATATATTTTTTAAATACAAATTTATATTGATCCATTTAATGTTAGGATATAAAAATGAATTACACTCTTCATAGAGGTAGCAATCAATATGTTGGCAACAACATTGTTTTCATTTTCTAAAAAAAGGAAAGAACGTTAAATTATATTTTCCATTCTAGGATCATTATTAAAAAATTAATATAATATATATATTTAATAAATCCATTATTATAAAATTTTATATGTGTTGGTGATGGAAAATGAATTGTATCACTCTGTAGATGAGGTAGTTCACACATACACCATAGCAATAATTTCACTTCCCATTTGCTGAAAAAATGTATAAAAATTTTATGAAATAATAATTATAACATCCAAGTATATTTATGATAATAGATTATTCATGATATGATATATAAAATCCTTTTGGATAATTATGAAGAGGAAATAATGTTTATACATTTCTGCAAGATGTTATACCACTTTGAAGAGAAGTATGATTTGTATTACAAATTAATTCGTGAAAAGACAGTATTATGATTTGACTAGTACAAAAAGGATATAAGGATGGATTATATAAAATGATTTTTTAGGAATTATTGGATCAAATATGATATTTATATTTGGAGAAGAGAGGAGAGGGGTGTTGTGTTATATGTGGGTGAGGGGACACAATTTTAATTTCATAAAAGATTAAAATATAAAAATTTATTGTCTAACAAAATGGATCTAAATTGACTCATATTGTAATAATGTATGGTATTTTTCTATATACATTTATATAATATGATTTATAAAATTTTATGTGGAAATATTATCATTACCATATGGTTTAACCATTGGTAAACACATTTTATCTATAATGATGATGAATTTTTTATTGTCTTTACAATTTATTATGGAAAAAAATTAGATTCCAATAATTAAAAAATGGAAATAAATATTCTAAATATGAAATCAATTTTGAAATTTAGTTATTTATCATTAGATTAAACTAAATTCTAAATAAACTAATAGAAAATGTCGAAAAATAGCTTAAAATATATTAGTAATTATAAAACATTATTTATTCAAAAATTTAAAAAATAAATAAATAATAATTACATTGATTAAAGAATTATATATCAATATTAACTAATTAAATTGGAATTCAAATTAAAAAAAAATTCTTTGTAAATACTTGTATAGAAATTACAATTTTTTATATATTATAATTATCTTCTATTTAATAAAAAATTTATCATTCCAAAATAATAATAAATTTCACCATTACATAATATTGACAAGAGGATTTTAGAAAAGATACATTATTTTAAAATATTATTTTTACAATTTTGTGATATTGATTATAACATCTACATACAAAATGCTATAGAAACCAGTTTTCAAGAAAACGTATTTTTGAAGCATAAAATGAGTTTAATTAAAACTGCGTACTTATTTTTTAAATATTAATCACAAATTATTAATTATATAAAATTATTTTACATATTTTTCATAATTTGGTTTTTATTATTCATAGTACAAATATAACATCATGTTTTTAATGAAATACTCTATACATATTCATTTAGACCATGGGTTGCGTGTAAAAAACTATATTGAATTCTTGATGTTTTATTCAACAAAATATATAAGTATATATAATGTTAGGGTGTTAAAAATTACATTATGTTAACTCTATAGGAGTAACCCACAAAATTATCTTCCTCATTTTTAAACTTCATAATTTTATCACATCCCTATTCAATTAAAATCATTATGTCACTCACTTACTGAATTCAGCTATATTTGTCCCATCCATCATAATATATTATCCTCAAGTACCTTATACTGATTTTTTGGATTATATAGATTATTCACCATAATACTATTTAGATTTCTTTTAAACCTTAAGTAAAATAAATTTCTATTTTTCATATAAAATAACATTGAAATATATCTGTTAATTGATAACATATAAAAATAATTTCCCATATGAAAGAGAATTAAATTTCATTTGAATGAACAAAAATTATAATATTAATAATGATAAAAAAAATAACCACTATAATTGACATATATGATGTCAAACTTTTAAATAATAAAAAGACCATCTTATTTTGATTTTGTAAAGAATGTCAAAAAGAGTTGTATTAAAAATATTAAGAATATTGTCTATAAAACATGTGAAAATGATGTAAGGATGAGTTATTTTTTTAAATAATTAATTTTTAAATATAATATTCTGGTAATATTATGAATCATATAAATAGTAAGGAAAAGGAGTATGAAAAAAAATCATTTAAACTAGGTTTGAAAGAAAAATCCCATTCCATAACTTTGGTCCATCATCATAATTAATATTACCACTGAATCATAAAATAATATTAGTCATATTATTTCATAAAAAACGTTTTCATTTTTAATCCATTACAATTATTTATTTTATTTCATTTTGTAATGTTACTTAATTAGATAATAAATTATTGAAGTTTATGTGATATGTTTTGAGGTTGTGCAATTTTAAATCATCAAAAAACCATTATAGGTTGACTATGGTCTTGGGTAATGGTTTATGAATATAATTAATGTAATAATTATAAAATTTATACATTACATATCCTTTTAGAAGAAATCATTTAATTCAACCATGAAAAATCAATCATTCCGGTTCATGAAAGTTATATTCTACACATATAAACAAAAACCACCCTCATTTTTCAAATTGATAGACGGGGAATAAAATTGATCAAAAAATTTTATTTTATAGAATCAAATTTATATTATATGTATCACATTGATTAATTAAATCAATCCTAACAACCATCTATTTGAGGAAAAAATGAATAATGATTCACATGTCTCCATAGAGTTTGTAGTCCACATGTACACATGAGTGATGTTATATTTTCTTTTTCCATGGAAGAGAGGGTAAGAAAAATTATGATATATTATATATAATTTGTTTAATATTATATTAAATATCATATATATTCATTTACTAAAAATATATAACCTTCTATGAGTTGTGTTTTTTTTCGAAGATATTGATATAGATATAGATTCTACAGTCTGTGGATTAGTGAGGTGAGGAGGTTAACTTTTATAATGGAGGGGACATGCATTGTTATAAATATTCAAAAATTTCAAACTATATAAGGTCTATTTCATGTGAAATAAGAAAAAAGGAAATCCAACTTCAATAATAATATGTGTTATGATGGAAATGAAAAAATATAACATTTTAAACTCATCATAGAGTTATTTTAATGATTAAATTTTAGATTAATAATTGTAAACCCTTTTTATCTTTTACTGAGATAACATAACTTTTTACCAAGTTAATTTTTTTAAATGAGAAAATAATATTTGAATTAAAAAAAATAGGATTGGGACAATTTAAAATATAGAATAAATTTTCTTGATTTAATTTATAAATGTGGTATAAATTTCTATTAATATATGTATGAAAAATAGAAGAAAAACAATTTTAGTAAAATTCCTATTTTAATCATAGAAATGAATCTAAACTAAAATAATGAATATTATTTAATCTAATTAAATAAAATGAAAAATTCTTTTAAAAAGTTATTTTATATGATATTTGGATAATTCCAAATAAAATAATCCTTCTAACTACAAAATTAAATACAATGAATAAAAATTAAATTTTTATTAGAATATAATAAAACATGGATTCCAAAAAATATAAGGATTGGTTTTCAAAATCAAAATAATGTTTTTAAATTAATTGTTTATCTAATGAAAATCATATTTGGTTTTTAAAATGATCTCAAAAATATTTTTTTAATGTTCACATTATGATGATTTCTTAAAAGTGATGATATTTTGTTAAATTTGTATTTTTCAATATTCACACAAAAACCTATTTTATAAAAATGATCATTGAAGAGAAATTTGATATAATTAATGAAAAATAATCCATTTTTATAAAATTCAAAATACCAATATTTATAAATTTAATTATAAAAAACTATTAAACACATCTAAAACTAGTGTAGTTATATATTAAATATTTCATTTTCCATTGAAAATTTTAAATAATATTATTTATAAAATGATGATGAATAATAATCCAAACCATTAATATATATTAATGATATTATTTTTTATTTAATGGGATTATAGGTATTTTCACATTATTACTCAAATTAATAAATTACTTACTTTCAGTTTTATTCATTAATAAATTTACTGATGGAATTTATTCTTTATATCTTTTTTGGTTACCATGATCCTTATTTAATCTTGTGATTGTTACATAAAATCATAACCCATTGAATAATTGTATTCGATAGTGTATTCTCTCTATGATATAAAATTTGAATCATATTTTATTTATTAGTAACTTTTTCATTAAATAGTACCATCTGGGGGCTAAAAAAGAGTTTCATCATGTATATATTTCCTTAACAATGAAACATGAATCAAAACATGTACATTGAATATTGTTATGGTAAGGTGAATATATAAGAAAGATGTCATAATATTTATATAATTTCATTTATTATAATAATCCAAATTCTTATCATTCCCTTTGTACTATAATTAATAACACATTTCTATAGATATATTTTAAGAAAAGAATGGTCACCTATATCACAAGATAGGTTATTATACTTGTTATCATCATAAATATTATTCTTTCTCAAAGATTAATTCATATTACAGTGAATCATATATATTTTCTATATTATATATTCTATATGTTCTAGTCTCGGAAAAAGTTTCTCTCACACACTTCATCACAAAAAGATGAAGATCAACACACCTTTTTCAAACAATATCTCAAAAGATTACATTTATTTACAATAATAAAAACTTTTATTATAAGAAAATACAACGAATGACATATATAGATCCCAATAATAAATATAATATAATGATAAACCTTAATGTTTTTCCGTCAATTTCTAATTCATTATGGTTTACTATTAATCATATTTTAGATGAAAATTTGTTTTGAAATTTAATTCATTACCCAATGAATATTGATAAATTGTGTACAATTTAACTCAAAATATGAAATAATGGATATATTTAATTGAGAGAGGGTATTTAGGTAATCAATACATTGATAAATTCTTTAAATTTGATCTGAATACCAAATAAATAAAATGGAAAAATTGTATAGATTTATTCTGTAGATAAAAAATAACTAAAATCTATTTTCTACCTTAATATTTATTTGCTAATCCTGCCATGGAATCCATTAATATATTTTCTGAATACCATAAAATCATAGTAATCCTCTAAATCGTCCCCTTTTATGATATTTTCTCAGATTCAACATGTTTCCATGTTAAATAATTCATGTTAAATTTAATAATATCTTTATCTATTCCATGAAACTGAAAATATTCCAAGTAGTCTCTAAAATCTTATTACTACCATGATGAACAAAAAATCATGAGTTATGAACTTAACTAAATTATTCCATTTTCATATTGGATACAATTTTTACATACCAAAACATTCTATATCATTTAACACCTCATTTTTTAATGTTAAATTAACGGAATATAACATTCTTAAAAAATAATACCCTTTTTTAGAAAACAATGACATTTCATTAAACCATGATTAATTTTTATGGTAGTTATGATTGCATTGACATGAAAATAAAAATAAAGCCATTTATTTATTGAATAATTTATAAGACCACATTAATTAATTAATTAACCAATGGATCATATTTAAAAAGTTTCATATTTAATGATGTAATATTTTTTATACTCAAAGAATATGAAACCGTGTCTGATTTATCGAGTCAATACTGATTAATGAAATTATAATCATTTTTCATTTGTAACTATCTTCAAAAAAAACATATTTAATTTTTTGAGTTAATATATACATTAAATATTTATGGTCAATTTTAATTTCTTATTTTTCTAAATATAAATAATTATGCGATATATTTAATGAAAAAAAAACTTTTCAATATCACACATTGGAAATATATCCCATGTGGTTTCAATTTACTTGATTCATACACAATGACTCAGTCATTCTTCCTCAAAAAACATTGAAGGACCTTCTCTGAAGAATCAATATAGATGAGAAATTCAAAATTAATCTCTGAATATAATGTATTGGATCATTAAAAAAATTTTCATTAAATTCATGTAATAATTATTCAAATTTCTTAATCTAGTTGAATTTATTTATTTTAATGTGTATGATTTCATTGGTATAGATAATTGATAAATGTTTTCAACAAATCATTGGTGGTTACCTTATTATCTATGGAAATGCCAAATCATAGTGACATTTCAGGGTCCTGTCCACTTATAAACCTATTTATATTTTGCAAGATCAAAGAGTGTTCCATATTTGGAAACAAAATTCATAAGGAATTGAAAATATTTATACTGAAATTAAAATTTACCAAAATTTCCATATGTTTTTTATTTTAAGGTAAAAATAATAATACATTGTCATTTCTCATATTCCTAAACAATTTTTGAAAAAACTAAATTTTCATTAAAAAAACAAATTTATGCAAATTTTGATAGAAAATCAATTATTAATTCCATTAAAATAATATGTGCATTAGATAACCAAAATTGGATACTTATAGATTCATAATATCCATTCCTAGTATAAAACTCCATCCTAAAAATATATTCCACCATCAAATTAGGCAAATGAAACCCAGTTTGAAGATTAATCATTGAAATATATTGATCACACTAAAGCAAATTAGATAAGTGATTTATATGTATAAATAATCACTTTTTCTTACCAGTGATTTGATTAATCCATATATAATAAATATAAAGCATATGGGAACAATACGTCATTAAAAAACATAATAGGATACCCGGAAAGGTGTCACTTCTAGAAAAACTATCCCTTTATCAAGTTACTCATATAATATATTTTGTAGCTCTAAAAGTTCTAATGGAGAAACTAAATATTGTCTTTTGAAATAAGAATAGTATCAGTCACAAAGTCAATAGTAAAATCATCCACATAACCACGAATAACACAAGGATAATCATGAGAAAATTCTTCCATATATTCAATTACCCATGTCACTTCAATAATTTCACTAGAATATATTTAAAAATATTTTCCCAATATCATTCAATAATGATAAATTATTTTATCAGCTTAATTATATTTGGTCTTTGTTCTGAAATAATTATTATATATGAATTAAAATAGACATTAAAAATTGAATCTGAATTATTTAGTTAAAAAATCAATCATATTGTTATAAAATAATATTCAATCCATAACCAAAATAAAAATATACACCATTAATTATAGTATAAATAATTTTTAAATATAAAAAAAATTACACATACGACAATAATATGGTTTATATAAATATAACTTTTTATAATACATCCAAGCGAACAGTTTACCAAAATTATATCTCACATTCTTATGGTGAGTTTTCCAATTTACTAGAAAATATATCACAAATAAATAAACATATATATCATAAATCATAATGAAATTTGAAGAATATAATTAAAAAGTTAAATTAACGGAAACAACATTATTTAACGGTTCAGTAAATTGTTAGAAGTAAAAACGAATTTTTAATATATTTCATCTTTAATATTAGTGACTCTCAGGTTTTGGAAAATAATTTGGAGAAGTGATAGTGTACAATAATTTTTTTAATTAAAATGCCTCATTGTTAGCTGACAATCTGATTTCCATTAATAATTCTAGTCAAAATTATATTCGTTTTAGTGAAAATCCATATTTCTATGGATACCACATCAGTAACACTTTCGAGATACTATACAATATTCACTTAAATGTATTTGACTAAAATTTTAAAATGTTGGGGTATTAACATCATATTTCATAGTTGAATTCTTTCCCTTTCCTTTTCACTATCATCACATATTAATCATTCTGTCATGATGTTAGTAAATGTTGGAAAACTCTTTCTGAACATTTCTAGCATTACGAACAAAATCCTCCTGAAATTAAAAATCACAAATGTTTTATAGTGTTTTGAAATTTGGTATGAGTCCTATGTAAAATATATTTACATTAAATTCACAGTGAAAATGTAATATGGTACATACTTAAATTATATACTCAAACATTATTCTTATGTAGAAAATGAGTCTCCTTAATTTGAACTCAACTCTAGAAATTTTTTCCATTCTATGTCGTTGTACATTAGGGAAATACTTCTCATTAAAATTTTCAATAATGGGATTATACACCATTGAATTAATCTCATAATTTTCACTATTATTCAAAATAAAATACCAACATGGATATATATCACCATCAAAATAATAATTAATTATAATTACATATTTATTTTTAGTATATCCTAATAACTGAAATATAATCTCTAATGAATTTATTCATCTGTTATCTTAGATCAAGTTTATATATGAACAAAAACTCAAATCCTTATGATTTATGAAATGATCCAATATAGACATGATCATATATTGAAAATGATGTTTTTATATTTTATAAGTGATTCTATTAATATCATGTGTCTAATGTTTTGGAACTATTACAATATTCAATATTCTAATAAATCCACGTTACTGAATTTAAAAGAAAAAATATCCTTTTGTGTTTCTACATCGAACTCAATGATTTTTCAGGGAAAACACATTATAAATACACATGTAATTGATAATTAAACAAGTAAATCATCAATATATTTCTCCTAATATTATAACAACAAATATACATATCTTAAAATTTTCCTTTAATACCTTTTTAACATAAAATTTTCATTAAAAATTTATATGAAACAATATTATCTACATAGAATCTAAAAACCCAATACTATTGTGGCTAGTTCTAGGGATTTCAAATTTTTATCTTTATAATAATATTTTTGGTTTAAAGTTTCAAAGAACTAGGAAAACTCATTATATAACCACATGGAAACTTCCACATAGTATATATATTTTTCACCAAAAATTAGGATTTAATTTTACACCCCAATTATCAATTTAGACACATTTTCTAAATTTTTATTTATTACATAGTAGAATGTTTGAAATTTTTAATGTTTACACTCATCATTAGATACCATGAAAATAATTAAAAAAATTGGATGACTATAAAAAACTCAGTAAGGGATATGTAAAAAATGGAATACCATTAGTATAATATATTAAATTAAAACCACTAAAAATGGTAAATATTTTTAGAATAAACATTTTTCCACAATGATAAATCATATTAGTAATTGAATATAAAACAATTACCCATGAAAACAAATTAAACTCTTATACACCATTGGAACACAAAAAATTATACTTGAGGAACATGGTCACTCTTGAAATAATTCCTTGAAAAGAAAACCATTCACCTTTAAAAGTTCATAAACTTTTTACGTCCAAAATCATAAAATTTATAAAAAAATCCTTGTAATCATGAAATATGTATCATGGATCATAATTTTATAATCCTAATTAGAACATGCTTAACCCATGACTGAATAATTGTTTTTTAGTTATTTATAGATGTATATCCTATTATAGGGACATTCCCTTAATGATTACATATTCTAATGACATTAAATTATTAATCAGTTTTATGAATTCCCAAAGAATATTTTGGTTTATAATTAGAGAGTGCTTTCCATAACTCACATATAACAAACCCAAATACTACAAATTTTTCAATTCTATCCACATTCCATTTTGCACACCAAATATAAAATAGAAAATATATCATGTTTTATTATCATGAAAAAACAACATAACATTCACCTTGAATTTCTCATTCCCCTTAACCATACATAAATCATATAAAAAAATTCTAAAAATTTTATGATCTGAAAAACATCAATAAGGGGAAAAAATAATGAAAATATATATTAGTAAATGAATAAAATTACAAATTTTTCTATCCAAATAATTTATGTTATCAATGTAAACAATTTATTACTTACGAAGACTTCATCCCTACCCAAATATTTTCAGAAAATATTTAATATGAAATAATAAATGAATAAAAAAGAATAATGTAATCATTGAAATCATTAAAATATCATAACATCATTTTAAAAAATGGTTTACATTTAATCCTTAAAAAGTATCTTATACATTACACTACCATGTAAAATCATAAGATGTACAAAAGAAACCATAGAAATAGTAGATATGACCTAGAGAATTCTTGGGGAATCAATTTTATATGACATCCACACACACATGGAATAAAAATCAATGATAAACATTGAGTAACCATCATAGTTACACTTGAAATAACTATCACAGTTATTCTTGGAATAACCATTGTACTATATTCACATGATCTATTAAAAGGAACAAACTATGATAGAATTACTACATTACACAATACCTTAGAGTGGTACAATTGGTTTACCCACCCATTTATAATTACAAAACCACTCCACATCCTAAAAACTCCCAAGTATGATAATAATAATTTTTACACATAAAATCATGCATCGTAATAATGTTCTTTGCAGATATAAGAAAACCCTTTTGGATATTGATAAAAAAATAATATTTTAAAACCCTTTTTCGAATTATAAAAAACATAGAAAAGAGTGTTTTTATATTATGAAAACATGAAATATTGTAAAGGATTCCAAAAATCAAATAATGGTAATGGAGGAGGGAATAGTAATTGTCTCCTTCTATATTAATATAAAACATTCCTTCTGTCATTTGTAAAGAATGTCAAAAAAATCAACAAAATATCCCGCTTCAAAACCATTTAATGAAATTAAAAAGTGATATAAAGACCCAAAATTTCAATATTTTTTTTAATTATATGGGATTGTTATGATAATGTAAAAATTGAGGACACATTATTCTGAGGCATAGAGTTCCTAGAATGTTCCGTCGAAAAAATATAAGATTTATGTAGCCCGCGTAAGAAGTTTTTCAATAAATGTTGAATAACTCGTAAACATGTGCCTGGATCAGAAATCCAAGGTCACTATTGCGTTTAAGATGGCGGGATTACCCTAGTTGTGAATTATGTTTAGTATGTGTAGGAATCCAATGGGAAAACCCAAAAAAGTAATAACATTAAATAAAATAATTAAATTAAATAATTTTATTTTTAAAATGCATTTAACCGAAGAATGGTGACCAGATTAAAAATATGAGACCACCCCTGAGCTCGTGAGTGTATGATTTCCATAGGTAGATCACAACATTGGTCGGTGTGGTCCAGCAGTGGATGTTAGTTTTTGGAAGTATATAAAATAATTAAGTAATTTTTTTATGTTAAATTCTTTATCTCCTAATCAATATCTCATACTGAAAATATGAGATTACCATTGAGCTTGTGAGGGTGTTTTCACCGTAGAAAGAGACTAAAATTGACTAAAACGTGTTGAGGGTGACTGTTAATAATTTTTTAACTTTTTAAGGTATGTTTCTTAAACGTGAAAGTGGTGATTTCTATATTTTGAATTGGTTCTCTGTTTGAAAATTTTCCAGCACTATTGAATTGGAAATACCAGGATTCACTTAGGCGAAGATTAACTTTGACAAGAAAGGGTCTGACATAAAACATATTTTTTTGACTTTAAAAAATTAATAACATAACTCAACAGGTCATATTATTTTTTTCTTTGTAATCAATGAGCGATGGTGGAAGGACCACTGGGTTATCAGACCATTTAATTTCTAGTTACACATGCTTGTGTAATCACACCGTCGGGAGATTATTGGGTTCATTAATTGAATTCATTAATGAATCCCATTAATTATGTGGTGAGTTAAACTCCTATATTCATCTATTTAAATAAATCATGGGCCTATGTCTTGTGCACTCATGATAGGAACATCTGAAGAAGTGCCGACGACGACTCACTTTAATGTAGAATGGTGCTTCAACACATTAGAAGATTCAATCTAGTGTTTGATGAACATCAACAACAAGCTAAGAATGCGGATGCATCTTATTTATCTACACCGTCTACCAATGTGTTAGAGGTAGGGGTTTTATTCAATGAGTTTTAAAATTTTTATACTCTTGTTGATGATTTAATTACTTCCATGTTATAATTCTAATGCGTAGGGTGCAGGTAGAATGAACATGGCCTGGACCTTCCACAAATCTATCTATTGGTTTCATTCTTCATGGTGACCAAAAAATGGGAGAAAGGCGAAACAATGGTCCTCTTAGTGTAGGTTCCATCCCAGGAGACCCTTAGGCGCTGAAGAGAAATAAATCGGACCACCAGAGCTTCATTAGTGGCTCGTGGAAGCATCATCGACACGATGGCGCCGACGATCGGAGGAGGCAGCAACTGAAAACCGCCAACTGCGAAAAAGTGATGGCACTTGTAGGCAATGTGGTGGAAAAAATCAGTAGCTGGTCATCACCATCAACATTGGAGCTGGGCAGCATGTTGTGTAGGAGGGGTGCAACATCGAACCATGGGGGTGGGTGGACTTGTGGTCTGTGGGTTCCGTAGTTGACTAGCCCAGTGGACTGGCTAGGTAGAGCATCACCAACCACTACTGCTGATTGATGAAACACTAATGTATTGGCTGTTTGGAAGAGGAGTGGACCATCGCCAATCTGATGGGCCGCGCCTAACCAGCGGGCCATGCGGTTCCATGGCTCAATTGGTCGTTCCCCTTCGGGTGCGTTGGGCCGAACCTGTAGCCAGTGGGCCAAGAACGATATCCAGTAGGCCAAACACGCTGCCCAATAGGCCAGACCGGTCCCAATTGATCTGGGTCAGACCGGGCCCAGGCCCTTTTTGGGTCCAGTTTCTCTTAAATAGTGGTAACTCTTAAAACAAACGCCCATTAGATGAATCGTTTGCAGTACTGAAACCCTTAGAATTAGGTGGTCCCTTTGAGATACTCCACATGGTTTTTAGATTAAATATTAGTTTGGCCGGGGTGGATCAGACTCAAATCCAAATGGGCCCCCGACACTAAAATGAATGTAACATATAGAAAAAGCGTCTGATTGACATGTCCTATATGAATTAGAACCCTGATGGCATGGTGGATCAATGGGTTTCTTATTCGTGGGACATTTTTGTGATTGAAATACATCTAATGGATTTTGGAGTGGATCCTCTAGAAATAAGCATACTATTTGTGTGAATATAGTGGCCGGATGTGACATGAATAAATAATAGAGATCCTATGTGGTTTAGTATAACGACCCATACTTTACACACATTGTTAATACTTCAAAATTGAATCACACTTATTACAACATATAACAAAACCATGAAAGGACAGTATAGGTATAGTGTCTTTAGAATCTGGGAAACATAAAAAACTAGTTCATAAATCATCTACATTGTCTCCCTTTTATTTTATCATATCTAGAGTCCCTTTTGGATTGTTTTACATAATACCCTTCTTCCTGACCTGGGGAAAAGAAAACATACAATAGGGTAATCAAAAATCCTCAGTAAGGGTAAAAATAGAAATATCAATCACTTCATAGTCATAATAACATAATATTTTGGAAATTCTTAACCTGCAAAAGGGATCATAATTTCAAAACATGGGATAAATAATAGTTGTGAAATGAAAACCAAATAATCATAACATAAAACATGAAACTGTTTTGGCATACACAGATAATCATAGATAATCATTTCTTAGTAGTCAATAATCATTTCCAAGACTATATTAGCGGACTAAGTCCATTTCTGAATCAAGTTCACTTCTCGTTTCTGTCCAGTTTCACTGAACTGGATTAACCTGTCGTTCCAGCCATGTCTACATCATGAGATATAAATCTTTACCCAATGAATTGGAAGGAGATATCTGTCCCACCCATCTCATAATGAAAACATTCTTATGTGTGCCACAAAATCATAAATCATACATCATAACATAACCCATGTAATAAAAATGGGATTCTTAAACATCATACCATCATAACATAAATCATATACGATAAAAAGGACATAATAAAATTAATTACATCATAACAGAATCAAATCAATGTAAAAATAGGGATATAAATAGAATCCTATATTATCTTATATGGAAAATAATTTTTATAAAACACTTGATCTCCGTTCTTGAGGAAAATATATTTTCTACTTCAAAAATTTTTTTCCTTTCTAAACATGTCATACAATTTTAAACTAAAAAAAGTTGATTAAAAATAAACAAGAAAACTTATAAAGTAAGATTCATGGAAATAATGTTCTATGAAATCATAAAAATTCATTCATGTCGTATAAGTTAAAAAACATTCTTCTCGTATTTGGCCGAAAAAGTAAAAAGGTACCTCGTACTAAAAATGAAAAAATATTCCTTTCATATCTTTTACTAAAAACTCACAAATGGGTAAAATTGGATTTAAAAAAATGTAGGAGGATAGAAATAATATTACATATTCAGGAAACATGGATGTGAATGACAAATATTCCCCAGTAAATTATGAAGTATAAATAATCTCGGATAAAAATGAGATTGAGAGATTTTCCCTTACCTTAGGTCCGATTTACTTCGTATGTGTCCGAACCTCCTGTTTAACAATTTAAATGATGTTATTGACATATTCCAGAATCTTACTCATTGTTATTATATCATATATGGTCATATTCATAGATTTGTATTAGTAATATTTCATTGCTACTTGTTATTCGGGTGTTTATTTCTTTTTGGTCTTATTCGTGTTTTGTCGAATAAATTGTTATTATTCTTTTTAGGTTATAGATAAATCATTTAGATAATGGTATTAGTGTAATATATATAATATTTAGTAATTCAATTCATTTATATAATAATTAAGAATATAAGATCATGTAGAACGAGTCGCATCACATCGTGGAGACGGTAGGCCGTACGTACGCATGAGCGATGATATCGTTCCCATGATCGAGGAATTGTATTGAAGTGTATGCATACTATTTCAGAAATAATATCACTTTACAATAATCATTTATAGTTATTATTTACACCATTATACCCATCCACGTAAGGTGGTTGTGGGAAACAGATTACACCACGGCGTGGAGACGGTATTCCGTACGTACGCACGCGCGGTGATCTCGTTTTCCGTAGGATGGATAGAAGGTAAAATAGGGTGGTTTCATATTTATAAAAACATATTGGTATATGAGTGATACTGATGTTATTAATTCATAATGAAGCAACCAAATAAGAATAAGTAGAAGAATAAATAAAGTTGAATGAATCGGTAACAGACATTACCTCTTCTTTAAAGCGCCTCTTCTTAACATCCTCTTAGGGAAATATAGATGGTATCTGAAGAACACCATAACATATAGGATGTTTTTAGGGAAGTTGAGAAGGAAAATGGGCATGTTTTGGCAGATCTTGAAGGCTAAAAGTGGTGTGAGGAGGAGAGGGAGGAGGTGCCCTTTTATAAGGGAGGAGAGGGGTGCCTTAGGAAAAACATAATATATTATTTTATTATAAAGTCAAAATCGGTTTTTAATATCTCCAAATTGATTTATTTCGATGCTAAGGTGGGGATGAGTCTAAATCATCTCAACCAATATATTTTAGACTAGTTTAGGTTACTATTTTAACATTGTCATTTAGATTTAACTCTAAGTTTAATAATTTAACTTTTACCATGTCTTTTTGTTTTCTTACACTACATGGTTACAAAACTTACTATAACAGGACAAAATAACCCCAAGTGGCTCATTATTAATATATATACTATTATCTAAGTCATTTGGCCGAACCATATATTTTTAGGAATTAAATAACAATTAATAATACAATATTTGTTTTAAAAACTATTTTATGTCAATTTTCAATCTATTTTGTAATTGATTTTTGTGAAAATCATAATAGAATTATTAGTTTTAAAAAAGTTAATTAAATCAATACTAATATGTCATATTAACCTAAAAAATTAGTTTAATTCTTAAAAAGTCTAAATTACATTTATTTGGGTATTTATAACATCAATTAGGTTAATATTTCATTAATAAAGTAATTACTCCATCATCATTGTGTCAAAAGTAAATTAAATTAATTAACCTCTAAAAATTATAAATAAAATACCATTATGTATGAAATCTCTTAATCTTTCTAATGAATATCTATAGTAGAATTTATCTTCTGTATAACCCTACATTAAAAATGTTTTTAGTTATTAATCTTTGATTTTAACTATTTTAACACTTCTTTAAATAAAATATTATTAAATTTCTTAATCTAATCCAAGTGGACCTAAAGGGTAATATTTTATTCCTAAGGTTGTTTTTGGTCGAATTATACTTATCCAATAAAATTAGGAAATGCGTTAGGGTAATAATAGTATCATTTTTACCCTTAAGTACCCTATTTACTTTTAACCGTGGTAAAAAAAGTAAAAAGTTACTATGCACCAAAAATTATTTTTATCTTATTGAACCAAATTTTACTCCTTGATATTAACCGTGTCTCTTGGATTTTAGAAATTCCACTCATAGAAGTAGTAAAATTATGTTTTATGTAAATTTTGAAACTCTCCTAGGAGGAGGGTAAAAGACGGTGAAAAGTTCAATAAAATTTATATATATCTAAAATTATTATAAAATGACTACAATGAATTACATTGAAATTATATATGTATTATGTATCAATTTTTACCTAAAATAAATCTAAATAAAATAAATAATTATTTAAATAAAAAGTCGGTTTTTAAATAGTAACTCAGTGTTTTCACTATTCATAAAAAATTGAATGTTTTCAGAAAAATACAAAAAACTCACCCTAGGATAATTTTTATATTCTGAATCCAAAAATGACGTCCATTTTGAATGATAAAATTTATAAAATTTCAAAAAGTGGATATTACTATTCATAACGACTAGTTTTAATAATATTTTAATAGCATATCATTGTTGAGTGAAAATCGGTATTGCGTACAACGCAAGCTATGGAGGAAGGTCACGATTGCGTGTAAAGAATGCCAAGAGAGTGTTGCGTGTAGTAAAATATAATTTTGATGATGTATATAACATAAAAACAAAACATTTCTCATAAAAATCTTGGGTGTTACATTCTACCCCCCTTAAAATGAATTTCACCCTCGAAATGTGTCACTTTGTAACAAACAGATGAGGATACCACTCACTCATCATATCCTCAAGCTCCCATGTAGCTTTTTATAATTTTTGGTTCCTCCATAAAACATTCACCAAGTGAGTGGTCTTGTTCCGTTGGACTTTTTCTCTACGATCCAGAATCTCTATCGGTTGTTCTTCATAACAAAGATCTTGCACCAATGGTACAACTTCTGAGCTGAGTACATGTGAATGATCGGGTATGTACTTTCTCAGGAGAGATACATGGAACACATCATGAACTTGAGCGAGATTCAATGGAAGCACCAATAGGCAAGCTAGCTTCCCAACACGATCCAGTATTTCGAAAGGACCAATGTACGTAGGGCTCAACTTTCCCTTCTTTCCAAATCACATTACTCTCGTCCAAGTAGATATTCGTAAGAACACATTATCACCCACTTCAACTTTGTATCCAGAGTATGCTGAAGATTTGTCATAACTTCGAGGTAAACCTTGGATCCTAACCAGTTATAATGGAAAGTGGTACTCCATGAAATCTTACCACTTCCATTACATATATCATGGAAAGATGATCCAGAGAGAAATCTTCTCTAATATAAATGATGTGTGTCTACTTCATAAGACGATCAACTATGACCTAGATATCATTATTTCCTTTGGATGTTTTAGGAAGTTCGGTGAAAAAGTCCATAGTAATGTTTTCTCATTTCCATTCAGGTATGGGTAATGGTTGTAACATCCCCTTAGACTTCTGTCTCTTAACTTTAACTTGCTCACAAACCAAGCATAGAGAGACATATTCAACAACATCTCTTTTCATGAAATCCCACTAGAAGTACTCTTTCAGGTCCCTATACATCTTCGTGCTTCCATGATGAATAGAGAATGAAGAACTATGAGACTCATCCATCAACTCCTTCTTTAATTCTGGGATGGGAGGAACACAAACCTGATTCCCGAACCTTATTATCCCATCACAATCAAGGTTGAATTCAGGAACATTTCTCACCTTCTTTTGTAACTCTACATCATCTTTCTGTGCCTCTTTAATTCTTTCATGTTTAGAAGGTTGAACATTCATTGGATAAAGATAACATTTTTCCCCATCCATTATAATTCCAAGATCCATCCTTTGTAAATCCATAAATATTGGATCTTTTGTGATCCTCGTCATGGATAAGCTAGCATGGTCTTGTCGACTTAATGCATCTGTCACCTTGTTTGATTTCTCAGGGGGGAAAGAAATTGAGCAGTCGTAATCCTTCATCAGCACCAACCATATTCTTTGGTGCATATTCATCTCTTTTTCTGTGAAAATATACTTTAAACTTTAAGAACAGTATAAATATCACACATTTCTCCATAAAGATAACTCCTCCAAATCTTTAATGCAAAGATTACCACAGCTAACAGAAAATCAGGAGTTGAGTAATTTTTCTCATGGATTTTCAACTGTCGTGAGGCATAAGCTATCGCCATATCATTATGCATGAGAACACACCACAATCCCTTCTTGGATGCATCACTGTAAATCACAGACCTTTCTCCACTACAAGTCAGTGTGAGCACAGGTGCAATGGATAACCTTCTTTTTAACTCCTTGAAATTCTCTTCACACACCTCCGTCCAAACGAAAATTACTCCTTTTCGAGTCAAACTGGTGAGTGGATTAGATAATCGTGAAAAATATTTCACAAAACATAGATAATATCCAGCCAAACCAAGAAAACTTCAGATCTCAGTTACTGTTGTTGGTCTCGACCATCTTTCAATAACCTCTTATTTTTCTGGATCCACATATATCGCCTCTTTTGAGATTATGTGACCCAAAAATGCAACTTTTTGAAGCCAAAATTCACACTTGGTAAATTTAGCAAAAAGAATCTCCTTCCAAGGGTTTTAATAATATTATCAAGTGATATTCATGTTCTTCTTTGCCCTTTGAATAGAAAATAATAATGTCTATAAAGACTACCCCAAACTGATCAAGATAGTCTCTAAAGTGTCTATTCAATAGATCCATGAAGATAGCATTGGAATTAGTAAGACCAAATGGCATCACTATAAATTCATAGTGTCCATACCTTGTATGGAAAGCCATCTATGGTATATCCTCCCTTTTGTCCCTTAATTGATGATACCCTGAACGAAGATCAATCATGGATAGGTATTGAGCTCCGCGTAGTTGGTCAAATAAGTCATCAATTCATGGTAGAGGATATTTGTTCTTGATAGTGATCCTGTTAAGTTCTCGATAATCAATGCAGAGTCGCATTGATCCATCTTTCTTCTTAACAAATAGAACATGTGCTCCCCAAGGTGATGCACTAGGGCATATGAATCCCTTATCAAGATTCTCTTGGATTTTCTTCTTCAATTACTGCAACTCAATTGGGGACATTCTATAAGGTGTCTTTGAAATATGTAAAGCACCCGATACGAGTTCAATTGAAAACTCAACTTCACGATTTGGTGGAAGACCCGACAATTCCTCCGGAAAGACATCATCAAACTCTCGTACAACAGGGATATTCTTAATCGTAAGTTTCTCTCCAACCATTTGAGCTAAATAACCTTCATTTAGTGGAACCAAGACCCATATGATGGAAGAAATTTCCATTGGAAGGTTATATTTATCCTATCATCGATAGAGGATAGTAGATTGATCGGGAATATTAAATGTGATTTCCCTTATTTGGAAATTGATATGAGCTCCGTATAAAGGTAGCAAATCCATTCCAAGAATCACATAAAATTCCACTATAGGAAGGATCACAAGATTTTCAGAAAGCACTTTCCCATAAACATCAATCAGAGAAGAATTATAAACTCTTTATTCGACTGTTGTTCCATAAGGGGTTGTCACAGCTAACTCAATATCTAACTACTGAGGAAATATGGTGATACCCTTAGAAAATTCTTCTGAAATAAAAGAGTGGGTTGATCCAGAATCAAATAAAACATTTGCTACTTTAGATTGGATGGTAAGTGTAACTTTCACCACTTCTTTATCATACGCCACATCGCCAGATAGAAATTTCATGTGACGTTCCTTTGTCTTTGGCCTAAAGATTTTGTTGATGTGGATCATCGTAAAAAACCCTTGGATTAGGGAACTGATTGGAATAATGACCCATTTCCTTGCACTTGTAACATTGAAGTGCAGGAGTTGCACTCAATGTAGCCTTTTCTTTGTTCACATAACTTAACATATTCTTCCCATCATTGCGGAATTCAAATGCATGATGACCTTCTTTTCCACATTTGAAACATTTACTTGTCCCTTTAAAACAACTCCCTCCATGTTTCTTTCCACACTTTGAGCATAAGGGGAAACTCATCTTCTTTTCAGTGTGCTCTTTAGATTTTCCTTTGAATTCCATTTTCCTCTTCTTATCCAACCCATATGACTGATGGGTTACTCTAATAACCATCTCAACCTTGAGAGCACATCGAACGATTCCCTCGTAGCTATTGAAGACTCTTGTGCCTAACGCCCTTCGAAGACTTGGTTTTACAACACTACAGAATCGATCGATCTTACTCTCAGGTTGGATTATAATACCAGAAGTGTACCTTGCAAGTATTGTAAAAAACTTTTGTAGGTAACAAAAGATTCATCATACTTTTGCTTTAGCTCAAGAAACTCATTCTCCATCTTTGTTTGAAGAATACGAGGGAAGTACTTATTGATAAATAAGTTCTTGAACTCGTCCCATTCCATAGACTCAATTTCACCTCTTGGCCTAGTATTCTGGATAAGATTCCACCATTGATCTTCTCCACCTTCCAAACGATAAACTACTATGATGACATTATCATGATTAAAACATTGAAGAACTGAAAATATCTTTTCAGTAGTACCAATCCATTGTTCAGAATCTAATGGATCAGTAGACCCGCTGAATGAGGGTGGACGCTGCCTCATGAAGGATTCAATAGAATGTTTCTCCATCCTTTTCTCATTTGGATGTCCTGCATGATTCATAGCTTGAGAAAGTTTTGTGAGCATGGCTTTAATATTTTTCATTCCAGCACCCATAACGTTTGGTTTCTCAGGGGGACAATCATTGCATTGGCCGTCACATTCAGAATTAACACGGTTCCTTCGGGTTCCAGCCATATACTAAAACCAATAAGCATAGTGTGAGAAACACTAATCATAATAGTAAAACCACATAATCAAGAATAAAATTTCACACTTTAGGTCTTATTATAGGTTATTCGTGGAAATTTCTAAAACATTATGATTTTTTCCAATGCTTTGACATATCCTTAGGGTTCTTACAAAGGCTTTAACATCCTAGTTTCCAAAGGATGACGATACCTTTCCTCTGATACAAAATATAATGAACCATACTTTACGTAAATTGTTTATACTTTAAAATTGAAGCACATTTATTACAAAATTTAAAAAAACCATGAAAGGACCGTATATGTATAGTGTCTTTAGAAACTGGGAAACATAAACAACTGGTTCATAAATCATCTACACTGTCTCCCTTTTATTTTATCATATCTTGAGTCCCTTTTGGCATATCTTACTTAATAACCTTCTTCCTAAACTGGGGAAAAGAAAACATAAAAAAGGGTGAGTTAAAATGCTCAGAAAGGGTAAACAAAATAAATATCAATGACATCATATTCATAATAACATTACATTTTGGAAATCTTAACCTGCAAAAGGGATCATAATTTCATAACATGGGATAAATAATAGTACTGAAATGTAAACCCAATAATCATAACTTAAAACATGAAACTTTGTGTCATAGACACATAATCATAGAGAATAATTTATTAGTAGTCAAGACTAATTTCCAAGACTATCTTAGTGGACAAAGTCCATTTCTGAACCGAGTTCACACCTCGTTTCAGTCCTGTTTCACCAAACCGGATTAACATGTCGTTCCAGCCAGGTCTATCTCATGAGATATAAATCGTTACCCAATGAATTAGATGGAGATATAGGTCCCACCCATCTCACAATGAAACCATTCATATGTGTTCCACAAAATCATAAATCATACATCATATTATAACCCATGTAATAAAAATGGGATTCTTAAACATCATGCCATCATAACATAATTCATATAAGATAAAAAGGACATCATAAAATTAATTCCATCATAACATAATCAAATCAATGTAAAAATAGGTATATAAATAGAACCCTATATTATCTTATATGGAAAATAATTTTGATAAAACACTTGAACTCGTTTCTTGAGGAAAATATCCTTTCTACTTCAAAAACATTTTTCCTTTATTAACATGTCAAACAATTTTAAACTAAATGAAGGTGATTAAAAATAAAATTGAAAACTTGTAAAGGAAGATTCATGGAAATAATGTTCTATGAAATCATTAAAATCCATTCACGCCATATAAGTTAAAAAAACATTTTTTATGTATTTGGCTGAAAAAGACAAAAAGTAACTCGTACTAAAATGTCAAAATATTACTTTCATATCATTTACTAAAAACTCACCAGTGGGTAAAATTGGAGTTAAACAATTGTAGTAGGATCGAAATATTATTACATATTGTGGAAACATGGACGTGGATGATAAATATTCCCCAGTAAATTCTGAAGTATAAACAATCTCAGATAAAAATGAGATTGTGAGATTTTCCCTTACCTAAGGTCCGATTTGTTTCTTACGTGTTCTAACCTCCTGTATAATGATTTAAATAATTTTATCGACTTATTCGAGAATATTACTCGTTTTTATTTTATAATATATGGTCATATTATTATATTCTTATTAGTAATATTTCATTGCTACTTGTTATTCGGGTGTTTAATGATTTTTGATCTTATGAGTGTTTTTTCAAATAAATTCTTATTCTTATATTTAGGATATAAATACCTCATTTACATAATGGTATTAGTGTAATATATATAATATTTATTCATTAAATTAATTTATATAATCATTAAGCATTGTAGATCATGTAGAACGAGTCGCATCACACCGTGGAGACGATTGGTCGTACGTACGCACGATCGATGATATCATTCCCATGATCGTGGAATTGTATTGAAGTGGATGTATACTATTTTGCAATTAATATCACTTTAAAATAATCATATATAGTTATTCTTTACATCATTATACACATCCAAGTAAGATTGTGGTGGAAAACAGATTACACCACGACGTGGAGACGGTATTCCGTACGTACGCACGCGCAGTGGTCTCATTTTCCATAGGATAGATAGAAGGTGAAAAATGGTTGCTTCATATTTATAATTACATATCAGTATATTAGTGATACTGATGTTATTACTTCATAATGAAAAAACGAAAGAAGAAGAAGTAGAATAACAAATAAAGATGAAAGAATCGGTAATAGACATTACCTCTTCTTTGAAGTGCCTCTTCTTAACCTCCTCTTAGGGAACTAAAGATGGTCTTTGAATAAGACCAGGACCTCTAGGATGTTTTTACTGAAGTTGATAAGGGAAATGGTCAGGGTTTGTCCGAGCTTGAATGCTCAAAGTGGTGTGAGGAGGAGCGGGAGGTGGTGCCCTTTTATAAGGGAGGAGAGGGGAACCTTAGAAAAAACTTCAAATATTATTTTATTATAAAGTTATATTCGGTTTATAATAGCTCCAAATTGATTTATTTCTAAGATAATGTGGGAATGTGTCGAAATACTCTCCACCAATAGATTTTAGAGAAGTTTAGGTAACTTTTTTAACCTTATCATTTAGATTTAACTCAAAGTTAAATAATTTAACTTTTACCATGTCTTTTTGTTTTCTTACACTACATGGTTAATAAAATTACTATAGCAAGACAAAAGAACCCCAAGTGGTTCATTTTTAATATATATAACCTTATCTAAGTCATTTTTCAGAACCTTAAATTTTTTGAAATAAAATAACAATTAATAATATAATATTTGTTTTAATAACTATTTTATGTCAATTTGGACAGTATTTGGTAATTTATTTTTTGTGAAAACATAACAGCATTATTAGTTCAAAAAAAGTTAATTAAATTAATAATAATATGTCATATTTTACTATAAAATTATTGTAATTTGTAAAAAGTCTCAAATTACATTTATTTGTGTATTTATAACATCAATTAGGTTAATATTTCATTAATAAGGTAATTACTACATCATCATTGTGTCAAAAATAAATTAAATTATTTAATGTATAAAAATTATAAATAAAATACCATTAGGTCGAAAATAATTTAATCTTTATAATTAATATATATAACCTAATTTATCTTATGTATAACCCAACATTAAATTTTTTTATTTATTAAACATTGATTTTAACTATTTTAAAACTTCTTTAAATTAAATAATTTTAAATGTCCAAATATAATCCAAGTTGACCTAAAGGGTAATATTTTATTCCTAAGGTTATTTTTGGTCGAATTATAGTTATCAAATAGAATTAGGACATGTGTTAGGGTAATAATAATATCATTTTACCCTTAATTACCTTATTTACTTTTAACCGTGGTAAAAAAGTAAAAAGTAACTATTCACCAAAAATTATTTTTATCTTATTGAACTACATTTTACTCCTTCATATTTACCGTGTCTCTTGGTTTTTAGAAATTCCACTCATAGAAGCGGTAAAATTATGTTTTATGTAAATTTTCAAACTCTCCAAGGAGGTGTGTAAAAGACAGTGAAAAGTTCAATAAAATTTTTATATATCTAAAATTATTATAAAATGACTAAAATGAATTAAATTGAACATATAAAATTATTATGTATCAATTTTGACCTAAAATAAATTTAAATAAAGTAAATAATTATTTAAATAAAAAGCCAGTTTTTTAATAGTAACCCAGTGTTTCACTATTCATCAAAAATTGAATGTTTTCAGAAAAATACCAAAAATTTACCCTAGGATAATTTTGATATTCCGAATCCAAAAATGAATTCCATTTGGAATGATAAAATTTATAAAATTTCAAAAATTGGGTATTAATATTCATAAAAGCTAGTTTTAATAATATTTTAATAGCATATCATTTTTTTTGTGAAAGTCGGTATTGCGTACAACGCAAGCTATCGAGGAAGGTCACCATTGCGTGTAATAAAAGACAAGATAGTGTTGTGTGTAGTAAAAGATTTCTTCGATGATGTATATAACATAAAAAAAATATTTCTCATAAAAATCTCGGGTGTTACAGTTAGCACCTAGCGATCCTATGTTGGTCTGGACCTAGCGATCCAATGTGAGTCAACACCTAGAGATACTCCATGGGTCATCATATTAAAATACATTTTGGGTTAGCACCTAGAAATCCTATGTGGCTCAGCACCTAGTGACCTTATGCAGTTTATCGTCAAAATCCTCTTGACAAAATAAGATGATCTAACTTTATGACTAATTGTCTTTATTCATGTTATTTATGTTATATACCTAGTTTGAGATGATTCTTTTGATCTTTTACTTTGTTATTGAGATCATGATTTGTGGTTATTCCTTTTTGGATTTATGATAGACCTTTGGGGTCATGATATCCCTACCGAGTATGGTTATACTCACCCCTACACGGGCATTACCAGCACATCTTTGTGTCTTGTGCAGACGACAAACACCTTTGAATAAGACCTGGGGATCTAGGACTTGATGGTGTTTTGAGGTGACATGTTGACGTGGAGAGTTTTAGTGAAGAGATGTACTAACTCTACTGGTAGGAAACATGGAGGGAGACCTTAAGAGATATTTTCCTTTTACCTGTTCTTCTATTTTATTTTTTCTTGTATTATGGCCCCTTTTTTCTTTTAGTACTTACTTTTACACTGAGTTTATGTTTTTAGTTGTATTTGTGCCTTTCTTATTCTGTTGTGTAATACTTTTAGGCAGTCTTCCATTTCTATGTGTGTACATGTTTTGATGAAATTCCTTCCCATTTTAGCGATATGCCTTTTGGATTATAGTCACCAACCCTAGCCTATGGAAGCCCGACTTTGGGTAGTCATGACACTGGCCCCAGGGGACGGGTCATGACAAAGTGATATCAGAGGCAGTCAGTTTAACCAAAACAATTAATAGTCGATATTTTTCAATGTTGGAAATTGTGTTATGTGTCTGTACTTCGGATTTTAGTCTAGGGAGTCCAGTGTTGGTGCGACAATCGACATATCCATACATGAAGACCCTGAATTCGATTTTCTTACTCGGTATGAATAATAACTACACTCATGTGTTTTGAAAATGTTTTTTTTTCAATTAATATTTTTTAAGTCATCTCACTGGGTATAACTTATTGATTGTGGTTCATCTTGAATATATTTCAAGATGCCTCGACACAGATAGCCAATAAGGATTCTAATGCCTGACTATTAGGATTTTCTATAGAGGGATGAGGCTTTAGTTTCTCGAGATGGTACCTTCGGGTGGTGTCCTAGCGATACCGCTGCTGATTTTTCAGTAGTTACTACTGTCACTACCGGTAGAAAAAACATATAGGCTTAGCTCCTTCCAATAGTTTCTGTGACAGATAACCCTCAGGTTTCGTGTTGAGTTTAACTCACAGGCGGCCGAGGACTAGTCTGAGTTGGTGACTGAGTTTTCATCAAGCCAAGGCACCCTTATATTATATGATGGTCCTAGAAGTGATCAATCTATGAGGCTCAACAGGGCGATAAAAGGGTTTAAATTACACATATCTTACAATGAGGTGACATTTCAGTGGAAAGAGCTTGAGAACCTTCCTCAGAGATGGGGTTCTCTTTCCATAAAAAGGTAAGGGGTTTCTGATCACAATATCATCTATATTTTCTACAAGATGACATGTTAGTAACTGAGTATCCGTCAAGTCATACAGACTATTCCATGTACTCTAGGAATACTATACGTCCAATGCTTTATGGATCGGACCTTCGAGCGAGATGTGTTTGGGTACGTCCAAGCTAGCAATTTTCCTCATGGAATTCCAACCAATGTTACGGTGCTAGAGAGAACTTTGGGGTTTGAATGTTATTTGGATGAGAAGATATAGCCAGTGAATGTCAGCAGTGGGAAAGTTGGAAATTTACATCAGTATCAGAAACATGGATGTGTAAATGATTCGTTAAGAGAAAGTAATAGGGAAAGTTGATTCTTCATGGCCAAAGATGTGGAAGAGTATCTAAGAGAGAACCATAAGGTGGTACACATTTCGACATGTTACAACCAGCACCCCAATGTGGTCCCCACCTGGATTAGGGAGCTGGAGAACAAGAGAAGGGAGTAGATGCATCTGATCAAGGTGTGTGACCCAAGGGCTCTAGGAATAACTCTACGTACAATCTATGTTTAATATTATATTCCATATTAATAGAAATAGGTAACAAAAATTCCATCTTTTCATGAATCTTGTTCATGACATAGAGTTTCCAATTAAACTGTTGACTTGACCATTACGTCTGGAAATACCTATGGGAGGGGACTCGATAATCACACTTATGTCGATAGTGTGATCTGAACCTTGAGGTGATAGTTTTTGTTGGAACCTCTTGGTGGCATCTTTAGGGCCTTAAGTCGTTTTATTGGGTATGGACGGGCCATCCATACTTCATGCTCAGACTGACAGATTTAGGAAAAATGTTGTGGTACATCTACAGGGTTGGAATGTGGTTTTCTTTGGTCAGCAAAAATAGAAACCCAGGTAGCATGGGATAATATCTTTCATAATATGGTGCGGCCAATCACTCTTGATTTTTCCAGCCTTACCCTCGCGATAGTAGGTGTTTTTATTTTTTAGTTCCCAAAAGTAGTTCCAGAGTGTGGGAACATCTGTTCAAAAGATGTTTCCTAGATTACCTCCTCATAGGGATATGGAATTCTGCATTGTCTTGTACCCAAGGAAAACACCAATATCTAAAATTTCATATCTGATGGCTCCCGTGTAGCTCTGGGAGTTGAGAGTATAGTTGGGAGAACGTTTTAATCACTAATCTAATCATAAGAGTCGCAGGTATATCATCTTATAAAAGGACATGAACCGTAGACACCAGCAATGGATGAACTTCCTCAAATACTATGAGTATGAGATAGTCTACACTCTTAGGAGGTGGGACGCGGTGGAAGACGCAAATAGTATAAGGTGTGGGTTATAGTTGGTATGTGAGGAATCAAATCATTGATCTGTGTTGCAGTTATCCTTCATGGATAATGATGGAGCGTCTTACATCTAGTCTATGATATTCACACCCCCACTTATTTAGTGAGTTAGGGAGGCATATATTGGGGACATGTACTGCGAGACCGGATGTGCTCAAATATCCAAAAGATATGATTTTGATAATTTTTTGAGGTGGAGAGCACGTCATCATCTTTAGAGGATGCACCATGATATCGGTAATGCTGTGGAAGGATGTGTGGAGGGAGTCTGACACACCCCCATTGATGGTACATCATAGTATGGAAAAGATGTACTATGACCACAACATCAGTACTAGGGGCCTAGGATAATGATGTTATTGATAGAGTACGCTTCATGATGCCTCACATCTCAGCAAGTAAAGGATGAGTACCAGGTTCCAGCAGGCTTGACTGAGCAACTTGAGATGCCAGAATAGAAGTGGGGTGACATCTCCATGGGCTTTGTGAAAATGTTACCATGTATGTCTAGAGGCCATGATTCCATCTTGGTGATTGTTGGATGACCCACCATGTTGGACCATTTCCTACATTTTTGAGATTACGGATCAATAGAGGGATCAGGACGCCTCAATGTACAAGAGATTGTACGACATCACAGGTTTCCATAGACGATCCTTTCTGATTGTGATGCTCATTTTGCATCTCGGTTATGGATGGGATTACAAGAGAAATTCCATACACTGCTATGCTTGAGAACCGCCTTTCATCCTTAGACAGGTGGTCAGACAGAGTGGGTTATATTGACATTTGAGGACATGCTCCGTGCCTGATTCCTTGATTTTGGCCTCTATTTGGATGACCACCTACACCTGGAATATTTCATATACAACAATAGTGTTCCCTTATCCTTTTACATGCCACCGTTTGAGTCCTTGTACAAGAAACCATGCAGATAAGATTTATGTTGGATAGACCTAGGTGAGTCAGTACTTATGGGTACAGAGTTGGTACAGACGACCACTGAGAAGGCGCAAATCATCCAGGAGTGGATGATGATTGCAGAGATCTGGAATAAGCCTTATGCTGACAGGAGATGGGGGCCCATAAATTTCATGGAGGGAGACCATTTATTCTAACGGGTCTCACCCCATCGAGGATTGTAGAGATTTGGTTGGGGTGGCAAGTTATCTCCAAGATTTTTCCAACCATTTCATATCCACAGTAGAGTAGGCGAAGTGGTGTATTGCCTAGCTCTTCCCCCACATATGCATTGGGTGCATAATGGTTTCCATGTGTCGCAGCTAAGGAGGTACGCTCATGATCTGTCACACGTTATTGACTAGGGAGAGATTGAATTTGACAATGGGGTGACTTTCATAGAGTTTCTGATAGTGATAGAGGATTGAGAGGAGAGGGTCATTTGTGGGAGTTCAATTACTCTAGTGTGAATTTTGTGGAAGAAATGAAACCTCTAAGAGAGAACCTGGGAGTGGGAGGCTCAGATCCATGTTATGTACCCCTAATGGTTTCCCTAGAATTGTTATGGCATTCAGGGATATAAATCCCTATGGTGGGGAGGATGCAATGAAATGGAATATCTGTATAATTTTATTAATTAAATGGGATTATTACGAGTCAACAATATTTGATGACATTTGATTCGGAATCTCTGAGTGCCCATAATGATCTGTCAAAATAATGTTATTCATTAAATAGCGTGCATGGGTAATTTTCCAAAAATTGGTGTAACACTTAAATGGGTGCCCAGATCCAAAATATGAGGGCACCATTCTATTCAGGAAGACAAGTTTACAATAGGATCAATATAAGTTTAGACAGTACAAGCCTATAGTAAGAAAACCCAAAAAAATGAATAAACATAAATAAAATAAGTAAATAAAATTATTTGATTTTTAAAATGATTATAACTCATGAATGGTCACTCGGATTAATAATAGGTGACCACTACAGAGCTCATGATGGTATGATTTTTTAGGAAGATCCTAACAATGGCCAGTGTGGTACAACAATGGATGTTAGTTTTTGCCCGTAAATAAAATAATTAATTAACAATAATTTTTTTCATAAATTCTTTAACACCTAAATGGTAAATCAGATTGGAAATATGGGAGTACCATTGGGTTCTTCAGGGAATTTTCCCCTTCAACAGAGTCTAGCCTCGATCGGTGCAGGGTGAGGGGGACTGTTAATAATTTTTGAAATTATTAAATGTACGTTTAGAAAACATGCGAGGGTGAGTTCTATCTTTTGAACTGGTGCTCGGATTGAAAATCTGAGAGCACTTCTGAATTCGCAGTTCCTAGATTCACTGAAGCGAAGAATAAAGTTGACTGGAAAGGGTCAGAAAAAAAGTAAATTTTTGTAATTTACAAAAATAAAATTAAATAACTAATTGAGTTATTTTATTTCTTTATTTTTAACGATGAATGATGGTGGCTAGACTGTTGGGTTGTCAGACCATTTAATGGACATTTACATGTTCTTGTGATACCACACAATCGGAAGGTTAATGGTTTCACTAATTGGATTCATTAATTATTCTCATTAATTGTTTGGTGTGTTAAACTCCTAAATTCATCTATTTAAACAACGCTTAGGAATTGGTCTTAGGAACTCACAATATGAACCTCTAACGAAGTGAGGAAAATTACTTCCTCATTCTATTATGGAGCTTCAATGCCTTAAAGGATTCAATACGGAGTTGGAAGAACACCAATGAACACGCTAAGAACACATAAACTTCTTCCTCATCCGTACTATTTCCCAACGTGTTTGAGGGAGGGGTTTTTTTCTATGATTTTTATAATTCTTATGCTCTTATTGATGATTCATTTTCTTCCATATTATAGTGCCAATGTAGAGGGAATTGGCCAAATGGACAAGGCACATACCCTCCACCGACATCGGTATTGGTTGTGTTCTTCATGGGTGACCGAAACAATATAGTGGAAAGGTAAAACATTGAGTTGTGTAGTTTAGGTGTTGTTCCAGGAGGCCCGTTGGTGCATATGGGAATGAAATTGGACCACTAGAACTTCACCAGTGGCCAACAGAAGAATCACCAGCGCGCTGGAGATAACGACCAGAGGAAGAAAAAATAGGAAACTACTAACCACGAGAAGGTGGAAGTACCCAATGGTTCCCTGGAAGAAGCATTTGGCGGCCTGATAGTGCTAACCATGACAGAACTGGGTGGTGGGCAGTAGTGCATGGTGGTGGCATTGATCCGTGGTAGTGGGTGGTCCCACGATCCCGAGGTTCCAAAGGTGATTGGTCTAGTGGAAATGCCAGGTGGATCGGCACCAATCTGTCCCACATATGGATGAAACCTGAATGGTTTTTCCATTAGGGAGGGGATCAAACCCTTTCCCAGCCATTGGAACATGCCCTGTCAGGTGGGCCAGGCCGAGCCTGTAGCCCACTAGGTTGGACCAGACCCAGACCCTTTTTGCGCCTAGTTTTACTTAAATGTACATAACTCTTAAACCAGTCGTCCGGTAGAAAAAAAGTCTACGACATTGGAATCCTTAGGATGAAGAGGTCCTTCTGAGATACTACACTTGGTATTTGGAGAAAATTTTAATATGGACAGGTTGGATTGATGTCAAATCCAACCGTTCCCCCAACACTAAAATGCCTCTAACTTACAAATTGAGCGTCTGATTGTTGTGTCGTATGTTGAATTGGAACCCTTATAAACTAGAAGATCATTGGGTTATGTATTCATGAGACGTAGTGGTGGTTTAAATACAACTAATCTCTTGTGGATATGATTCTCTAGAATCAAAAGTACTAAGTGTGGGTATCTGATGGCTAGCTGTGATGTAAAGAATGAATAGAGATCCAGTGTGTGTCAACACCTACTAATCATGTGTTGGTCAGTAAAAATCGATGTTGTGTGGTTTAACACCTAGAGATCATCAGTGGGTTAGTACATAGTGACTCTATATGGGTATTCACATAGGGATCCTCTATGGATCAGCACCTAGAGACCTTGTGCAGTTTAGCAGCAAAAGACTCTCGATAAAATAAGATGACCTACATTTATGACTAATCACATTTTTTTATTTATGTTATATACCATTGTGAGCTTAGTCCTTCCCTTTGTACATTGTGTTTGAGATAATGAATTGTGGTTATTACTTTGTGAAATTTTGAGAGACCATTCGGGGTCTCGGTGTCCTTACTGAGTAATGTTATACTAACCCATGTTAAGGATTTTACCGCAACTTATTGTGTCTTATGCAGATGATAGGTTACTTTGACTAAGACTCAGGGATCCATGACATGATAGAGTACAAAGGTGACCAATTAACATAGATATCCCCATCGATGATTTGTATGTACCCTTCAGGAAGGATCCTTGGTGGGAGAGCTCAAGAGCTGTTTTCCTTTTACCTGTACTTCAATTTTAGATGGGCTTCTATGCTGGACCCTTTTATCTTTCTGTACTTACTTTTACACTCATTTTAGGTTTTTAGTTGTGGTTTTACCTTTATTATACTAATGTGCTATACTTGGGGGCAGTGTGCCCTATATGTGTGTGTAGAGGTTTTGGGACAATGCCTTCCCATTTAGAAGATATTCCTTTCCAGTGCTAGTCTCCAAACCCTGGACTCTGGAAGGCGGGCTTGGGGTAGGAAAGGGTTGGGCCCCAAAATATGGGTCATTACTAGTGACATAAAATGTTCTTTAAGAATATTATATGACTATATATAATGATGAATAATTTTTATAAATGGATATAAAAGGAATAGATAGTATCATTAGAAACATTAAAAAAATATTTTCCAAATATATCCACTTAAATTGATTCAGACTCCTCTCATACATTCTTTATCTTTATTAACAATAAAATGATGTTAAATATTTAATTTCATGAAACTATTTTAATGTTTATTATTAAATTCAGTTTAATTATTAAAATATCATATACAATTTATTTTTCATTTATGTTCATGTCAGATGTTTTGAGAATATTCTGATCATAAGTCAAAAATTATATCTACATGTTGACTATGTTTAAATGGTCATTATTCTATCATATAAAAATAATAATAATGGAATAATTATAATTTTAATACAAAAAGTTTACATTTATAGCCGATTATAGAAGATGGAAATGAAAAATGATCTACTTTTCAATCATTTAAATGGTATGTCGTACATACGCTGGAGTAACGTTCCCATTTTTCAATGATCATTATAGAAATAAGGTAAGAATCATTATAGAGATCCATAATTATCATCATAAGAAAAATATATTATTATATTTCAAATTTTACATATTCATATCATCCATGTGATGTGTTGATGAAATATAAATCTCATAGTGTCATGGAGGTGGTTGTCCATATTTATGCATAAATTACATTTTTTTGTGAATGGAATGGTATGAAAGTAAATGACATATTATACATTAATTTTATAAAATATTAATTAAATATGACTATCAATTCCATCATTATAATTCATTCTTGGGATATAGTGATGGAAAATGAATTACATCAGATTTCGAGGTGGTAGTTCTCCATATACATGAATGATGATCTCAATTACCCTTTTGATGGAATATGGAATGGATATATGAAATTACATTAACATAATCAAATCTCAATATGTTTATTATAAATGTTTTATTATTTTATCATGGTTGAATAGTATTTTATGGATTTGGAAGAAGAAATAAAAATAAAACATGTTTTAAGAAACTATACCTCTAGGTTGGAATGTCTCCCTTGATTAATACTATAAACCATAAAGGGTTTGTATAGTTCCTAACCCAAGACATCTAGAATGAGGGAATGAATTATTTTAATAGTTTTTTATGCTATTTGATTAAACTAAATTATTTTTTAGTGTGAAGAGAATATTAAAACTGGTTCCCTTTTATAAGATATGGAACATGCACTTTTGAAATTAAAAAAAATATTAAATTATTGTAAATTAATTTTTTTTGTCAAATTTGAAACAAATTGATATTGTTATAATATAATATTATGATTATTAAACTTGCTGTCATTTGATAAAATTTTTACCAGTTTGGATCACAATATTACCATTATCATTTGGTTTTACCCTTATGTTAACTATTTTGACAATTAGTATAATGTAAATTTTTTCAACACAATAGTGGTTAATAATATTATTATAAAAATATAAATAAACCATTAAATAAAATATAATTTATGTAATTCACCAAATATCATTTTTTTACAAATTTATTATTTTTAAGAATTTTTTATCATTTAATAAAATATTATTTTCATAAAATATCAATAATATCAAATTAAGAAATATTCTTTTACATTGATTTTTTATAATATCAAGACCACCATGGAACTAAAATATTATAAATTATCATATTCCTAAAATAAAAAATTTATATAGAGACCCCAACTATCGCAATAATTATTTCAAATTATTACATATAATATTACTATTATTATTTATTTTATTTTTCTAGTAATTTAATAATTACTGCAATAATGTTGTGTAATTATTTAACATCATTATTCAATTACTAACAAATATACATAAATTATTTTGATGAAGATAAATCATTTAAATTTCAAAAAAAAATATTTATAACCAAACACATTCTCTATTTACCCCATTTTAATATTTTTATATCTAATAGAATCAAGAGTATAACATTATTTAAATTTCATTAAATAAAATATTATAAATGTTAAAAAATTGAAATATAATAAAATTACATATAATATAATATTTGATGAGTATATATGGAATCGAAAAATCAATAAAGTTAATCTTAGTGTAAGGGTCAATTTATAATCCCTATCATTATATTTTTAGGAGTGATAACCCAATTAACCCTTTACCTTGGTAAAACAAATTACTAAGGTTATTATTCATATTAACAAAAAATGGGCCTATTTACCCAATATTGACCCACTTATTACAAAATATTTAATAAATTTTTAAAAATTCACAACAAAAAAGTGGAATAGTTTAATTTAAAATTATTTTGAAAAATGCAACACATACATTTTTTCATAAAAAATGTCATTATAAATATTAATGTTTTTATAATAAATTCAAGTACATTTAAAATTTAAAAAACTATATTTTTATAATATTAACAAAAGGGGAAAAAAATAAATTTTAATACTTATGAAAATTTGAATTTTACATTATAAGTACTTTATAATCATGTAAAATTCTCAATAAAAATCTGGATAAATCATTATCCATTGAAAAACCAAAATTATAAAAAAATTAACATAATTTAATTATGAAATAATTAATTTAAAAAGGAAAAAATTAATAAAAATTATAATTTTTTTAATGGGATCATTAAAATAAAACCAGGTAATTAATGTGTTTAATAAAACTATTTTATTTTGGATATAAAAAATTTATAATGAGAATAAGTAATTATCCCAAATATACTAGTAAATATGAATGTTATTTATTCTATCATTATCTTTATTGTTACCATCTTCCACCATTAAGGAATTTTTTTAGGATCCATGTTTTTTCAGAAAACACTGTTTTGGAGAAAATTTAATTTCTTCATTCAAATGTTTATAAAGGGGTAAAATAGTTATGTAGTTTGAGAAAACAAAGTTACATGTAATTTAGTCAAGGGTGACACTCTCTGTGTTCTTCTTGTCCATGGAAGATGATGTTTAAAAAGAACAGACAATGTACAGTGGTGTACATTTCATGTACTGGTACTCGGATGTGTAGCCAAGTACCTAGGTATGGATATACTTATAGTGGTATATGGCCATGTAGAGTACACTGACATACATAGTGTTGGGAGAAACCTAAATAACAGTATGTGGTCTGGCTAAGTATATGGTCAGGAATAGTTAAGGGATAATGGAATGTACCTCGTGTTTGGTACTAGATGGGTTTTTAACTTATATGCCTAGTACCTAATGTGATTACTTGCCCTGGAAAATTAGAGTACATTCCTTCATGGGAGTTTGAGGGTACCCACTATTTATGGTGTCTAGATTTTTTATACACCTCTTTTGGTACCCTTTTATGTTATTTTCCTCTTTTATTCCACATTTTCCTTTTTGGACAATACATTAGACAATTGTGTGTTGTTTTCTACATTGATTTTGATTGTGAAACCTGTGTAGTGATTGATAAGGTTATTTTATTCAAATAGTTTTAATATTTTTATTATAATGTATTTTTTACTTAAATGAATAATATTTCCAATTTTAGAGTGAATTGACTTGTTTTATGTTTTCGGGAAGGAAATAATGATCTTTTGAAAAATGAAGGGAAAGTGGGAAAATATGAGCCAAAAGTAACATCGTACTGCTTTTCAAATTTTATGATGAGAGAAAAAAAATTATTGAGTTAAAGCTAGAAATATAGTAGCATAATCATTACACGTCATGTAATACCATTACACATCACGACTTTTTCAAAGAGGAAGTTTTCTACCTGAACAGGTTGTAAAGAAGATACATGTTGTGAAAGACCAATACACATCATGTAACTAAATTACATGATAAGACATTTTCAAATATTTGTTTTCATGAATAAATACTTAGGGATTTTCTAGATGTGAATATTTAATGGTCACACATCCAGAGTCCCCATTACACATCGTGAAAGGATTCAATGGTCAAAATATTCGAACGAGATTTGCAAGAGATTCATGTAGATTCAAAAATAATAGAGGATATATTGGATTAGGATTACATAAAATGTAACATCCTTACACATCATGATTGTGGACAGTAAAAAACCATACAAATCCTATAAATAGCGGAGCTTAACTATTGCTTTGGGGATCTCAGATACTGCTACAGAAAAACACTTGGATCAAAGATGTTGTGCCCTATATGAGTTTTATTTATCTATTCTTATTGATTTTATTCACTTTTCTTATGCCATTATTTCTCTTTTATATATCCCTCTTATTATATCTTTTCTAGGATGAGGGGGTATAATGCCCATGTTTTAGGGTGATGTAAGTAAAAGGGGATAGTTCAATGGATTTGATGCTTTCCTATTATTCATGTATGCAGTTTGTCAAATTTATTCTACAACTTCATTTCCCATTCCATTAATTTTATCATGACCATTGATAATTTTATTAAAAGGAAAATTAAAATTGTGCAACTGAGAGCCATAAAGAAGGTATGACTATTGTCAACATTTGGGGATATCTAATTTGAAACTAGTATTGATACAAACATAATTCAACAACAACTGAAATTATTATACCAGGGAATATAGGGTAATACTGCATTGATGAGTGGATACCATGACCATTGTATCTACCTCAACTCAAATCCGACACCAGTCATTAATTAATCCTTATATTTACTAAAATCCAATTTCACCTGAACCATAAAATTACAAAACCATGGAATGATTCCAAATATGTTTACAAATAAATCTTATAAATATACTAAATTATCATTCTTCACTTATCAAATCAAAAAAAATCTATATTTTATCACCATTTTCTCAAAATTAATGGAATTAAATATATTTAATTCATAATCAAAATAATTTCACCATATCTATGGTTTTGACCTCAAACATCAATTTTATTATATTTCGAATTAATCCTGTAGGATATCTTGAGTATTAAAAATTCTTTGTTGCAAATAAGAGTAGGGAACTAACAACACCCAATGGGGATATTAGTGATATGAATAATCCTAATGTGTCTTTTCGGAATCTACCTAAATGGGGAGGTTCTTTCTCCAATAATCTAACGCACTCATACAATGAGGAAGATACTTGAATGTGAATGATATGTTGCTCATTCTGACCGACCTAGTTGAGATCCTGATCTGATATGAGAAATGATATATCTATTGTGTCTGATGAATTTTTGGATATTCATTTTGGAAGTCCCCATTGTGAGATGTTTCATTCTGGCCTATGAGGTTGTGATACCTAATTCATTTAAGAATCCTCAGAGATACTCAATTATTTTTGGGCCGATTTAGGGAGTACCTTTTCAAATTCCCATACTTATGTACTGATCATAGGATCTCATGTTCGATGCCTCCATTGCTTAACTTCGAGGATCTAGAGTATGATGCCTCTTTTTACCCTTATTAGTTGAGGACCCAATGTAGGATTATTTCACCTATGTATTGTAATTGAGGATCCCATGTTGGATTCATCTTCAACATTTTTACTAGAGGGGGCTAGTAGGTTCCCACTACTGACTGACCCTAGGATAATACGTTGGGTTTGGGTAGTGATGGTAGTTGATGCAACATTAGAACACATGAAAAACTGGTAAGCCCGAGGGCCTAGGGCTAGAATGTTGGGTTGGGTGTTCATTCTATCCTCACCCCTTGTTTAATATCTTTGACATGGTTATTGTTGATGTTGCGTTTTTTACCAGAGGTTATTCCTAGTTGGTGGTTCTTGAGCCTAACGTGAGGCATCTTTCATTATTTTGGGATGCCTTAATGTTCATTCTTGGATCTATATTACATGTTGGGATGACCAAAAGTTAACACCTAGTATTAGGCTTCTAATAAATTATATTTTTAATATTTACTAGTCTACTTAGAGGTAATACATAGGACTTGGATGATGAGCCTAGAAGTATATATATAGTGATGTATTTTATTGGGATAAAAATAGAGTTTATTTTTATCAAGTTATTGGGGATATGATAATTATATAATGGTATGGGCCCCCAAACTTGTGGTATATAACACTGTCCCTTGTAGTGTGGATGATTATGATTTTCCTGGCCAATGATCATGATGATTAATCACTTCCAAATTAGTTAGAATACTCAAGGAGTTTTTCATGGTGTCTCACCGATGATTTATCTTTACCAAAGTATGAAAACCTTGAATCATTGTAAATTTAACTCTTCTGAGTGGTGGGGATCATTACTGTCACCCCATATATTAATCAAGAAGATTATGCTCTCCCAAATCAGTTATGAAACATGAAGGGTGTTGCATGGAATCTCATCATTGAGTTCTATATATACTAGAATGGCACCCATGACTCATTGAAGATTACACTATCTTGAGTGGTGGGTCAGACAATGATCTCCTTAGCTAATTATTGGGATGATTACGCTCTCCTGGATCAGTTACCAGACTGAAGGGGTGTTACATGTGTTCTCACTGGTGAGTCCTGTCAACCTATCACATAAGGGTATGGCCCTTAGAGGTTACCTAACATCCTAATGTCATGACCGCCTAAATAATGAGACCTAGGAATCAAATATTAGATTGGATTTATATCCATGGATAGTATGGTAACTGACTTAGTGACCTTTATGGGATGCACAAATTTATTCTGTGGAATATTTATTCATAGGACTGGCAATTAGTTAGAGATATTCACTACTAGAAAAATACCCTATACAAATGGTTTGAAACTGTTGGTAAATGCCTCCAAACTATTAGTATATCCTATAACAACAGTTTGGAGAACCGTTGGCTAGTAAGTCGTGGGGATAGGTCTATACCAACGGGTTTTCCAAAACTGTTGGTATATACCTATACCAATGGTTTTCAAAACCCATAGTATAAGTAATATGAAAAATCTATAACAACGGTTCCATAAAAGCATTGATATATGTATTTCAAAAAATGTAGCATTAGGTTGGTTTCGATCTTAATTACTCACTAATTTTCAAATCATTTTTAATTTATACTATGTATGATACATAGATATTTTTATGCTTTTTCATACTCACATATGAAGAAATAGTCCCACCACTATCACTATATAGGACCTCCCTTCTAGTCGGTAGCCTCTAGCATATGGGGAGGTGAAAATGAGTCCTGATAACCCACCAGATTAGAGCAATGGTTTAGTTTAATCTAGTTCAGGATCATGTGAAATGGAATTAGAGGTGTTCATTTCTCGGTCTTCACTATTTGTGATATGGTAGACAAGAGTATTAAGAATGTGTCAAATCTTATGATGGACATTAGACTAGTGATTTGATAAAACTTACTCTAGTATGTATTTATAGTTTTCATGGGTTTGGGATTTCTATTCAGATCACGAATGATATAAATGTACATTATTTTATCCTTGAGTGATGCACATGTTTTGTGGTTGTTATGATTTACTATGGATAACTGGATATTGTTCATTAGAAAGAGGATAGGGATAGATTTTTACTCTTTCCTGGAAAACAAAATATGCGCCTTATTAGAATATTTGGCATGTCGGATTCACATCGTATAGTGTTGCTAGTGTGTGATTTTTACTAAAGGGTGAGGCCTATTTTGTTGGCACTTCATATATATATATTATTTTTATGGTAGGATTTGTGAATCTATGAAGTGGAATTGGTGTTATGCAGATGACCCAATTCTCTTGAGCAAGTGGAGTTCTTAACCTACTAGGTATATATGTCATGGTATGCAATTTTGTGGTGACCCCTAGTAGGGTGTTGTTTCTCACATCGTGGATATCTAGTTGGATTTTGGAAGTGAGTGTTAGTTTAATGTATTTTTCTACATTGGTATCATAACCTCTAGGGAGTAGTTCCTTATGAGAATTCATAGATAGGATCAAGCCCCTGTATGTTGTGCTTTCCATTTTGATCATTGTAAGTTGTTCAGATTTTTACATGCTTTTTAGAGGTTGGATATTTCGGTCTTGGTTGTGGGGCTTCATGACCCAGTTTTGAGGCTAGTACTATTTGACTAGGTGGGAGACCTAGAATCCCTTAGTTTGGATTAGACCATTGTGGAGCATGATTCATTTTAATCTAGGTAAGCCGGCACAAGAGGTTGTCCCAAGTATTTTGATTCCTTTTTAGGAACTCAATGTGGTATTGTTCTATTTTTTTGATTGAAACATTATTGGTTTTAGTGTTATGAGTATAGAAATGTTGATGCTTTTTGGTTCGGTTAAGCATAAAGGGTTATTTTTTTCATGACTATCTTCGATGGGTATGAAATTTCAAGTTCCTATCTTGGTCAATCATTTTTTTCACTATTTCTAATGTAGTCAGTGGGGTGGTAGAGTCTTATTACTAGAATAATTATAGTTGATAGATGATCATGGATATAAATTGCATCATAGGTTAGGTGGAAATTTCTTGAGAGTAGTTCCATGGGATAAATAAATGAGATTGATGTTCAATGTTGCTCATTCATCATAGCCTTATGTTGGATGAATCTTTGGAGAATGAGTTAGTTGATAAAGGTAAGTGATGGTTTCATGTGGTGCCATTAAAATTGTAAATCAATGAGTGGTTGTGTTTGAGTTGAGGACGTAAATTTTCCAAAAGTATAATTTCCTTGGTTTCCTATATTTGTTGGTTATGCCGGAAAATGTACCTCCATTGTATATGTGATATTAGGAGTTTATCAAGTAACATAATATAGACGAACCATGTAGAACCAAGATAGTCTTTATCAATAAATGTGGTGTTAGGTGAAGGATAATAGTACATTAGCATGTTTATGTTGAGTGTGGCTTAGAGGGAGAATAAAATTCCATTTTTAGGAAATTAGGGTACTCTAGTTAGAGATAATCATTATTTATATTGATGTATTATTCACTACACTGAGATAGCATCATCCCTTTGCCGAGATCCTTCTCTTTTAAAAGATTTTCTTTGTTGAGGATGGAATCTAGTTTAGATTGAGCTCGAGAAGCAGTGTAAGGTAATCCATATGGTGGGGAGTGATCCATTTCCCTTTTGAGGGTAGTGAACCTCATTTCTTGTTGGAATTTAGTATTTTTGGTGGGATTTTGAGCTTGGGGTTTGGTTTTACAATGATGATAAGTGTATTCCTATATTGGGGAGTACAAGATCAGTTGTTGCTAAATGTCTTCCATGTAGTAGATTCTTGTGGGTGATATGTGGATGGATGATGGATAGTCCACATAGATTTGTTGTGAAAATACTTTTGTGGAAAACAAGACTTTGAGTCTTTTCACCAGGCATCTCCAGGGAGAGAAGGTTTATGGTTGTGAGTTTTTAAGGATCCATGTTTTTATAGACTGAATTTTTTATAATAAATTTGATTTTTTTTATTGAGATACTTATAAGGGGTAAAATTTTATTTTCACAATATAGATGAACTCAAATAAATTTTTTACCACTCTTTTGATCTCAGAATTGGGTTCTAATCCTATGAATGATGTTTAGTAGTCTATAGATTTGTTCTAATTTTAGTGTAAAAATTAACATTTAATATTTAACAAATTAAATGTTAAATTCTTCTCAAATGTTATTTTGATCATAACATTTTAATGGAGTGCTTGACTTACAATTTGTATCCTTCATTGAGTTTTTAATAGTGAGTATCCTAGGTGAGGCATATACATAAGTCAAGCAGTGGGGGAGGCCCATGCCCCCTTTTCATTTCATTTCTTTTTCTTCTTTCTCAACATATTGTATTTATTTTCATATATTTCCTTATTTATTACTTCTTGCACATTCCATGCTGCTTCTTCCTTTGTCTGACCTAATATTGTATTGATAGGGGAGATAGGAAGAGGTATATGGAATAATGGTGGTTCCTCTATGAAGCACTCGACATGATGGATCGATGTGTAACAGTCATGGACTGTGGAATCAAACAAAGCATTAGTGGTTTCTGCCAAAACATAGGACCGTTTATGTTATTATAACAAAAAATTGTAAGATTATTTGTTTTCTCTAAATCTAATACACTGTTTTTCTTGTATGTGGCCCCTAGTGGCTGGATCTATTATTTTGTAGAAAAATTTAGATTTTGGGTGATCCAAAGGTATTCCATTCTAGGAAACCATGTTACATGATGTGTAGTCTAGGGAGACTTGTTGTGTGTTCTTCCCATTCAGGGGAGATAATATGAAAGGATTACACTTCATTTATAAGGGTTTACATGCTGTGTACTTATACTCATCCCTATAGATGAATACCCTAACATGGATAACCATATAGGGGTACATGGCCGTGTAGTGTACAAGACCAGATCCCATGGGGGTATTATGTAATCTAAAAGTACTCCAACTGTCCATGTATATGTACAATCCAATTTAGGGACATTTTAATGTACCCCATGTTGGTTAAATACTATTTAACTGCCTTAAGATTCATGTACCTAGGGCTATTACATGCTCAGGCTACCGAGAGTGCACACCAACGGGGGAGATCGTGGGTATACATTGTGTACGGTGTCTACATTCCATGTACTCCCCTTTTGGTACAATTTTAGGGTATTTTCTTATTTTATGCCCCTGTTTAATTATCTGATGTATTTGTAGTCCATTATGAGTAGTTTTCTAGGTTTTTCATTATGGTGAAACCCATAGTGTGATCTAAGGAATCTTAATGGTTGTTTTAGGCTTCTACCTAAATGTAGAGGTTCGACCCATGCGTGTTTTGGGGCATGTAAAAAAGAATATTTAATTTACTTTAGTACAATATAGTTGTTAACTCGTGGAACTCTCTTAATGAAGAGTTCCTAAAAAATGGTGTTTTCACTTTTTATTGGGTTTTTTGAAAAAATCCTGTTTAAATTTATTTTTGAAAATTATGATAGAAATATGTAGATTGATTTGATTTGTTTTAGTCAATTGCGAAAAAAAATTTAGAGTGGTGTTGGTTAGAGCTAGTTCTATGCAACCATGGTTTGGAAATTTTGTCCATTAACTTAATTTTTTTATTAAGAGAGAGATCCATATAACAAGTCCTTTATCTACCTTGGAAAAATAACCGGGATAAAAATATTCCAATTTGAAAGCTCAGGTATGCCTATTCTCATTCCTATGTACATAATGACTATCAAACACTCACCATCCAACAATAATCTATTACATCGTATATTAAAAAGAATTTGGGGGATGCAGATTTATATTATAAAATATAGAAATTAAAAATAATATAATTAAAACCTAAGGAAACCGTATTAATAATTTATACCTGTATTATGAAATCAAAACAAATTTAGAAAGAAAAAGAGATCTTATTAATATGAATCACAAGATCTCAAGAAAATTATATAGGTATAGTCTCCTCCTTTCCGTATAACTTAATGAAACTAACCCTCTATTGATGTGGAAAGAGAGATGATATGGGAGAGGGGTGAAATTACATGAAAAGGGAAATAATGAATAGAAAAAAATCTATAGGAGGTATTCATACAATGGTTACCTCGTTGGTGTATTGGATGGTGTGGAGTTTCATTGGGAGGGAGGAGCTCTCCTTATTTTACAGGAAAGAATAATCCTTTAAAATTAGATTCATTATATCTCTAATATATTTTTGGAAAAAAGCCTTCATATTTCAAGGATATTGTTCATAACTATCTTGGGAACCTATTCTCTACATTTCAAAATATTTGACCTTTTGTAGAGATTGGTTTGTCCATTAAAATATGAGAATTTATTTTTATAACTAAAACTCACCACATTTTGATGCTCTAGATTTTCATTCATTAAGGAACATAAAAATGACGAATTTATGAATCCGAGCCTCTAGCAATGTAGTTCTCAAATATTATATACAATCCACCCATCAAATTTGAGATTATTTGTGACATCCAATAATGAGATATGGGCCCATCACCAAAAACCGCTAGATCTGTGAACATTTTTCATGGCCCAAATTGTGAGCTTCATTTGCGCATCCATATGGTGGATTTAGATTTTCGTCCAGAAAGATTAAATGAATCCCACTATATATCGAATACTAATAATATTTAATTTTAGTATTTTGATCCAGATAGAAAATGTTATATCTTAAATACAAATATAAATTAATATTGTTAAAATCCAAGATGGGACATTTTTACAATTAAGGTCATCCAACTACCAAGATCATAAAATGTTACAATTTATCTTAAAATTATAATTTAATGGGATTTAATAAATTTAAATGCAATGTAAAATTAATGAAATTATTTTTTCTATCAATTCCCCCACACCTAAACCATGATTTTCCTCAAGCATAAAATCCCAATATTGAAAATTATAGGGAAAAAAAGTTATCAATATTCAAATTTCAAGGTAATATAATAAAAAAGGTATCAATATCAAATAAATTTTTTAAATTCCACATAAAATATCAATTCAATTATACATATTTTAAAGAAACAATGAATTATTTTATTTTAATTTTACCCTTAGATATGTGAAGTAATATATAAATTCATTCATTAAAGCTCCACAATTCATTATTATCCAACATGGCAAATCCTGGTTTACCTCACTTTTGATTCTTTTCACTCATCACTCGTGATGCAATTCATGTAGATTACTTCTCATATCATGAGAACATGATCCATATCCGTAGTCTTTTAAATGAAGTACTTCCTCCACATTGTAATGAAAAATGACACATAAAATCATGAGGACTTTCAAAAAAGGATTTGATGACGATGAGGCTTAAGGTTGGTTTGATTTGATGTAATGACCCAATGTTTTATAAATGGAATTACATTCTCATTATTTTTCATTATAGTATAATAACACTAGGTAACATAATGAAATATCATGATACTAAATACTTTGTGACCATTGAACATATTTTTCACACTTCTATGTCTAGAATTTTGAAATTCGGTCATTCATGTTTACATTCAGGGTGTTTGTTGGGGTCTGATGGTACAATAATAATTTTTGGTGAACAGTAACCTAATATTATAAATTTAAAACTACCATTATTAATATTAATATGACCCTTATTAATAGTAATTTTTTTATGTAAATAGAAACCTTACTAATGAATGAATAAATAAAATTTATCGATCTTATAAGTGATAATATGATAATATTATATTCCATAAATATATAATTAAAAAATTATGTATAATTTAATAATAAAAATAAATTTATTTTGATAAAATTTATTCATAAATTTATTTTTTATTTATTATTATTAAATGATAATTTTATTAAACCTTATTTAAATTTTCAAATTATTATAATATTTTTTTATATTTTCAAAATATGCATTTCTCAAGTAGTTGATGGTTTTATTTAAATTTTAAATTTCCTTTATTCAAAATAATATTTTCATAAAATGGAGGTAATTTTCAGACTCTAAACATTAAAAAAGAGTTAGGTTTAATTTTCGGTATTTTTTTAAAATACTTGAATTTTTTATGTATAGTAAAATATGCTAATTTGCGATAAGTTATAAAACCTAAATTTCTGCTTCATGCATGAGTCATGGATGATGTAAATGGATAATTTGTTGAAATCACATGCACATAATACTATTTTTTATCATAAATTATTCAATATTTCTTGTCTTATGGAGAAATAACAAACTAATGGTTAAAATATTATGAAAACCCTCCACCCCTGCACTATAAAAACACAAACACTTTCCTGTTCTCTTCACTCCTCTAAAGACTTTTTCCTTGCCTAAATCAAGCTCAAATAACACAAAAATATATTTACCCACATATATAATCCCTTTTTACCTTCAAAATATAAAATACCCTCACTATAAGAGTCTCTCAATGAAGGTTATCTTATGAGATAAATTCCTCGTTTCAATTCTTTTACTTTCCATTCACGTTCTTTTGTCTTGTTTTGTATCCTTACCTCACTTCATTAAAATATTATGAAATATTTAGTAAATTATATGTGTTTTAATTATGTTATGATAGTGTAATAATTTTTTATCATCTCTTCTTTACCCTTATTTTATAGTATAAGTAAAAACACCATCCGAGATGTGTAAATTTACCACATTCAAGGACAAGGGGTTTACAATTTTTCATTTATATCTCTAATTCAGGATAGGAAACTATTATTACGGTTGAATAACACTATAATATATTAATTATGTAGAATAGATGGTTTTGTAATCTTTTCGTACACATGGATTTGAATTATAAAAAATATGTGTCTGTTGTTCTCAAAAACCGCCAATTAACCCAAAAGGTTATCACTAATGATTTATATAATGATTAATCTTCACGCCAAGTAAACAATTAAAATTTACACCCAATAATACTTATGGATGTTAAATAATAAAATATAACTCCAATTCTAGAAAACCATATTTATTTTACATGATTATCAGTTCATGTATATAATTTAGCCGATCATGAACCAAACAGATCCAAACAATGAAGTTGAACCTCATAACCATTCAAAAAGGTTATGAATAAATGAAAATAATGTGATAATAAATAATTTAAATTTAGAAGAGGTTATATAATTGGTAACTAATAGACCTAATTTTTTTACTTCAGGTCCTTAGTAACTTGTGGATAACCCCATCAGGTTTAATGTAACATATTCTACATGAACCTTCATAATTTATTCGGGTTGTTCTTAGTCTATTATTACCCAAATGAAATCATACATTATGTTTATCTAAATATTATTATTATATATATATATATAAAATAATGTATCAAGATCTGTTAATCTTTATATTTTGGGGATTCACATTTTTTTAATTGATTACCTCCTCAATACTTCCTAATAAGAAAATCTGTTTTGAGGGAACATACCTAATTTTTTCCCAATTTCATGTGCACCCTACCACGTGGTTTAAGACAACATTGTTTTTATAAAACAAGTATTTAAATAATTAAATACATTATGTTTAAATTCTAGTTTTATAAAAAATATTATTCCCTTTTCTATATTAAATGGTCTTTAGTATTTTCCTTAAAACCACACTAAAATGATTTAATGCTAAAATATATTAAATAATATTTTTTACTTGTTATCATATCTAATTGACATAAAATAACATTATATATGCCTATGTATGTTCTAATTACTATAATTAATGTATAATTTTATGATATTCCCATTAAATTATTCATTATTACATGATTATGATACACATTTCATTCCATAGGCAACCTTAGGATTATATATGATTAATTGTGTATGATTCATTATGTGGGAATAAACATGTAAAAATAGAGGAACCCAAATAGTTCTCCAATTCATTTGTTAAATTTTAGTCTCATGAGAAGTTATGTGTACTGGTCTTGGCAGTTAGCCTGGATTTGTATGACAATATACAATAGTCTTGGAAGTTAGCCTTGACTTGTGCTACCATGTGAAACCGTATTGGTGGTCAACCTTGAATTTTTTTCCTCTATGTGCAATGAGACATGAATCATTCTAATGACATGGTTTATATTTCTTCTATGTTACTATGATTCCGTGTTTTTATTTTTCCATGATTATATGTTATGATTCCACATGTACGATGGTTTTTATATCATTATGTCATGCCTTCTAACACATGTTCTAAAGATTTATTCTTATGATTATTCCATTAATAAGATTAATAAATCACCACATTATTCATGTTATCCCCATGTTATCTGATGCTTATGCATGAGCACACTGAATTTTAGGTGCTCAATATGAAAATTAAATAGTAAAATATTTTATATTTTCGGTTTTATTTAACTATTTCTTGAAGACAATAGTCTTCACAATCCTTGGATTATATTCCGATATATAATTATTAATAAAATTTTATAATGTTATGTGTAAATGGAATAGGGTATCTGTAGTTGGTATCAAATGATGTTCTAGATATATTTGGGTATTAGGACTAGATCACTTTAGTAAGAACCATAAGGATGATTCTATTTATAAGAAACTAGCCCTATATATTGGTAATTATAGAATAAGTTGTTTATCAAGAAACTACATCCCTGTCAAGATGAAAAAAGGTATAGGTGGCTCTATAGAAGATTTATCTAGGGGTAAAACCTGAAAATAACGCATTTTCCTAGACTCAAAAGTGAACTGGTGCACGAAAATGGTCCTTGCTATACTCATGGTTTGACACTCCCGAGAGATATTCTTTGGTAAATTCACAAGAATAGAAAAAATAATTATTATGGTAAAAAAATAGCCCATAAGAATATAAGTTGTGAAAAAGATCAAGAATAACCAAGATTTAAACCTAGTGAATCATAAGTTAGGACATACTTCTCTTTTACATGTTTATCCTTTTATGTTCAATGTTTCCATTATATGCGTAATAGCAAAGTATTAATTCCCCATCATTATACATTATTTCTCATTATTAATGTTTGGAAATTGAATAACATTTTCCAATAATCTATGTGATAGGGAATGTGAGGATTCCCTAATGATATTGTAAATAGGATGGGAACAGGTTCTCAAAACTTCACGAGCATACTTACATAGCTGGATCAAGTTATGAATAATAACATGAATATTGTAGAACTCACCCCCAAGGAGATGGAATGTTTTAGTCGAATATTTTATGTGGAAGAATCCTCCCATGTTTAGTGGAACTTAAGATCCCCTCATCACAGAACATTGGATTTATTGCATTGAAAATATATTCATTTTCCACCAATGCTCAAAAAAGTGACAGTCAAACTAGAGGTCTATAATTTTTATTGGGAAACTGATTAGTGGTGGGAAATAATCCAGAATATGATTTCCAAAGAATAAATTGATTCCATCGATTAGTAGGAATTATTGAAAAATATTTCAATAAATTTTTCCCTCAACCCTCCACTTCAAGATTGAAAAAGAGTTCCTTAGTCTCAAGAAAAAGGAAGATGAGTCCATCGAGGAATTTAAAGAAAACATCAAATGACATAAAATATACACTTCCGACATTTTCATTAAAACTAAATGTAGGGTGGGGATAACTTTTTAGTGGACTAAAGTATAGTCTAAAAAAATAATGGGTGATTCGAGACTTTGATAGTTATAAAGAGATTATCTGTTGTACCCTCATGGTTGAATTGGTGATTAGAGATTCCTTGTGGTCTTGTGGGACTGGTAAAAAAAGATTTATATGGAGTCTATCATTGGTGGTTTGGATAATAAATATATTTATGGAATGAAAAAAGAACATTAGACGTGTCAAAATTGTGGGAAAAAGCATCCTGGGAACTGTCAATTGGGAACTAAGAATTACTTGAAATGAGGAAAGCTGTGACATATAGAAATTTTTTTCTAAATGTATATGAAGAGTCCCACTAAAGTGGAAGAAGAATGGAAGGTTCAGATAAATTCTCATCCGATGGTGCGGTGTTTCATCTTCAAGGAACATGGGAATGATACGATCAATTTTCCTAAGTTGGGGGTTGTCGGAGGCATTCGACAACAATCTCTAAGGGAACAAGGAAGGGATTATGATATCACTACTATTGAGGTGGAGACAGAAAATGATATGGTGATATGTATTCCAGTTATTATTTCATGAATAGTTATTTTACTATTAGATTTTGGTTCTACACATTATTTCATATTTTTAATGTTTAGACGAACTATTCAAAAAAACCTCAAAATTTGGAGGATATGATATCATTGAAAATAGAGAATGGGGATATTATTGATTCCAAGGTTTATAACTCATCCGTGGTTAATGTATGTGGACTGAGCCTCCCATATAATCTCTTCATGCATTATTTATGGGAGTTAGATGTAATCTTGGTCATGGATAGTCTATATATATCCCCTTCCATGGATAGATGACTTGTTCGATCGGATTTGTGGGGACAGTTATTTCTCTAAGGTGTACCTTTGGTTGGGATATAACTAATTAAAGGTTAAGAAGTAAGATATTCCCAAGAATACCATTTGAACGAGGTATGAACATTATAAATTCATAGCGATTACTTTCAAACTCCCAAATTATCAAGAAAATTTCATGGATTTAATTAATAGTGTCTTTAGCTATCACCTCTATAAATTTTTTAATTATTTATTGAGGATATTCTGATATACTGTATGAGTAAGGAGGAAAAATAGAAGCATTTGAATACTATACTAAAGACATTGTGAAGGGAGAAGATATATGAAATTTACGGTAAATGTTAGTTCTAGATAGATGAAGTATCACTCTTGGGGAATGTTATCACTATCAAAGGATTATATGTAGACCCTCCTAAGATCATGGTAATTGAAGAATGGACTATTCCAACATTTTTTATGAAGATTCATAAAATCATTGTTCTCTCTGGGAAGTACTGATGATTTTTGAAGAAACATTCATGATTTTCAAACCCAATGACCATGTTGACACTGAAAGGGTGATGTTTTTCTGTTTTACAGAATGTGTGGAAAACATTAAGGGGATAAAAAATAGGATTATCACTACTCCAGTACCCACACTCCCCACAAGTGGGGGAAACTTTGTGGTGTACAATGATACTTTAAATAAGGGCTTAGGTTGTGTGCTGATGCAAAAAAGATAAAGTGATAGCCCATACCTCATGGTAACTAAAAATCCATGAGAAAACTATCATGTCTATGATCTAGAGTAGGCAGCTCTGATATTTCCATTGAAAATATGGAGGCACTATCTCTATGGGGATAAGTTTTCAATATATATTGATCACTAGTGTCTCAAATATATTTTCACAAAAAAAAGAGATTAATATGATCCAATGAATATGGTTTGTGATCATCATGGATTTTGACGGCTCAATCCACTACATTCCTCGTAAGGAAAATATTGTGGGAGATGCTCTCAATTGAAAGGATATTTCATCTTTATCAATGATGAGAACTGAAAAGGACCCAAACTTCATCGATTTTTATAGCATAGACATGGGAATAATTAAGGAAGGAACGTCATCTATCATTTCACAAATGATTTCTCAACCATCCCTCGTGGAGAAAATAAATTATTCTCAATTAAATGATGTGGGAATTTATGAAATGGATGTATCCATTTTAAATAAAAAATCCAATGAGTTCAATATTGATGAGGGGGAGTTGTATGATTTGGGTCAAAATTAAGTACACCGTTCGATCCACGGATAAAGAAGGAGATTCTGAATAAGGCACATAGTTAGACCTTCTATATTCACCTAGGGAGAACAATTATGTATGAAGATATTCAAGAGAAAATTTTTTGGGAAAATTTTAAGAAGGATATTGTTTATTATACATCAACATGCTTTGTATGTCCTCTAGTGAAGTCATAAAGGATGAAATATATGGGGATGATTCAAAAACTACCCATACCAACATCGAAGTGGTAGAACATCACCATGGAATTTTTCAATAGAAATCCATGGACATCTTGAACAAAAAATGCTATATGGTTCATTGTGGATCTTCTTACAAAGACAACTGACTTTATCTCAATATGATATTCCTTCTCATTATATGAAATTTCATGGATATATATCAAAGAGGTGGTAAGGACACATCGAGTACATCGATCTATTGTATCTGATATATATCTAAGATTCACCTTAATGTTATAGAAATTTCACTATCAATCTATAAGAACTGAAATGAACATCAATATGGGCTATCATCCTCAAATAGATGTCCAATCTGAGAGAATAATTTAGAAACTAAAAGATATGTTGAGATCCTGTTGTATAGATTTCAAAGGAGGATGGGACCAAAATATCACACTGGTTGAATTCTCCTCAATAGCAGTTTATCCACTAATATCATAATGAAACCATACGAATCCCATAATGGGAAAAGGTGGAGAACACTGGCATGTTGGAATGATGTCAGTGAGTGTAAGGAACTAGGACCTAAAATAGTCAATGTAATGGTGGAGATGTTTAAAACTATTTTGTAGGATATCAGGGATGCCCAAAGTCATCAAAAGAATTATGCAGACAATCATTAATGAGACCTTCGGTTTAATGTTGGATAAATAATAATTTTCTACATATATCCATGGAAGATGTTCCTGAGGTTCGGTAAGAAAGGAAAGCTATGTCCCACATACATCAGGCCCTTAGAGATCCTTGATCATTTCAGAGATGTAGCCTTTTGAATGGCACTTCCATCGACAATGTCTAATGTACATGATGAATTCTATGTATCTCTCTTAAGAAAGTACATACTGGATCCTTCACATGTACTCTCTTTAGTGTTGGTATAGTTAGAGAATGATCATTCATACGTGGAGCATCCAGTGTATAAGAACCCTACTTTTTATTACACAATTCAACATAATTTATAACATAAACTTAATTTGATAAAACATAGAATATCAATAGGTATATTGTCTTTGGGGATTAGGATCATTAAATAACATCTTAGAACATGAAAAAACAACATCTTTACTGAATATTTCATGTACATTACAACTACATTCCCTTGTACTTAGCATTACATGGGATAACCTGAGGACATGCATAAAAATGGTGAGTTATAAACCTCAATAAGGGATTAATCATGAAATAACCTGAGGAATACATTACATGTTAGACATTTGGCATATCTATAGAGCATAAGAGAAGCATAAACATAAAGGCATGATAAAGCATTATAATCATAACATGGAAATGTGACAATAACACTTAACGTTGAATTTGCGGGAGGCATGGATCATTGCACATATAGCATGAGTGAACCCACAATGCACATAAAGCATGAGTAAACCCTCGTTTCACATTAATTAGCATGATTAAACACCAATTTCACATTATGTATCATGATAATATATTTTACCCAATGCATTGGAGCGCTATCGGGGCACACCCTTCTTAAACATTTCATTTCATGCATAAGTGTGCCTCGTAGAACATAAAACATTGAATCATTCAACATAAGCATTTATTACATGATAAATGAATGTGTAATACATACATGAAACTATTTAAACAATATGTAAATGTGAATAATAGTGAATAATCATGATTGAGAAATGGGCATGGTATTCACTACATAATGACTTTGGCTTGGAAAGGTGAGGTGAAATTTCTGCAACATAACCACGTGACATCAAAACTCTTTAAATGGTTGATGAGAGAGAAATGGGTGTCACATAATATTTACATTACATGTACAATAAGGGGACATATAGATACATGTCCGAATAAATTTAATGGCATTTAGATTCATGATACAAAATAATTGATTGAATGTAAATGAGGGATAAATTCCTTTCAGAATTTAGGCATAGTAATGGGTGTACATGGGAGGAATTTAATGAGAGAGAAATGGGTTTCCCATTATTCAAACACAAAGTGGTAAGTATGGGGGATGTGTGAAACCATAAAACAACATTTATAATTGAAATTAAAATGTCATAACAATTTAAAGATTATTGGACAAAAATGAGAAAAGAAGAAAAACCTTTAGTTGGAAGTGTGCTTCCAAAGGCTTGAGAGAGGCTTGTGAGAGGCTTCTTGGGAGATTGGGGCGCCTTAGTAGGATTATAGAGAGAGTAGGGAAGAGGATGGAAGAAATTTAAAAGCTTTGAGTCAGAAGGGAGTGGGGTCTTGGGTGGGTTTATATAGGAAAGGTGAGGGAATTCATTATTATTTTGGTTTGGGACACCCCCATTAAACTAATCCAGAACACAAACCATCACATGGTTTTTGCCCATGGTTTTTGGAAAAAGGAAGTGGAAAAAAATATTGTATAAGGACAAATTCCAATCTACTTAAAATAACAGGGTTTCTTTTATGGAGGTGAGTCACACTCTGAAGGAAATCAATTTAAAAAGACAAAATGATTAGTATGTCTTTAAAGGTCCACTAAATCATTGTAAAATAAATATAAACAACCCCAAAATCACATTATTTTAATGTTAAATCATATATTGGACGAACATAAAGTTAATAGTATTTTATTATATCACTATTAAGTCATTATGATGTCAGAAAACACATTATATATTTAAACGATATTTAATTTTTACCCAAAAATTTGACTGTCTCAGAACCATATGAAAAATTAACCATTGGATAATTTCATCACACTGATTCCATAAATAATATTCATTTTATCTATTTTTTTTTCAAAATATGTTAATTTTTAGTTTTAAAGTAAAAACCGACATTTATAAAAAATTCTTGGGTTTTGACAAAAATGGCATTCAAAACTTAATAAAAATTACTATTGCATTCCTAAAATTATAAGATCATTTATATTTAATAGAAAATAATTTATTTATAATATTAATATTTTATTATAATATTATTTAATTCAAAAATCCATTAATTCATCAAAATATATTTCATAGTTGAACATTAACTAAAAATATTATTTTTTTTAAATCTATTTACCAGGTAACCATAATAAAATGAAAGTATATTCATTATTATATAAAAAAATAATTTACATAGCCATAGTGTTAAGGTTTTTTTACTTTACCTCTTATAACACCCACATAATACCTAAGAGTATGGTGTGCGATGGAGACATACTCTTGTAGTGGCTCAGATAACATTGCTCGGGTAAAAATATCTATTAACATTCACTTCTCTCATAGGCGGGCCTGCTCGAGCTTAGCATATTAAATCTCATCTTGGTCTTGGTCAGGAGTGAATCCCAATGACCCCACCTCCGTTATGAGCTCTAGAAAAATGGGCTTCGTATAGAGCACATCTACAGGATGAGACCATCGCTTCCATTGTCTGAGTATATTAGATTTGTTAAAGCCTTATATTTATACTAATCATTTGATCACTATTGAACCACTATATTAGCAACGATCACAATTCATAACATAAAACCAAATAAGTTTACATTTTATATTAACATATTACATAAAGATACATTTAATTAGATCAAGATTTATTTTCATTAATGAATGTTTTGGTTGTTACAATCTTCCCCTATTAAGAAATTTCGCCCTTGAAATTTCCTTTTCCACACTAAAACAGATTTGGGTAACTCAACATCATTATTTCCTCCTATTCCCACATCACTTATTTAATCTTGTGGTTTTGCCGCAACACCTTGATGAGGGGCATTGTTTTATTTCATAGAAATATTTTCTAGGATCTAAGATATTCACTGGTTGCTACTCATAAGAAAGATCATCCTATAATTATACCACCTCTGAAGAGAGTACTTGTGAAGGGTCTAGTATTTACTTCTTTAAGAGGGATACATGAAAGACATCATGTACTTTGGCCATGGTAGGTGGAAATTCTAGTCTACAGGACATAGCCCCAACATTATCATGAATCTCAAAGGGTTCTTTGCACATTGGACTTAACTTTCCTTTCTTTCCAATCCACATGAACTTATTTCATGGAGATATGTGTAAAAATACCATGTCTCCAACTTTAAACTCACGGTCTCATCGATGATTATCTGCATAACTCTTCTGTCAGCTCTGGGCTACCATGATATGCTATCGAATGGTTTTAACCTTGTCAACAATTTCTTCGACCATTCCCAGTCCAAGAAGCTTACACTCACCGACCTCGTCCCAACATGCCGGTGTTCTGATCCTTTTCCCATAAAGGGCTTCATATGGTGACTTTTGGATGATCTAGGGGAAACTTTTATTTTAAGAGAACTCAACCAAAGGAAGTTGTTGATCCAATCCTCCTTTAAATTCCATTTACCACACTCTCAATATGTCATATAGTGTTTGGATAGTCCACTCGGATTGGACAACAGTTTGAAGATGATAGGCCATACTGGAGTTCAGTTCAGTATTCAGAGCTTGTTGGAGACTCTTCTAAAACATATAGTTGAATCTTGGATATCAATCAGAAACAACAGATAGTGGTACTCTAAGAAGCCCTTCCAGAACCCTGATATATATATGTTCTTGTTGATCCAATGTGAAATCATCCTGAATGGAAGAAGTGTGCAGCCTTTGTAAGACAATCCACAACAACCCAGATTGGATTGTTTCCTTTGGATGCCTTCAGATGTCTGATGACCAAGTCGTTGGTGATGTTCTCCCATTTAAATTTGGGTATGGGCAATGGTTGCATCATCCCCTTAGACTTCTACCTCTCTGCCTTCACTTACTGACACACCATGAACATTGATGTATATTCAATGATCTCCTTCTTCATATTATCCCACCAATAATACTCTCAAAGATCTCGATACATTGTTGTGTTTCTTGGGTGACTAGAGAAATTTGAACTATCTGCATCATCCAAATTTTTCTTCTTCATCTCCGGGATTGATGAAACACATATTATTTTCCCAAATCTCACAATTCCTTCTTCATTAACATTAAACTACAAGGATTTCCCTTTTCTGATAGCTTCCACTTTTTCCGGATTTCCCACATCTTCCTTTTGAGAATCCTTTAACCATTCCAAAAGTGATAGTTGAGAAATCGTTTGTGAAAGGAATGATGTTGTTCCCTTCTTTATGATTCCCATGTCCATATTTACTAAATCTAAGAAGATTGGATTCTTTTTAATTCTCATCAATGATAGAATGACTGGGTCATTTCTACTTAGGGAATCTTCCACTATTTTCTCTTTTCCAGGGTGGTAATGGATTGAGGATTCATAGTCATTGGTGAGCTCTGACCATATTTGTTGAAGTATGTCCAACTATTTCAGTGTGAATATATACTTGAGACATTTTTGGTCTATTTATATTTCACACTTCTCCCCAAAGAGATAATGTCACCAAATTTAAAAATTGAAGGTCATTTCAGGAAACTCGAGGTCATGTGTTGGATAGTTCTATTCATGTACTTATAATTTCCTTGATGCATAGGCAATGAAATTTTTATTTTTCATCAACAAAAATCCCAAGCCCTTCTTCGAAGAATCACCAAATACCACAAAATTTCTCCACTTGTGGGTATAGTGAGAACGAGCACAGTGATAAGCCTCATTTTCGACTCCTTGAAGCATTCTTCGCATTCATCACTCCAAGAAAACATTACTCCCTTATGAGTTATCTTGTTAAGAGGGTTGGAAAATAGTGTGAAATTTCTCAAAAATCATCAATAATATCCTACTAACCCCAAGAAGCTACAAATATATGTTACCAATGTTGGCCTCGAACATCCCTCAATTGCATCTGTTTTGGAGGGATCCACGGATATCCGATTGAAAATGATGATATGGCCTAGGAATGAAACCTCTTTCAACCAGAACTCATAGTTTCTATACTTTTCATAGAGCTTCTCCTTGCATATGGTCTCTAGTATAGTCTTTATATGCTTTTTATGATCCTCCTTGGTTTTGGAGTATATAGGAATATAATCTATAAAGACTACCAAAAAGTATTCATGGAAATCTATAAATAATCTATTCATCGTGTCCATGAAGATTGATGGAGAATTAGTGATTCCGAAAGGCATCACTATGAATTCATAGTGCCAGTATCTTGTACAAAAAGTAGTCTTGGGGATGTCTTCCTTCTTCACCCTTATATGATAATATCCAAACCAAAAATACACCTTAGAGAAGTATTGTGTTCCATGCAGGTGATCGAACAAGTAAACAATCCGTGGGATATAATACTTGTTATTTATCATGATTTTATTGAGCTTATGATAGTCGATGCAAAGTCACATTGACCCATCCTTCTTATAGATGAAGTGGACCGGTGCACCCCATGGTGAAGCACTTGGGCGTGTAAACCCATTATCCAGAATCTCGTATAGTTGTTTCGTCAAGTCCTCATGCTCCACAACATCCATTCAATAAGGATTCTTGGATATTGGCAATGATCCAGGTATAAGATCAATTAAGAATAGAACACATTTTTTAGGAGGAAGACCATGCAGTTCCTTAGGAAACACTTCAGCGAATTCCCTCTCAATGCGCATGTCTTCAACGATGGTTTCTTACTTAGACTCAATCATCTGAGTAATATACGCATGATCATAGGGATATTAATATCCACACTTGAGATGATTGAGCTAAATAAGTTTCATTATCCTCCTTAGACTTGTTTAGAATCGGGGGTCGATTATCAACATAAAGAGTCATTTCCCTCTCTGGACAATTTATGTTGGCTCTATATAATGAAATCCAATCCATGTCAAGTATCGCATAAAATTACACTAGAGGGTGTATGATAAAGTTTTCTGGGAAGTATAATCCCAGATTATGATAGGGGAGGAGTTATATTCATTGGATTAAATGTTTTCCACATTTTCAGTACTCACCGACATCGTCACATCCTTGATTTGAGGTGGTGTTGTGATCATTCTACTAAACTTTTGAGATACAAAAGAATGCATATAACATGAATCAAAAACTATGTTCAATATTCATGAATGAATAAATAGCGTACCTCTCACCACAATGTTTTCGGGGTTCACTTCAGCAGTAGTGATGGAAAAGGCTCCCCCTTGTTTCCTTGGAGGATGATGGTTTCCCCTGAGAACTCTTGGCTTAGGGAATTGATTTTCAAGATGCCCTGGTTCATTGTAGTTGTTTCAATAGACCACATGTAGAGATTAGAATGGAGTGTTCCCCTCCTCTGTCATAGCTGTGAGTCTTTCTTACCGACAGTTAATAGCCAGGTGCCCATATCTTCCACACCTAAAGCATTTCCTTGTCCCCTTCGGGAAATTATCGGGTTTCTTCTTTATGCACCTTTGGAAAGTGGGGTGTTGGATCTTCTTAGAACTATTGGATTTATCCCTTGGACCACCTACATTGAGGTCCACCTTATTCTTCTTATCCCTATGATACCCATGAGATTCTCCGATCTCCATTTCGACCTTGAGGGAACATCAAAAAATTTCTTCATAGCTGTCAAAGTCACAGATTGTTAGTGCTTTCCAGAAGATAGGATTCATCCCACCAAAGAAGCGGTCATATTTGAATTCGGGGGTAATGAAAAAGCCTAGGGCATTTCATGCAAGCCTTGTTATGTTTTCCTCATACGCTCCAATAGATTCTTCACCTTTTTTCTTGAGGGCATGTAAGTTTCTTTACATCTTAAGTAGGAGGGTGCACTTAAATTATTTAGTGAAAAACATCTTCCAACAATCATTCAATTCCAATGCCTCGATCTCCTCCTCAGGCTAGGTATTTTTGACCAAAGTCCACCATTGATTATGTTCACCCTCTATATGATAAGCATCTTGGAGAACCTTCTCTTGTTCAGAACATTGAATGATGGAGATGATCTTTTCAATGGAGTTGATCCATTGTTTTGTGATTGAGGGATCAGATGATCCATTAAAAGTAAAAGGCCATCGTCTCATAAAGATCTTGACAGTGACTTGTTCATTCATGGGGTGGTGGGGGGGTTGAATGTTCCTCTTGAACCATGTTTCTTTTTAAAGATTGCGTTAGCTGATAGAGAGGCATGGAAGTGTTCGTGATTCCCACTCTCATTGGATTGGGAATCTCATTAGTACAGTCCTCAAATTGATATTTAACTCAGTTGTTAGACCGAGTCCTCATATTACTGGCCACTGGCTCGAATAGAAGGAAAGTTAGGGGTAACACAGAAAGGGTAATACAAGGACAAAACTAATGACTTATAAATAACTTATATTTAATTAACATATGAATCTACTGGATTCAGTCTATGTTATCCATGGTATACTTTGTAACATATATTCTTACGGAATTTTTTTAGTCCCTTAATAATGGTTCATACTAAGCTCGCGAATTTACGATGGAATATCCCCCCAAGAGTGTCATAACCAAGAGTGTAGGAATGCCTATTGTCATGCACCGGTTCTCTTTCAAGTCTATCTCAAAGCGGTGTTTTCGTGTTTTACCCCTATGATACATCTGTGCATGAGCTTCCTTTACCTACTCGTATCCAGACAAGGATGTATTTCCTTGATAAACCACTTACTCAATACTCACCAAAACCTTGGGATGTTTTTATTATACATATTCATGTATCTAAGGCTTTACTAGTGTTTTATAATCTTAATCCCACAAATAACTAAACCAATTCTCAGATACCAACTATAATAACCCTGATTTTTATTACATAATTAAATATAATTTATTACCTAAAATTTATTTGATACAACATAGAAGATAAAGAGGTCTAGTGTTTTTGGGGCTTAAGAATAATACATAAAAACTTAAAACATGAAATAACAACATCTTTATTGAAAACTTCTTTCACAAGACCACTCCATTCCCTCATACTTAGCATTGCATGGGATAACTTGAGGACATTCATAAAAAAAATGTGAGATATAAAGCTCAGTAAGGGATTAATCATTTAATAACATGAGTAACACATTACATGTTAGATAATAGGAATATCTATAGAGAACAAGAGAATCATAAACATAAAGTCATGAAAAATCATGATAATCATAACATTGAAATGTGGAAAAAACAATTAACATGGAATTAGAATGAACTAAGGGTCATTGCACATGGAGCATGTGTAAACCCTCATTGCACATGAAGCATGAGTAAACCTTCATTACACTTAAATTAGCATTAGTAAAAACCCATTACACATGACGTATCATTATACTATACTTTACCCAAAGCATTGGAGCTCTATTAGGGAACACCCTTCTTAACCATTTCATGTCATTCATAAGTGTGTCACATGGATCATAAAACATTGAATCATTCAACACAATCATTTATTCCATGTTAAACGAATGTGTAATACATACACTAAACTATTTAAAAAATAAGTACAAGTGCATAAAATTGAATACCATTGATAAAGTAATGGTCATGGTATTCACTATATAATGACTTTGGCTTGGAAAAGTATGGTGCAATTTCTACAGCATAAGGACTTGACATCAGAACTCATAAAAATGGTTGAAGAGAGATAATGTGGTGTCTCATCATATTTACATGACATGGAATGTAAGGGGTTCATATAGATACATTTCCCAATAAATGTAATGGAATTTAGATTCATGATATAAATGAATTTCTTGAATGTAAACTAGGAGGGAGAAATTCTTTTCGTAATTTCGACATAGTAACGGTTTTACATCGGAGGAATTTAATGAGAGAAAAGGGGTCTCCCATCATTCAAACATAAATAAGGAATTATGTTTATGTGCGAACCCATACCCCAACATTTATAATTGAAATTAAAAGGGCATAACAATTTAAAGAATATTGGTAAAAAATGAGAAAGGAATAAAACCCTTACATGGAAGTGTGCTTCCAAAGGCATGAGAGAGACTTGAGAGAGGATTAATGGTAGATTTAGGCCCCTTCGGAGGATTATAGAGAGAGGAGGGAAGAGGTTGGAAGAAATAAAAAGGCTTTGAGTGAGAAGGAAGTGGGATCTTGGGTGGGTTTATATAGGAAAGGTGAGATAATTCTTTATTATTTAGGTTTGGGACACCTCACATTAAACTAATGCAAACCACAAGCATGCCCATGGTTTTTCCAATGATTTTTGGAAAATGGAAGTGGAAAATAATATTTTATAAGTCCAAAATCCGAAATATTAAAAATAATGGGTTCTCTTATGTTGAGGGGAGTCACACTCCTAAGGAAAACAATTTAAAAAGACAAAATGTTTAATAAGTCTTGAAGGGTCCACTAAAGCATTGTAAAATAAATCAAAAAAAACCCAAAGTCAAATTATTTTAATGGTAAAACATATAATGGCCGAAAATAGTGTTTATAGTATTTTATTAAATCACTATTGGGTCATTATGATTTCATAAAACACATTATATAATTTAACGGTATTTAATTTTTACCGAAAAATTTGACTGTCTCAGAAAAATATGAAGAATTCACCATTGGATAATTTTGAACTCCTAAATCGAGAAATAATATTCATTTTATCTAAATAATTTTATAAATATATTAATTTTCACTTTTAAAATAAAATACGACATTTAACTAAAATTCATGGGTTTTTTACAAAAATTTCTTTCAAACCTAAATAAAAATTACAATTTCATTCCTAAAATTATACGCTAATTTATATTTAATAGAAATTAATTTAATAATAATAATAATATTTTATTAAAATATTATTTAATTCAAAAATCCAATAATTCATCAAAATAGATTTCCTAGTTGAACATTAACTAAAAATGCCATTTGTTCATTAAAAACTATATACAAGGTAACAATAATAAAATGAAAGTATATTCATTTTTATATACAAAAATAACGTACATAAACAAAGTGAAAAGGTCTTGTTACATAACCCCTTATTAGAACCACATATGTCTGAAGAGTAGTGTGTGTGATGGTGACATATTCATTGGGTGGCTCGGAGAACATTTCTCCGGTGGTAATCTCTATCAACTTCCACTTCTCTCGTAGGTGGACCTGCTCGAGCTTAACATATTCATTCTCGGATTGGGATAGGTCAAGAGTGAATCCCAATGACGCAACCTTGTTTCTGAGATCGGACAAATGGGCTTCGTATGGGGCTCGTCTACTGGATGTGGCAATCACTTCCTTTGTTTGAGTAAATTGGATATGTTAAAGCTATATATTTTTACTAATCATGTTATCACTATTCAACAGCTATATTAGAAACGGTCACAATTCTTAACATGAAACCAAATAACTTGACATTTTATATAAACATATTACATAATGAGACATTTAATTAGATCAATAGGGATTTTCATTAATGAATGTTTGGGTCGTTACACAGTGAATATCTTAGAACATAGAGATGATGTTCTATGCAATAGGACTACTCACCTGGTCAATGTACTACGGTGGAACCATAAGAACGAAGAGGCAACAAGATAACTAGAGGAAGCAGTGGAAGAAAAGTACTTGCGCCTGTTTATGTAAGAGAATGTAAGATACAATTTTGAGGTAAAAAATTCATAAGGGGAAATAATGCAACAAAACAATGTTTTATTAATGGAATACATTTCTTATAATAACTTCTTATAGTATAATGACTTTTGGTGACACAATGTCATATCATGATACTTAATACTAGGTGACCAATAAATTGAATTTTTCCACTTCTATATCTTGAATTTCAGAAATCTGACATACACAGTTGCGTTTATGGAGATTTTAGAGGTCTGATGAAACAAACATAATTTTTGGGGAATAGTAACCAACCCTTATGAATTGTAATATGCCCTTTATGAATAGTAAAACATCCAATTAAATATTATCCTTACCAATGGAATTATGAATAAAATGCATCCATCTAATAAGTGATAATGTGATAGTGTTATAAGGCATATATATTTAATTAAAAATGTTAAGAATAAAGTAATATTTAAAAAAATTATTTTCATAAAATGTTTTCATAAATTATTATTTTTATTTCTTATGATTATAGGATAATTTTATGAGAACTTAATTAATTTTCCAAAGTATTATAAAATCAATTATAATTTAAAAATATATAATTTTCAAGTAAATAGTTATTTTATTTAAAAGGTAAATATACCATATTTACAAAATTATTCTTATAAAATTGAGTTCATTTTTGGATTCTACACTTCAAAAAATGTTTATGGTGAATTTTGGGGATTTTTCTGAAAGACATGAATTTTTTATGAATAGTAAAATCCAATAATTTAATATATGTGATAAAACCTAGTTTTCTGCATAATTCAAGAATCATGAATAATGTTAATGGCCAATAGTTGAAACTCATATTCACATAATACTATTTTCTGCCATGTAATCGTCACTATTGGTTGCCTTATGGATACATACCAATCTACTGTTTAAAATATTAAGAAAACCTTCCTCTTCTCCACTAAAAAACCATCCACAGTCCCTTATTCTTTTCACTCATTTCAAGCCTTTTTCCCTGACTTAATTTTAATCAAATATCTCCCCATGATCCTCCCCCCATCTTGAATCCCATATTGTGTTCAATAGTCGAAATCCAATCCCCTTAAGAGGCCCTCAAGGAAGAATAATTTAAAAGGTTTGTCCCTCTTTTCAATTCTTTTACATTCCTTTCAAGCTATTTTGTTCTCTTTTATACCCTTACCTCTCCTAATACATATGTTATGAAAACTACTGTATGTTCCAATTAATGATATATTTTTATGATAATGGAATAATTTATTATTATCTCTCTTTTACCCTTATTTTATAATAAAAGTAAAAAAACACCATTCGAGATGTGTTTATTTAACACTTTCAAGGATAATTTGTTTTCAATTTCCATTATCATCATCAATATTAGTCATTAAACCATTATTATGGTTGAAAAATACTATAATAAATGTATTATGTCTCATATATGGTTATTTAATATTTTTGTACACATTTTTTTTAATTTATAAAACAAAATGTTCCCATATAAATGAAATCCCTCCATTAATCCCAGAAGGTTATCACTAATGTTTTATATAATTATTCACCTTCACTCCAAGTAACCAAAATGATTTTACAACCATGTGACCTTAAATATTTTAAATAATAAAATATCACATCAATTCTAGATATCCAACCTCATTTTTCATGATTATCCATTCATGTATATATGAAAATAGATCTTGAAACAGACAGACTTCACCACTGAAATAGAACCTCATAACCCATCAAAATTGATACGAATGAACTGAAAAAGGTTATACTAAATCTATTAAAAGTAAATTTGATTCTTTAATTATTAATTAGTGAATATAATTTTATTATACAAGTCATTAATATCATGTGGATAACCCAATAAAACTTATGATAAGGGATTCAACTAGAACATTTTATTATTCTTTAGGGTTGTTATTACTCTAATTTTACCCAAATGAAATCCTATATTTTGTTTTTTACTTATTAAAAGTTATATTTACATGTCCATAATAATTTATTAGGATCCATTTTCTATTATATTTATGGATATACCTTCTTTTATGTGATTCCCTCAATAATGACTCCCTACAAGAAAACCTATTTTGAGGGAACACCCCGAGTTTCTACCCAATTTCAAGTACACTCTAAAATAAATATTAGTACAACATTTTTTTAATAAAATCAGTATTTATATTATGAAACCCCTCATTTTTAATTTCTGGTATTTTATAAAATATTATTCCTTTTCTATTTTAAATTCTCTTCATTATTTTCATTAAAACCACACTAAAAGGTTTTAACTCCAAAATTTCTTAAATAATATTTTTACCTAGTATCACTTTTGTTTGCATAAAATAACATGATATAAGCCTGTGTATGTTCTAATTAATTTCCCTCACGGATACATGTATGATATTCCATTTAAATTATTCTTTAATACATGATTTGGATTCCCATTTCTTTACATGGGTACCCTTATGTTCATATATGATTGATTATGTTTTATTCATTATATGTAAAGAATATTAATGAACATGTTAATATGGGTGAACCTAGATATAAATCCAATGCATTGGATAATTTTTAGTCTCAAGAGTTGTTATATGAAACGGTCTTGGCAATTATCCTTGACATATGATACCATGTGCAACGGTCTGGGCGGTTATCATTGACTTGTGCTACCATGTGAAACGTTCTTGATGGATAACCATGACTTGTGATCCTATATGTGCAATGAGCCTTGAATCATGAGAAATTAATGTTTTATGTTTCTTCCACATTACTATGATTCGATGCTTATCTGATCCCATTTTTATATGTAAATATTCTATGTGTAACACACTTTTTATATCATTATTTCAAGCTTTCTAACCTATATGATAATGCTTTATTCTTATGATTATTCCCTTACTATGATTTTTAGATCACCACTTTGTTCTTGTTATCCATAGGATATCTTATGATGATATATGAGGAAAATGGATGCTATGTTCTCAATATTAAGATTAAATAATGAAATGTTTTTTGTTTTCTGTTTTATGTACCTCGTCTTGAATGACAATAGACTTAACAATACATGGTATATTTTTAACTGTATAATTATTCATAAAATCATGAAATGTTACATATAAAATTTAAAGGTTTTTTAAATATTATGCATTAAGAACCATATCTTATATGGGAGGTTCATCTCTTAGTAAAATTCTTGATATCAAAAATAAATGTGTAATTAAATTCTCCCATTCCAAGTAGCTACTCCCACTTCTGCAAAACTCCAAGTAACAGTCATGATTAACTTATGACAATGAATGATTTGTGAACCTTATTTATTTTTTTCAAAATAATAATAATTAATTTAATTGTTTTAATTTATTTTTTAAATAAACCTCACATCCATCACATGACCACATATGATAAAAATCTTTAGTCTAGTATTGGTGATTTTTCATTTACCCAAAGCACTGAACATTTATATTTTTTTATGTTTCTTATATATTTTATATTCATGAGGTGAGAAAAAATAAATCATTCAGTTAATAAATCAAATGACCATTCTTATTACCCCAAATAGTATCCCCCAAAATTCTTCTATACAGTTTATATCATCCATTATACCATGATTCCATTTCCCCCCAAAAATATTAAAATATCACGTAAATACAAAGAGTATGGTTGGAATGGATTAAAATGGATTGAAACGTGGCTCATCCCTATAAATTTATTTCATGATCTCTATGGGATAAAGATGGATATTTTCCAAGGTGTTATTTTTGGTATAAAGGAATTAACCAAATATTCCTCAATCATTTTAAATGTGTTTTGTACATTGATAACTTTGATAAGTTCAAATTCATGTAATAGTAGGTGTTATATCCCAAGATCACTACAGAAATATGACCATTAATAAAGAAGGAAATACTTGGACTATGAATCCTATTAGTGATGATATATATGATTTGGACAATCACTCAAGGCATGATTAATATTAAAAATCAATTAACATGGATTTTAAAAAAATCAAAGCCTGAAAAAATGGTTGGGAAGTTTCATTTTCACGAATCAATAAAAAATTGAAATCTCATGTCCTCATTTTAATATAAATGATTCAATTAAATCATTAAATTTTCCATTAAACACATTGAATATAATTATCATTGAAATCCAAAACAAGGAATCACATGATTCCGATGAAACTCATATATCCTAGATAATTCAACTAAAGCCTGAATTCATGTGTCATAAAACACATTTTGTTTCAAATATCAAAACAAGATATTTTCAAACAAAAGTATATGGAATTAAAATGATGTTTAATGAAAAATAAAACTACCTTTAATAATGATTCTTCATTTCGGTGGATGCATTTATTTTTCTGGTAGTTTTGTTTTTATTCCCTTTAAAAAGGTATGTATTGTTATGTAACTCCAATTTGCATCCTATCATCATCATTATTAATTGATCGGAAATATAAGAATAAAAAATTGATACTGCATGCACGTTCAATCACTATAGAATATAACTAAGGGGAAGAGTAGACAAAGGAAAAAATGTGATTTCCATCCCATATCACTTTTGTTGAATGTCTTTGGCTCGACAGATTTTTTTTGAATAACCATGGACTACAAAATTAGATCCCCATCACTTATGTTTTTACAGTGTCTTAAATTTAATTTAATTATTTTTTTCATATATGTATATATATATAAAGTAATTACTAATTTTTATCATATATAAAGGAATGATGAAACCTAGTAGGTCATTATTGATAATCAGGGTGAGGGATTGTCATATCCTCAAATAGTTATAGAGGTTTGGTCCAAGGGAACTTCTTCATCCTCTTCCCATTTATAGTGAATGAGTTTTCTTCTCCTTCTTTTTCAATCTTCACTCCACCAAATGTCTATACATGATTAACAGTAAAGGGACCTTCCCATCTAAAATTATTTTTACACGACATTATCTTATGTCTAGATTTGTATTATAGAACTTGATCTCTAGGGTTGAATGTTCTTAGTTTAATCATCTTGTCATAGGATATCCTAGTTCTCTATTTAATGATCAATTACTACTCGAAAGATTCCATACTAATTTTTTCAAGATCCTGTAACTGAAATCTTCTCTCTTTCCCAGCTTTAACAAGGTCCATATTCATCTCTCATACCACCTAGTACGCTATTACGATCTGATTAAACAGGAAGGCAGAAACTATTTACATAAATCAATCTATAGGGGTTCATCCCTATGGGTTTCTGGTAGGATATTATGTACACCCATAAAGATTCATCTAATATTTGGATCTAGATAATAATATTGTGTTTAAATATCTATTCCAAAATGAATTTTGTTTCTCTATTGGAGACTTCTACAAGGATATTTGTTTAGGAATCGTACAATTTTACATTTTATGATTTTCCACGTACATTTTTATGAATTATTTAATTTTCATATTAATTAAATGAGTTACTTGGTCACTAATTATTTCTCACACAACTTTGATCATTCACAAAATGTTTGTCCTGAAAAAATTAGATTCAACATTAGAATTATTATTTATGGTCGCTCTTACGTCCACCCATTTTGAGACAAAGTCTAAAACTAAAAGAGTATATTAATTTCAAAATGTCATTGTGAATGGTCCCTTAATTTCTATGTCCCATACATAAAAAATTCCACAATTTTTTTTGGATTTTTAGGAATATCTTTTCATTCTGAGATATTACCAGAATGTAGGCATTTTATCACATCTTTCACAAAACTTTTATGCATATTTGAATATGGTTGGACAATAAAGTCAAGATTCTAAAAATTTTTGGGCTGTAATTTAAGGACCAAAGTGGACTAAACAAGATAATTAATGACATAATTCCGAAACTGATTCAATTTCAATTCATATTATGAATCCACTTATGATTTCATCATTACAAATTTTCTATTGATATGGGTATTCCCAAATATAAAATACTGATTAATAATTCTTATTATGTTATTGATGAGAGATTTGATGAGAGGGTACCTAGGATGTAACCAAATAATTGACAATGTTTTCATACCACAATACTTCTCAATTCTTTATAGAGAATTGTTCTCTTTGAATCTCGTTATTAGGTTTGTTTTGGTTTGGAATATCCACTTCAGCAGTATGATATAGTGGACATAGATGATCAACCACCTATTATTTAGTACCATTTTTCTCTTTATTTTAATACTATAAATCTTTTTAGAGTATAATCCATCACACCAACCTTGGATTATCATCCTAAATGTAAATTAAATATCTGAGTGGTAGCTAATAAAAAAAACATTAGTACCAAGAAGATATGATCATAATTTATCCATTACAAAGAATACTAAAAGTAACTACATCATGGTGGTTGTGTAAATTATTTTTATGAAATCCATGGTATTTGATGTTTTGGATATTACATGAGTGTTTTTTTCAATTCATTGTGATAGAGACGCTCCCAACACTTGGTTTTATAAATCAATAAGTAATACGAATGGGTACTCTAAGTAGGGTGGTTTCCATATTGGTGGTGTGATCAACCTTCTCTTCAATTAATAAAAAAATTCACTAGATTATTAACTGACATTGAAGTTAGTATACCATAAATTTAATCTTCAGATAGGGAGTGAAATCTTACCAAATTCTCGGATGAATCTTCTCTAAAATTATTCATTCCCTAAAAACGATATAATAAATTTTTCACAAGTTGAATGTGATAAGTACTTTATTATTTAAACTTTTTTTCTATCAACCTTAATCCTTTAATAAGAAATTATATTCCAAAACACTATTTAATTTTAAACAATGAAAATATATTGTTTAAAATTTAGTACAAGGTTATTTTCAATGCATGTTTTCAAATGTTTTTCCATATTTTCTATGAAATGATTAAATGAATGTCTGAAAACTGTGAAATCATTGGGGAATAAATCAAGGAAGACCAAAATATGGGTTGAGAAAATACTCCCCATTCACCATTTAATTGTACTTGGTTCACTACATATCCCACAATTCATCATTTTTTAGGAGAATGTTCAAAAATTACAGGTGAAGGTTATCTTCTGTAGATCGTCTGTGCGATCGGTAACAAGAATTATCCAAAAAATCCATATAGAAAATAGTAATGAGCCATTACAACAAACCATTCAAGAATTTTATTGATGAATGGAATGAGGATGTGGTATTTTTTGGTAACATGTTTATGCTTCTAATAATTTATACACAATATCCAGTTGTTTAGTACTATCATGTGGATCAGTGGATTTGATTTATTCTTAATAGTGGTCAGGACGCTTTCCTTTGTGACTACAAGAATTGGGTTGAACCACTGAGAATATAAGATTTGTTAAATGATGTAATCTTTTAGAAATTTCCCTATCACATCCTCAACAACCTCAATTATGTTGGGATTGAGTCTTCTCATAGATTGTCTAACTAGTAAAGAATCACTTTCTAATAAAGTTATATAGGAGTATACATTGGGATTGATTTTAGGTATATCACATTAACTCTATCCTATATCTTGGAAATTAATTTTGAGTTTCTTAACCAATGATTTTTCTTGTGAGTGGGATGGGTTTTTGGAAATTATTACAAGAAATTTCCCTCCTTCCATTAGTTAATCATACATCAAATTATTTGTTATTGGCTTCTGTTCTAGACATGGTGTTGTTCAGGGGATGATATTTAATTTATGTTTCCTAATTATAAGGTTGGATTCTCTGGTATCATCTCTATCTATTTTTTTAAATCATCAAAAAATTATGATTTTACATAATCCTCTTTCATCAGATGTCGTTTTCTTTTGTTTTTAGGAATTAAAACATTTAAATAAAAAATGATCTTCATGTGATAAAAAGTAATAAATAATTACGGAATCAGAAATTGGTTCTATAACTTCTTTATAGGAAATCACAAAAAGTGAGTGATTTATGGAAATATGTTTCATTGTATCATGAATATAGAAGTGCACTGTAATATCTCCATGTTCCATTATGAGTTTTCTTTTATGGACATTGATGATAGTCCTTGATGTTTTCAGGAATGGTCTCCCTTGGATGATGGGATATTGGCCTGGTTCTTAGACATTTTTCATGGTAAGGACATGAAATTAAACTGTAATAGTCAATCAACTTACTCCCATGAGTACATATTCTAAAACTATATATGGGAAAACAGTGGATCTGTTTACTAAATATAACACCTATCATGTTTGATCTAGTTATCCAGTATACAAGGATGCAAATAATGACAATGGAATAACATTAATTGATGCTCACAGATCACATAGTGAAATAATAAAATTTAAAGTCCCAATATATTAGGTAATAGAAAATTTCCCTAGATCATGAAATGTTTTCTATATATGTGGTGTGATCTGTGCTGAGACACTTCTTTCTAAGTTGATTCTCTTGTTTCCATCTATCCTCCTTCTTTTAGTGCATACCACCCTTAAAAATTTGACAAACATAGGTATTTTTTGAATCTACAGTAGTATTGGGATGTCAATATCAACATAAAAGAAGGTTTCTTGAATTTAATGTTGATTTAATTCTTCTTTACCCTATATTTACTCAACTAGTTCAGATGGGAATGGTGCATGGATATCATTTTTTCTCTTTCTTGTTTTTGTAAGGGGTTTTTTGGAATCTCATTCCTGAAACTTTTTCATTATTCTTTGATTGTATAGTCTATTTCTTTAGATTTAGGTGGTTTCTTAGAATCACCATCTACATTTTTTCAGGAGGCCTAATCTCTTTCTCACATTAGGTAGTGATTTCACTAACAATCTGCTTTGGATTTTGAATTAGTTGTGATGGGATTATTCCTAGGATCCATTATAAAATGTCTATAACCCTTGAAAACATATCCTTTAGATTTATATTTTTTCATATATTCCTATAATATTTTCCTATAACAGCTTATCATTAGTTTATGGTGCACTTGTGGATGGTTGCTTATAATTCATTGACTGAAAAGGTGGTAGTTGAAATTGTTGTCATTACTGGTAGGAATGCTTGTAAGATTGTTGGAATAGTGTCAGGTTCTTATAATATTTCTAAAAAGGTGTAATTTGTTGGTTCTATAGAAATCCATATCCTAGATGGGTCTTTGGATGATGTGGCTGATTTGAATGGAATTTCATTTTTGATAGGTAGAAACAGAACTTTAATCCACATCAATTCGGGAAATAGATCAGTGTAATGATAAATAGATGAACATAAACCACAAACCATATTTGGGCCTTGTTTTTCTTTCACATGGTTCACAAAAATTTTATCATCAGAATAGTCATTTAATTATGTGATTCTTTAAACAAGGGTGATGACGAATTAGATGTTCTAACCTCCTGGATGCCTCTGGTTCTCGTACCTGTAGTGGTGAATTGCTGTGAGTTTTGTACAATCTTGTCAATCAAAACTAATATATTTCTAGGTGACTTATCAAATAGGGATCCTCCTGATAAGAAATATAGTATATTCCTATCATTTTATAGAAATCATTGGTGGAAGAACACATGGAATTTGTCATCATCCATTTCATCGTGTGGGTAGCTTGCACATTGTTTCATGAAACATCCTAAGTATTTGTAGAGAGTCTCTCTATTAAATTGATTTATGGATTTAATATCTTTTTTTATTATAGTGCTCCTAGATGTGGGGAATAATATCTACTTAAAGAATCTTTTGAGATATTTTGAATCACTAATCTCCCCTGGTACCAGATTGTACAACCATTCCATTGTTGCTCCCTCATGTAAGAAAGGGAATTCTTTCAATTTTACTTGATCTTTTATGACTCCTCAAGGTTTAAAGCTGGAGAAAACATAGGTGAACTGGTTGGTGTGTCAATTAGGGTCATAACAAAAAATATAATTAAATTGAGGTTGCACATGGATCATTGTAATTCACAATTCAAAATCATTTTCTATGGTAGGATCAAAGAGTTGGTTATTATGATTTAAAAATTGAGGTGCACAGATATTGTGCAAGGTGTGACAATGATTTCCAATGACTATTACATTTATAGAGTGTTCACATAAAATATCACTTAAATATAGGTGGTGTACTTACACAAACTCATTTTGCCTATTTTTTTTCTCAATTATGTTATTTATTTTTAATTTCAGGTTCAAATTAAATTAAATGGTTATTTAAACTATGAGTCATTTAAAATATGAATTGTTTTGGTGTTTTGAGTCACTTCCTCCCCAAACATGGTTTTAATTATGATGAACACATATCATGGGGAAATTAAAAAAATATTTAATTTACTTATGTATAGTATAGTAGTTATCTCAATGAATCCTCTAGATGAGTAGTGCACACAAAAAGAGGTTATCATTTTTTATTGGTTTTATGAAAATAATTGGTTTTAATTAATCTATGGGAAAACAGAGGAAATAAAAAGATTGATTTTATTTGTTTCAAATAGTTGATAATAATGGTGATATGAGTGTTTTTTGCTAGACCTAGTGTTTTTCTATCATGGTTTTCATGTGTTTTCCAATATTCCACCCTTTTCTAGTAAAAGATTGATTCATCTATCGAGTCATTTATCTCCCTGGGCCAAATAATTGTGATAAGAATATTCATATTTGAAATCATAGGTAGGTCTATTCTCTTTATCATGCGTGTAACTAATGTAAAACACTCACCATAAAACACTAATATATTTCACTGTATACAAAAAAAAATTGGTTTCAGGGAGGAATAGATTATTTATCAATGAAATTAAAAATATTAGAATTAAAACCAAATACTACTTCATAAAAAATTTAAATTTAAATTATTAATTGATACTAGATTTATAAATATGAAGGGGCATTATTAATTTTATTCATAATAACTCAAGAAAAAAAATGGATAGCCTCCCCCTTTCCCGAAAACTCAATGAAACTACCCATCCATTGAAGGGAAAGTCGAGATGATGTGGTAGTGGGGTGGAATTACAACAAAAGAAAAAGAATAAATCGAAATAAATCTATTATAGGCCATCATCCAATTCATACCTGACCGGTGTCTTGGATGGAGTGGAGATGTTTCGGGGGCGGGGTGGAGCTCTCCTCCTTTTATAGGACATAATTTTCTTTCATAAGTGGATGTGTTGTATTTCTTATAAATGACTAAATCATGCATTACATCTTTCATGAAAGTTGTTCATAGATGTGTTGGGAGTCTCAAATACATTGATCTGAATATTTTTTCATCTGTGGAGAGAGTTATACCATTTTTAGTCTGAGAATTATTTATTTCTAGTCAGACTCTTCACATTTTAATGCTCTAGAATTCCTTGCCTTAATGATCCTTAAAATGACATATTCATGTGTGAGAGACTTCATAAATGTTGTCACCAAAAAACTTTTGGGTCCAACCATATAGTTTTAGTGTATTTGGGCACTAAAATAATGAGATATGGGAACATCACCAAAAAACTAATAGATATCCAACAATTTTCATTGCCTAAATTGTGTTTTTATTTTGAGCATTCATATGCTGGATTAATAATTTTTGTCCAAAAACATTAAATGATTCCCTTGATGTAAAAAAACATAAAAACAAATATTATAAATATTTGTATCAGAATAGAAAATTTTGTGTTCTAAATACATAAATAATTTAAAACTATTATAAATAAAAACTCTGTAGTTTTTACAATTAAGATCAAAATACCTCTAAGATCAAAAAATATAAAAATTTAACTTAAAATAACCATTTAGTTGGATTTAAACTATTTATATTCAATTTGAATTTAATTAAAATATTTTCACTATCAACGTTATTCCTCCAGTAACGGAATTCATTCATATTCTGAGTGAGAGACAAGAACATGAAAGATAGCTTGGGTGTTTAGACCAACCTATTTAAGATCCCAATTTGAGTTGATCCATGAGCTATATATCCTTACTAATTCATTCATGGATTTTTAATGACATCTCACTTGTGAATTCATCTTTCTTATATTATGAGGCTGTGGGAAAAAATGATTGTAATTATTCACGAAGGGATTCTTATGCTTATGAGCAGATTTGTGGATCCCCTTGTATGATTACATTAGCAATGTATCAATATAATGGTCCCATGTTGGATTCCTCTATTTCATACCTTAGTATTATTCGAAAATTGAGTCATAGACACATTCCATTAAATGATAAATGAATATATCGATCATTTGTTCATGTGGACTACTATATCCACGTATTGAAATGAATCCTTTTTCATCACCATAATCATGTATATCTATTGTGATGGATTTAATTTTTATAAATGATATTTTTTAATTAATAGTACTTCTATAGGTATATATCCTTATCCAAATTATGATCTTTTTTCCCATTGGGAAACAATAACATCTCTCATGCGTATGTGTTGACTACCACCTCCACATGGATTATGATTATTCGTTAATTTTTTAAAATATATTTTATGAATGGTCGATTTAAGAAATATATATTATATCAATAATAAAATAATGAATCATAAATGTTAAATTAAATTTTTCCTTATTACATTTTGTCTATCAAAAATTGGAAACATCAATCACGCATATGTATGGATTACCATCTCCATAAAGATATATAATTTATTTCTCATTACCAGATAACATCAATTGATTAAAATATATATAAAATTATTAAATATGATATATATGGAATTTTTAATTTTTTGGAGATGATTGAACCGTGATAAATGTACAAGTAAAATAACATCCAAAATAAAACTTATATGAGAAATGAGACTTTTAACATCATAATTATTGACATTAATTGGTATGTTTCAATAAATTTGTGTTAAAATATGATTAAATGAACATATATGATATTATATATTGTAATATAGTGTCTATTTAAATATAATAATAAATAATTTATTACATAGTATGTTTTAGTTCTAATAAAATATGTTGGGTATTAGGCATGGCTTCTTCATTTTATTTTTTTATTGAGACATGTTTGATGGTATAAAGAAATTTATGTTCATTAGGTTTATAAACTAAAACTATGGAATTTTTTATCATGGATAATTAGAAATTATGGTTATTTAATTTTTTAATTAAAATTATCCATCCCAAGAAAATTTTATTCGATAATTACTAAATTTGTATGGGTTTACTAAAAAACATTATTCTTTTGGACATATGTTATGTTATAACCCAAATTTATTTTATGAGGTGTATTTATTTTACATTTTATGTGTAATATCATTTGTATCCATATAAATAATTATGATAATTTTTTTTTACTTTCCTTTATTATAATTTATATTAAAAAGCTGTGAAAGTAGAAAGATTCTTATTTAGAAATAAAAATTTTACTGAGATTTTTTATGATTAAATATCTATTTAATAAAATAATATAATAAATCTCTCAAAAATATAATTTATTTTCTTCAAATTTGATTATTTATAATTATTAAATGTTTTTATTTATTTTTTCTCTCGTTATGATATCAAAATATAAAATAATATTTTTATAAGAAACATTATCCTTATTTTTCACTTTGGTCAAGAATCTTATAATCTATGTCTATATATTTTAAATATTTTCAAAAACGGTTTCATTATTATATAATTATTTATTAAATTAATTTATACCCATTATAGAATTTTGATATATTTTTAATGAAATTTATATTTCATTTATTGAAAAATTCACATTTGACATTTTATAACAAAATGTTAAAGGAATATTTATTTTTACGAATAATTGATGATGGACTTTTCCTAACACTAAGAACATCGTTTTCCTTGAATAACCGTTTACATTATTCCATGATTCTTTTCTATGAAATTTTTAATTTAATATTTTTAGATATTAATATTTTAAATAATTTATTTCAAAATTAAAATTGAATTTTTTTAAAATATATATTCATGTGATGTATTAAATGAATTTTATTCTATAAGAATATATTTTTATGTTTCTTATTTATTGACGGGTATTAGACCCATGTTTCAAACCTTTTTTATTATTAATTTGGTTAATAAATATTATGATTAAATATTTACGAATCTTATTTTCTATCCCTGGGTTATGATATATTTAAATGATGAATGTATCATGTGGAACTCATATGTATGGATTATGATTATGTTACCAGTGATCTTGATATAGTTCAAAATGATGGGATTGTACAATATATCCATTAAAATTATTGGTTAACGAGAAAACAATTTAACACTCCTAAGAGATTAAAATTCTTATTAACTCCTAATATACGACATAGATAACAAAATATATGTTACTCCAAAGAGAATATTGGAAATGGGTGGGTTAGAATTTATATTACGGGACTTTTTCTACAATAATTTTCATAGGGGTTATCCATTCCTAGTAATGTAATTTTATATTCTTATATATATTCTATTAACTAATATCTTATATTTTAAATATGTTTTACAGATAATTGAGGAATATGGATTATTCTAAACATTTTTTTTATTTATATTATTGTGACAATGACTTATCTATGATTTATGAATAATGATCTTTCAATGATTTGGTAGGATTATTGTATAGTTTAACCATATATTTATGCCATTATTCGTATATTATACTTACTTATGAGCTATTATTTATTCCCCTATATTACCCTTGATGAGCATCTGAGGTCACACGTTGTTAGGTTTCATTTCCTTATGAAATAAAAAAATTTACACTTGGTATGTACAAAATGATATACAGTGTTGTGAATTTTATTTGGAGATGTGGAATAATTATTTGAAATTATTTATTTTCTCAAATTGTTTGAATAATGATCTTTTGATACAAATAAATCTGGTTTTTTAGGTATGTTTTCATTCCACTAAATCTTTACCCCTAAAAGTGTTGGTAATGAATGTAATAAATTATTTACATTATGTTTTGAAATTATATGATGATTAGATATCGAAATTAATTTCATCTATTTTAATATTTATTTTAGGATATTTGTGGATCTTATATATTTAACACTTATCTCTGCGTAGATAATGTCTCAAAATTTTCAATATGGTGATTACTAAAACCCACTAAAGATTATGAAATGGATTGTTCATTCCAATAACACTGTACAACCTTAAGTCATATGCTATGAAATAATCATTGGTCATTAGTACACAACCCATTCCATATTTTGATGCATCACTATGAATCACAAATACTCTCACACAGGTAGTTACTATGATTATATGTGTTGTTGTTATATTATTCCATACCCCTTTAACTTTTTTTCATACCCATATACATGTACATAACTCACCACCTTCTGATTAAACTAGGATAAATGGTTTGAAAATATTGATAATATTCTCACAAATCACTGATATTACATTTGTATTCTGAGGAAAATTTCAAACTATATAACTAATTTTGTTCTAGGAAAATAATCAGACACTTTATTCATCAAAGGGTCTATAGATATCCCCTTGCATGTTATTATATATCCCATAAATTATACAAACTCTTTCATGAACACTCTTTTTTTATACTTTTCATATAAAGTATTTCACTAATATTATTCTAAATGAAATTAAAATTTTCCCCATGTTATTGATTGAATTTAGAGTATATGATATCATTTAAGAATAAATTATTCAAAGTTTGACGACTAAGAAATTATAGTTAATGTAACATGTATAAAAGTAAATCATTATGATATTCTCTTAATTCGCCCTTAACTGATGATATCCGGACCTCTAGTCCCCAATTGATATGTATAATGACTAAAAAAATTTAATCAATTTCTAGCATAGTATTAATGTTAATTATTATGATATTATTATGTTAATGATTATAGAAATAGAGTTAGATATAACCAAAATTCTTCTTTTCAAAGAGGACTAATGCTCCTGGTGGTTAGGAACATGGAAATATGAAAACTGTGTGACCACTTACAATGAGAATTTCCACCAGAGTGATAATTACCATTATTTCAATATTTCTTGTTAGTTATAATTTTACATATTGAAGCAATATCTATTCATATGAATATGATTCCAATGTATCCTCATCCTCTTCCTTACACATGAATTGAATTGAAGGTTAATTATAGATATAAATGGTGATTTCCTTCACCCATGAATGTATGTGGGATATATATAAGGGCAAGAAATACTTTACCATAATACAATCAAATTAATCTAAATGGATTATGATAGGGTTTTATAATTTATTAATTCCATAGATATCTACATGGGTATTTTAAAGTACTTTATATAAAACGATCACTATAATTTTTGTTTTCAAAAATATAATTACCATCTTGTTTTGTAAAAGTGTTTGAATGGTAATAATAAAAAATCATGATATTAATGTGTGTGTAGATTATGAATCACCTAGTACATTCTATACACATCTATAAAGAACTAGGGTATATATGACCTCAGTGTTTCATTGATCCACCTCTCCATTAGTAATAGGATTGGACCACAATATCTCTCTATGAATTAGGGGTAGTTTTTTAGTTATAATTGAAAACTGTTTCCATAAATCATTAGTTTTTATATGGTAAAAATTTCTTACAGTTAATTCATTTGAAAACTAGTTCAAGAATGATATTGAAATTTTTCATCAAGAATATTAGTACAATTCTTCATCTTAGTTAGACAATAATTTACATGATGTCCTATTTCCATATAGGTAAAACCTCATATTCATCTTGAGATAGGTTCCATGATTATTCTTTACACACATATCACTTGTGGGATGTTGTATTTTCTTACTCACATGAGTGTAATATATTGACCCCTTAGAGATAAAATCTGTCATTGGGAACATATTTCTAGTTCATTGAATCCATTGAAAATCACCCACTAATATTCCCAAATTAAAGGCACATAAGACATGTTTTATATTTTTCAAAATATCTAAAATTTTCCATGTTCATTGTAGACATATATTTATTCCAACAATTAATTGTTTTATATTAATATATGGGTTAATGATAATAATATAGTTATATGATGAGATCCTTGTGATGTTTTCCATATAAGATCTAATTGATTCATCTTCATTAGTCATGAGTGCAAGGAAACCTCAACCTTCATATAATGAAGAATATGAGGGAAATATTTATTGATAAATAGTCTATTTAATTCACTTAGATACATAGATTTTATGTCTTCCATTGTCATCATATTCTTAACCAGTCCCCACCACCTTTAAATGTTTCTATTACAGTGGTAAATTTCTAGTCTGAATTTGACTTAGTCATAGAAATGATTTAATTAGAATATCATCTAAATTGATATAATAAATTATTTAATAATTATGGGATAATAGTATTCACTGAATTTTTTTGGTCACTAATGCATAGAAAACTCAACTACAACATTATCTATTTGATGAAATTACAAATGATTGATTTTTTTCTGATAATTTTACTCTATTGTTCTAGTAATTTGACGAGTATCTAAGCTATTGCTTCCTTCATGTTATGAATTTATATATGAAATCCATCACATTTTCAATTTCACAAGTCATTTATGTAATTCATCTTACATACAACAATTTTACAATATAATGGATAGTTACATATGTTAATAATATGATTAATAAATTTATAAAAGGAAATCAATTAATATATAAGATACAACTCGTATATGATGTGTATAACATCAAATATTAATATCCATTGTCAAATATACATTATTCGTTATTTATTTTCCCATTAGTTTATCTAACTTAATTATGTTCCAATTTTTTTGAATAAACCATTAATAATGGGTTTTAAGAATAATTGGAAATAACTAAATCATTTTTAGAAGGATTTTTTACAAAGGTATTTATTTTTTACCTTTGTTGTAAACCAAATATTCTTTGATTTAATACACAATACACCCTATTTGGGATTATTACCCCTAGGTACAACATTGAAAAAGCGTGGAACCACTATTCAATACCCCAATAGGTTCATAATTTCAAGGAAAACACATGAATCTATATTTTCTCAAAATTTCATGATATTATCCAATACATAGGTTTGTCCCAAAACATTATCCATAGACGTTCACTAATAATTTATCATAGAAATTTCAAAAATGGGAGTATAACTTTTTCTGGTATCCACTATAGTGACATATTATGAAACCACATTTTAATTCATAATTAATAACATACTTTTTCATTAAAAAGTTGAGGATCTAGAGTTATATAGTCATTTTAATATCGTTAAAAAAATATAACAATAATAATATAAAAATCATCTATAATTAACTAAACTAAATCACATGATCTAGTATGGATTTTCATTTGATCTCATGTAAATCTATCTATATGAAAGAGGTTGTTGACTAGCAGTGAGGGTATGAGTACTGTCAGTGTAGAATCTATACCATTAGTTTATAATGTTAGACTTCATACTCAAAAAAATTTATAAATAAATATCCTAGGATAACATATGGGATTGAATAATAAAAATGCTATTTTAAATGAACTAGAATGTATACAAGGTCTGAATTAATGAACCGGGAACCCCTGATGTGGATGGTCAAACTAGAGAATAAAAAAAACTAAAACTAAGTAAATAAATTACTATAGAAAAGAAATGTACATTATGTTACCCCTTATAAACCCCATAATCTATCTCTTTAGTTGTATATCATTTTTCGCTTTCCCTTCCAAATATCACTAATCATGGTGTCTGCGCAAACATCAAGATTCCAATGAATAGTGTTACTATAAATCCAATAGGACACCACCAATGTGTAATTAATTTGAGATTTCGTATTTATCGATTTATTTTTTGCAATTGTATATATACACATAAAATTAAATTATACCAGATTGTGGAGATATGTTTTAATCGAGCCACAAAAACCCCCAACCATACCTACATCAGATCCTTAATGGATGATTTTCTAAATGGTTATGGGAAGATCAAAAGTGAAGTAGTCATCCATGAGGTTTCTTTATAGTAGTACAAGACCAAGTCCATTGGTCTATCCATTAAGCTTATCATGGAATTTCTATATAACCATGTTGATAGTTTAACCATCCAATGGATATCTTACCCCCTCATCACTACTACCTCTCTATTCATGTCTGAGAAGTCCATCATACTCCCAAATTAGGACATAAATGTATTTCATGAGCCATTTTTTTCATCCTCTAATTATATAACTTGTAACAGATAAATATTCTCCCACTCCTGTTCTAGTAAAGAAAGGAATTTCATCTAATAAAACTTATACCAGGAAAATAAAATAAAAAAACTAGATTATAATAAATAAATATTAGATAAAGTGTTATAATATCAATCACATATAGGTAGAGTCGTAAGGAAAAATGAATGGGTCTGACATGATATCAATGAACACATTATAATAGGATATTAAACAATCCAGCATTCATTATGCATGGAAATAAAACATAACATGGTAAAAATATCTAGATCAAGGACCTACATGGTAAAGAATTTCTAACTCATGATCATTGATGTCCATATAAATATTTTTTTAGAGAAAGATCCCAAATCACATATTCCCACCATCTTATAAAACCCACTTCCCAAGAGACCCATGAACCATTTAAAATTTATATAATAATAAATATATATTTATACCAAATAAATGAATTAATAAATGAATAAATACTCATATCGCTCAGCCAATGATACCCATAATAATTGTATAATTTACATCTAGTGGAAGAAGTATACAAGACGCAAAAAGGATAATGATGAAATATATATATTCTTAATTGTGGTTTAAACCATTTATATTTTTAAACCCCTATTTTTTATATCATAATATATGTTACCTAGAGAGTATGGGAGGTTCTTGGAGCACTTGGGATGGTTCAAGGCCTGTAGTTCTAGTTTTCAGATATGATGTACTTACAACATGGTTTACACTAACCATTTCCCACAATAATGTAGACTATTAAGGGGAGGAGAATGGGATGATAAATCATTCAAGGGGTATTTTATAACCATGTGAGGGCCTATATTTTATTGGGTAGGTGTATATTGTGGTAATACAGTTGGCCAGCCATATACCCAAACTATTCTACATATATTGATTTTGGTAAAATTTTATTTTTTTAACTTTTTCCCTCTTAGTCATTGTAATGTCACATCACTGAAAATATTCAAAAGGATGATTTAATTTACTTTTCCTAATCCTCTCCATGTATTTTTGGTGGATATTATTCTCTATACAATTATTTGAGGGTCATTTAAAGCATTTAAATACATTTGTAAGGCTGTTTAAAAATATTATATTATTTTTATGGATTATTCAACATAGATGGGTTCATATCCATTTGAGATAATATAAAATATTTTATTGGTAGTTTATCTAGTATTATGATTTATTTAATTATTGAAAAATTCTATTTTATATATTAGATGATGAGTCTTCTATGTTGACAAATTAGGCGGGATACTTAATTTTCCATGAATGTATCATCAATTTTAAATAATATCATTATGATATATAGTAAATAGTCTTAGTGTTTCCCCCAAAATTATCAATCCATTAAGTATTATCCTAAACAAAGACCTATAATTTTTATTAAACACTTAGATATTTATGGAAATTAGAAACCTAAACATGAACTGCACATTATTGACATCGTTCCCTAATGAATATGTTAAACTATTTTAAAAATATATTTAAAAAACACATAGCGTGTGTTTTTTTCCTATAGGAAAAAAATTCCTATATAACAAATAAACTCTTTAGGGTCGGTCCGGATTTCCACTTGAATGTGACATGTCCAAATTGAATTAATTTACTTAAAATATTTCATTAGTAACTTAAATGGTCATGTGATTCATTTCAATTAATAATTAAATTATTAATCAACCAGGAAGTAATGGACTTTTCTTTAATTACATTTTATGCTTTGGTTATTTTTATGTCATAAACCTGGAAAAACCATTGAAAACTGTCATGAATTGAGTAATCCATGAATTTAATTCTTGGAAATCCATTAGAAGACATTTAACATTAATCCTGATTTGCGGATTTGAATTCCATGTGGTAAGCCCATGGTTGATTCGACTAATGTATAAAAATTAATAATATTATATCTTGAATTTATTAGTTCAGTTAAAAAAACAATATTTCCAAGGTTGATCTCCCATGTTTGGCTCAATTTCCTAAAAAAAATGACTTTTTTTACCCACCTCGATTATAATCAATGATTTATATGAAATGAAAGGAATATTTCCTTGGATTAATTAGAAACTATTTAGAGTTGATTAAAAATGTTTTATCTGTAGTATTCCACCGAAATCCAAATATACATCAAATAAGGGTTTACAAATAGTTATAGGATTGACTCATGAAAGTGAGGAATACCACTGGTCACATATTGGATTTAAATGGATGTGATGTGTGGGGATTATTGGAACTATTCTATAAATTCATTTCGGTTTTTTCATCTTATAATCCTCAGAGAAATGAATGAATTATATTGACCAAATTTAACAGAACACGTACTTAGAGACATATGGAAATGTGTAAAGAAGATATAGTTGGTTAGGTATCCTATGTGAAACACAATATGATCCCTAATTTTCAGTCATTACAATTTTTATTATGTATACAATCATATAATTAAATTCAAAATCAAAATTTGTTTTAATGTATACAATATAGGCAGTGGACAACTGAGTTGTACTCACACCATGAAAGGGCCATCTCTTTGTACCATATGTGATTATATGGAACTTGATAAGGATAAAGGTAACAACACAAATATATATTAATGATTTTATTTTTTTCAATGGGATCATGGGAGTAAGGGACATTGCCAATACATAATATTCTCATGTTGTTTAGAGTTTTTTTATTTGTTTTATTTTGTTTCAATTTTACTATATTACTATATTCTTACATGACATGATTGTGGTTTATATATTATTTCCAAATATATTATTCTCCTATTGGAATGTATACTACTATATAACTATTATTTATTATCTGTATGGACTTTGGGTAACATTTATATAACACCAATTTTCACTAATATAAATTGGGTGTAATATTTCATCCATATAACCAGATAACCTCATATCTAGTTTGTATCCTCTTATATATGTGATGGTACACTTGAGGTGTTTTGTTACTTCAGGCTATTCATATGTCTATAAATTAGGATGGGTACATTAGAAAGATGCATCATAGAGGGTTTTTAAATTTTTTTTACTATGAGGGGTTAGTAAAAAAGAGAGTAGGAACTATCAAAAAATAATAATGAGTGTGTTCTTGGATCGATAATGTTCACTACCTTGGTCAGGTTATAACAGAGTTAGGGGTACATATAGATCTAGATAATGCGAGAGCCATTATTTCCATTAAGCACCCATAGAAATTTTTAGATATATGGATCTTATTTCGATTAACATGTTACAATAATAAATTAGGAATAAAGTTTTTAGATTTATTGTATAAATAATATGATTTACATAGATGTTTTTAATTTTTACATTTTTTATGCTTTTGTGATCGACATCATTATGTTAAAAAATTGGATAACCTCAACATTGATCCAAATTTTTCCTTACCCTAGTAGAGGATACACAATTTATTATGACACCATATTTTTCATAATATGAGATATTTTGATATAAGAGAAATGATTCGTACAATGTGATTAACATTTATTGAGGAATAATATGTTGAAATTCCCAATTCATAACCTCATTTTAGTATCTATCCCTTAACATGTACAATTTAAGTCATTTCATGTTGGGAGAGATATTAATTGTACACACAAACTTTAAGGGAATAAACTATAATTTTTCATTGTTATATTTCATATATCATAAACAAAAATGGTTAAGATATAGTTGTATATTAAAATTTTGATTTCATACATTCTATGGAATGATAATGTAGTCGCTGAATCTCTATGCCATAATACTAAGGCTCAGGTTGCTCAGGAAGCTATTAGTTAATGATATTAGATAGAAAAACTTTTCAAAAAAAATCTAGAATATTAGGACTGTACAAGGAATATTATCCACATTACTTTATATGTGGTCAAAATATTTCACCATACAACAAATAGTATTAATAAATTATATACTTAAGGATTAATCTTAAGGGAATGTGTTTCTTATGAGGACCCAATGCCATGATGGGTTTTTTGATTAGGATTATATAATGCATCTACATAGACGTGTCATCAATCTGGTAGAAAATTAAGATGATATGATGTGAGAATATAATTATTATAAAAGTGTATTCCGGCCTAGATATACTATAATTTATCATCTCATATGACACTAGTATCGGTTTCCTAGAATGAAAAGTGTGATCTGATGCATTGTTTATTGGTGTTTCATTGGTCAGTAAGTGAATATTGAACACCAGATGCATGGAGTCATTTAAAAAACACTACCCATGATATATTATAAATGGCATTATGTCAACATATTTTTAATTATAGAGTTTCTGATATCATCCTATGGTAGTGAAATAGAATGGGTGTTTCAAGAATGGATGAAAAAGGTAACCCACCTAATGCCTATATGGGACCCCTTCTTAGTGGAAGATCATAGAAGATTCAAATTAAAAGAGATAATATTACATGATAGGATTACATGTATCATAATAAAATAAATGTATTATAGTCTTACTTAAATATTTTCATTGGGTGTTATGAAGGCTTTTGGTTCATAGGTATTTCTTAATACAATATACCACCCTCAGAATGACAGTCAATCTGATCACACTATACAGCTACTTAAGGACTTGATTAAAAAAATATGTACCTTATTTTAGATTCTATTGGCTAGATAACATTAATTTTTACTAGTTAAAATATGATTACAAATTCTTATATATAGTTCATAAGGATCCTTATGAGTAATTATATGGGAGTCCATGTTGTACACCTCATTCAAAGTTAGAGTCATTGGAGGTAGCACAAATAGGACAATGTCTCTTTCAAGAGACATAAAAGCTGTTATAATTTATTAAAAAATATATGGAAATTTCTCAGTATATGTAGATTCCACATGATAATTACTATCATTGACCATTATAGGTTTAGTTGAACGATCATGTCTTCTTGCATGTTTCACGTAGATTGGTCCATTAACAGATTCACAGGAATGGTAAGCTGGGACCTAGATTCACCAGGTATTTTGAGATCATAAAGAGGTATTTGTTGATAACATACCATATATATCATCCTATTTATTACATGTCTATACATGATGTATTCAGTTATTCTCATCTGTTCTATTACTACTCAAACCCATCTTGTGCCTTTAATCAAATTAATCTTTAACTGGAGGTTGATGTTTATTTTGATGAGTATCTACTTCATATTTAAATCATATATTTATGAAACAGTGAGGTATAATAGTTTCAATGATTTGATAGATATGCAAGGACCTCCATATATAAGAGGAGACAAGAGAACTAATGTCTAATGTCTGTGTTGGGGGGAAAAGTTGTACTCAGATGCAACTCAACCTCCCTCAAAATTAAAACCCTGTGATAAGTTTTCTTAAATAGAGGAGGCTTACGTTCGAAGTTTTTAATGTGGTCTTAATCATTTTTAAATCAATTAAAAGACCCATTTTATAATAAAATTGTTGTTGAATAGATAGTAGGGGAAGTATCTGGAGCATTCGGGAATATGTAGGGATTAGTGTATTTAATTTCAGGGAAGCTATATAGGGAGAACTATTTCTGCATGAGTTGTGATAACCCTACCACAAAACCATGAATCAAAAACGGGGGGAACATGATTTGATAATCCTTGAATTGGGGTATTTAATCATTACGAGTTTAGGAAGTTTAACTCATACTTAGTGCATAGTTGGAATAATGTTTAGACAACTATGTGTCCAAACATTGTTCCATATATAAAATAATAGAAAATGACCATTTTAACCTTTTTATTTTTTTATCATTTTTACTCCCATTGTTCTTAAATTTTTCATAAAAGCCTTCAATGGATGTCCATCCTCAATTATGTGGAACAGTAGTAGATCTAATCAATCATTCCTCTAATTCATGTTCTATCTAATGAAGTGAAAGTATTGGTATAATGCTTCAACTCCCCTTTCATCTTTTCTCTACTGTAATTGTTGTAATTGGTGTTTTCACAGAGTGTGAAAATTTACCATTTTTTTATCCCTTTCTAATTAATTTCTAATATTAATTTTTTCATCCCAAATCTAAGGATGAATGAAAATTAGGAGACATTTAAGGGTCATATGTTTGTTTTATATTTTATTTTCCCTAAATGGCACAACATTTATAAAATTTACTCATGTGGTTGAAGCTAATCTAATTGAGGATTCCCTCTAAAAATTATATTCACTAAAGTTTAAACTAATCCTCAATAGAGTCATTCAGTGGGACCCCAAAATACTATTAGAGTTTAGAAAACTCAACCACAACCACTACATACAATTTTTTCCTAACACCTATGTTAACCATTCATTAAATGTAACTAAAACACCTCATAGAGTGTCTTTAGAATTTCTATTATGAAAACACAATTTACTATGAAACCAAAAGACACATTATATTGTGTTTTAATTTCCATATGAAAGTGAAATGTCCATGTAGTATTAATTTCGTTGTGAACTAGAATAATATCATTAAATTACCATGTGATCACTTACCACTAATAATGAAATTATCAAATAGAATATATAATTGGATCTTAGGATTAAATACCTTTTATGATTTTTTTAAATTTTTATGGGATCTTGTCACATCATTGATGGTATCTTGTTCCTTAAAAAAGCCTTGGATTCCCTCTTTGTAATGATGTTAGAGAAAAAATATGATTCCCCCATATTAAATGATGTGAATGTTGAGTGTTACACCCATCATGGATTTTTCTAATTTCCTATAATCAATAATTCAATGTAATGATGTCGACGATTCATCTGCATGTCTTGAAAAATGTATAATGATCTCAATGATCTCCCAGGTTTGGAAAGATATACCACAAAATAAAATGAATTCGGTTAGGCACTCAAATTCATATAAATAGTTTACTAAACAAAAAAGAAACATTTTTATAGATTAGTTTTAAACAAATTGGAGAATAATTCCAGTGTTTAATTGCATAGATTACACTCAATAGAAAAAATAAATATATAATGGGCCTATCCTTGTGAGTTGGATTGACTCTGATGATTGATTTTCTTAATACATGATATTAATAGAATATGACCATGATGTATTCTCCTGGTGTTTAGTAGTTAATATTATTTTGGTTTAAATTATTATCCTAGAACTATGTTCATTCATGTTTCCATGACATTGTAACTATATATCCTCTATTTCCATTAAATAATATATTAAAAAGACTATTTACTACTTAATGTTTTTAATTTATTAGTTGGATGGTTTATTTAGATCTTTTATTTTCCACTTAATTTCATATTGATAAATAGGGAATATTCCACCAAAAGTACCACAATACACCCTTGAAGAAAATTAAATGCATTTAAAGTATGGGGTTATGCATTATATGATTCTTGGACCCCTCTAATGATAACTAGTCTATGAACCAATCTATGTACATCCAAAATTACTACAATAGAGAGTATGTGGTCTAAATGACCATACATAAATATGACAAATCCCATAGATTAATTAATTTATAATTAATTCACTCAAAAAAATAAATACTTCCAATTATTCACTATAAGTCCATCTAAAAAATTCATAATTCTAAGAAACCAACATGACGAGGAGAGATAATCGATGAATAGTGTCGAAAAACCATGTTAAAAAAATTGACAATAATTTATTAATGAAATCACATGTTTTTTATTCTACTTTTTTAACCCATCCTTATTAATCTATGAACAAATTAACCATTTCATAAACTAAAACAATAATCACCACATCCTTGAGATTCTAACCATAGTATTGGATTCCACAAACACATCCATATCAGGATAACCGACAAGGTCACCACCATGGAATAGTTTCATAACCATGGAAATTTTAGACTCATTATGCACTCCATTGCAGTTTGGTGATGCCAATATGGATACGGTCTATAGGTTGGAAGATAACACTATACACACGATACCATTCCCTTTGATGGTGTCTTGGTCATCCCATTTTAATTTGTTAGTTTCCATGTATATTATAGGCTACCCCAGGGTGTGGTCCTCCCTTTGGGGCACCATAAAATTTCCAAGAATATTATTCAATCCTCTAATAACCTCAATATCAACATTGTTTCATTTTAATCTATCACACGGGATAATGTTATATATCTTTATAAACAATTATTTATTGTTCATATCACGTAAAATTTTGTGAAATCCCATTATTTCATCTAATTTTGTGTATTTGGAAATTTAGCTAAGTTAAAACTGTTAATCCTAACTTAATGGACCTAGTAATTAATATCCAACTGATTTCCAACTCTAGGTCCTATCATGCTCTATTTTTCATTCATATTTCCATAATATTATCATTTACACTAATTGTTATGTTTTTTATACATATCACAACTATTGATTGAACCAAAACTGATATGTAGATTTATATCAAATAAAAATTTATAAAAATATTATAAATAGAATAACAAATAATATTTAGTTATAAATTTCATCTTATATTTTTCAAATTCATTTTTGTTAATAATAACCATAGTCCACCTAAATATGTTAATATTGGAATTTTAATTATTCTAATAACATATGATTCAAAACCAATATATTATAAATTAATATTTTCTAAATATTTAAAATTATATTAAGGTATCAATATTCAAAACTATTATTTTTCATAAACCCTCTATTGAATAAAAAATATAAATATGAATATCATAAAAACCATAGAATATTGATTTTATTGGATAGTATTGTACTTTAATTCATTCTAATTAATATTTATGTTTATAGTTTTGTAGTATTATGAAACATCAGGTAATTTTTGGGGAACACTATCACATGCTGTCAATTGTTACTAAAAACATGTTTTTTTATCCTACTCTATTATTCGTGACACACTTTCTTTTTTAATGAAAAATATACATTTCATTATTTTTTAATGTACTATTTTCCTTATAAAACCATAATTCCTATGAATGAAATTAAATAATATTTTATGGTCCAAATTGTGATATGTATCAGATATAAAGATAATAGAAATTTTTCAATAAAATAGAAAATATAAAACCTAATAAATGATTCCCTTTTATTTAATTAATGTTAATGTAAAATAATAACTTATGAACTCTTCAATGATTCTTATATTCCTTTTATTTTATTAAAACATTTCATAAGAAACACTATTTTTAAAATTTATAATCATATTGGTAACACGGGAAATAACAATTATATCATTCATTCAATTATAGTTACAATAGAATAATACCTATAGTTTAATAAAACATATTTTTTAGGCAACCTTATGTTTATTTATATCAATCACCTTCATATAAAAAATGTGAAATTTATATCCAGATAAAATTTTCTATTTAATAGGATTCATTTATCACCAGTTGAGTTAATATAAACTAACCAATGCATTGGTGGTATATATTAGACCCACCATGATCATACAAAACATCCAAGAACCAATAAATAAATAAATAAATGGGTTCAAAAATTATTTTCTCATAAAACAAATAATGAATTAATATTTAAAACAATAATAATAAAATCTATTAATTTCCATAGTAAAATAAAGATAACTACACATTTAATTAAGTAACTCCTAAATATGAAAAATTCACAATGCAATGAATATAATTTTTTTTGGAAAAGCCATTGGAAATGTAATTATTTTTTGGAAGAATTGAATTTTATGACATTGGGTAAATGAACCCCTGATTTAATCATTAATAAAATACATTAATGTGATTTTATAATGTTTGTAAAAATTACATGTATTGAAAATGTTAATAAGAATCCCTTTAAACCGTTATAAATAATTCCAAAGATAGTTTAAAAAACAACAAACAATATTTTAGTTATAAAAAAAAGAAATAATTGATGCAATTTAATAATCCTAGATATTGAAAAAATATAATTTAATATAAAATACTAAAGACTATAGAATAATATTTTAATAAAAAATCCCTTAACTCAAGATCTGACTACATTCATATGACTTATATGATCATGATTAATAAAATTATTTCCATTATTTACTCTATTTTGAATATTTTTCATGTTTAGTCATATATTGTCATTCCTCTTATGATTTTTCACTTAGTTACTAAATTATAGTTTCTCTATTATGATGCTTTGGAGTTTTTTCGTTCATAATATCAATAAAAAATTTGGAATCATTGTAATCGTAAAAATTAATTTCAATATTTCCACCTCATCTATAAATAATTTTTTGGGTACCATATCTGTAAATAAATTCATTTAATAGGTTACAAAATATAATATTTTATTTGAAACATCTAATATAACCATGTTTTGATAGGTTAAAAAAATATTAATAACATTTATGTACATTTTTATGCTATATTTTTAATTATAATAAAATAATGAAGAAATCTAAATATTGTCCTTATGAAATATTATAAAAAATTGTTTATTTTTTATTTTTTATATAAATTTTTTAATATATTCTACTTTGTGTTAATACCGTCCCAAAAGATCATTTTATAATGGCCTAATGAGTATAAATAAAATATTATAAATTTTTATTATCACATTTAATGAAGATTATTTAATTAAATAACATTTTATAAAATTTTCCAATTAGATTCTACAATTGGTAGATAATTATTATAAAAAATATTAAATATATATTAATTACAAAGTGTCTCGGTATTCTTGTTTAAGGGTGTTAATTTTGTTGACGAACATTCATTGTTAATAAAATTTTTAGCATATCCAAATTATCTTTTTAGAAGATTAATATTGAAAAAATATTCTTGTTTATTATTTCAATATAGTATTCAAACCATCCTTTTATGGTGGTAGTAAATAATGAAGTACATTTGTATTCTAAATGAGGTGGTTCATACGTATGGATGTGCCAATTTTATATGGATTTAAAATAATTTTGGTAAATAATCGTTTATTTTTATAATATATTAATTATTTGATAAATATTATATTTATTTATGTCATCCATAACTATAACCTTTTTTGAATATTTCTGATGGAAAGTGCAATATATTGTCCCTAGAAATGGTAGTCTACACATATATACATAGAATATTTTTTGTATGGATGGAATGAAAGTTGAGATTCAATATTCATTATAAATAATAGTTATTAAAGATATTAATTTTTCTTTTTTAATGTTATTAATATTATTATAGATGATTGGGTGATGTTTTTTTGAGTAATGATTCTCAATAGTACTTGGTGAGAATATCTGCCACTTCTAGGGATACTCATCTTTAGTAAAAATATTATGTATTCACCGATTATTGTTTTGGAAAGACCATAAGATATGAGATGGGTATAATGGTGTTTAGGATGAATTTTTTAGGTATTTTATGGGTTATGGAATTCAATATCTGAAGTGAATTGAGGATATTATAGGTTCCTTAATAGGCCATTTGAGTTTCAATTAGGTAAAAAATATCATCATTAAAATACTACAAATTTATGTCACATGTAGAAGCTGAAAAAGGCTGCCAGAATATTACATTTGGCGTAATATAGGTCCATCTCCCATCATCCCATCAAATATTGAATAACATTGGAGATATTTTGTTCTTTATCCCATAGATTAAATAACCCAATTTCCACTTTAACCTTTAATTTTGTGCCTCAGAAATACTATGGAAACATAATTTAATAACCAAATTTTTATGGAAAAAATTTTAAAAATATATTTTGAAAAATTATGTCCATTTTAAAATCTAATATATATATGTTGAAATAATTATTTTTATAAAAAAAATATGAATTAAATAATAGAAAATAGTTTTTTGAAAAATATATTTTTGAATCTAAAAATGGATTTTCAGGATATTCATATATAGAATTGATTTACATGTAATATTTTTTTGTATAATAAAAATAAATTTATGTGTCTTAAAAAACATTCCATTTCTAGATTTATCCTATTCAACATATAATTAAGTAAATATGTAAAAAATAATTCTATTATTAAAATAAAATATTAAATATGATACAAATCTTTATATATAGGTTCAAAAATTTCACATATAATTTTTAAATGATTTATTATACTTCATAATAATATATATTCTATAGAAAAAAATGTTGCATAAATATTCATGAAATTTTGATATCATGATAACATTAAAATATGGACAACATTTCCAAAATTATTTTTCTCCATTCATCAAAAATGATCCACTTTTAATGAAATATTAATGTTTCACCATTATCTTACACCCAAATTTAAAATTAAAATTTTCTTCATTAAATAAAATTAATACTCAATAGATCAATAATTAAAATTCAAATTAAAATATATAGTTAAATGAAAAAAAAATTCTTGAAAAACAACTTTTTAAAATTATGTGTTAATACTATTATTTTGTATTAATTACAAGTTTTTTTATGAAAGTATATTTTATCACACATTGAAATATAAAATATTTTCATTTAAATATTTTATTATACATCAATTATTTTATTATGGTAAAAAATTTATATTATTTTAAAAAAACCTTACCTTTATAAAATAAAATAATATTAAAAATTTACCTTCATCATGATATAATATACGTTATTCCATGTCTTCAACCTTTTATGTGATACCTTTCAAAAATAATTCCTTAATCATCTAAATCATTATTTTTCTCTTTTTTCTCTATCTTTTTCTATGATTTCTCATCCTATAGATCCTTTAAAAATAAGTTATAAAAGATTTTACGTATATAGTAATACATTTAGTTTATTCCTTCGATTAATAATTAAAATAATAAGTTATTCTTTAGGTAGATACAAATAACATCATGTTCTAGATTTTTCTATATGATATTTTTTAAAATAAATTTATGTGTCTTCTGATATTTAATTACCTTTTTTTATTCAACTCTTTTAATTTTTCCATAAATATTTAATTTTATTCATCTTTTTTGTTTCATTATTCATAATGTATCTACAAATTTTGAAATAAATAATCTATTTAATTTTAATGGAGTGTATAGTCTTTAAATTCTCCCTCTGTGATGTTTTGGGAACATTCAAAAACATAAAATCAATATATCATATAATAAAATTAACTACCAACTAAACATTTCTATTCATAGGTAGAATCATTTCTATAATACCATTTTTGGATCCCAATGAACATTAATATCCTAACTAAGAGTTGTGATCAATTAGGATTTGATTATAAAAAATATTTTTTCTAAAACCTCTTCACATGTTATGATGTATAGATCTTATATGAATAAATAAGTACACTCAGAGCATACCCAATAGTGTCTAAATGAATAGTAAAAGGTTAAAATTTTGCATTTTTTCCCTATTTTTGGAATCTTTGTCCTTGGTGTATTGGTTGAAATATTAAACATATAAATGGACAATTACCACATTGAGAAAACATATTTATAAGGTTTCATAAATAACAAAATACTTTTTCCAAAAATATTTTTTATAAAATTATTTTTCAATTGTTATGAATATAAATGATTCAATTTTTAATTATTAAATATTTAATAAATCTTTTTTAACCTACATGTTCAATTTCATATAAATAATATTTTCCATACTCTTTCTATGAAATGTATTTTAGGTTCCGAGGGTAAAATTACATTCCAACACGAACACAAACAAACACACCCCACACACACACAAGGACCACATGCACCCAATCATAAAATCTCATGACCTGTCCTCGGGGCCTGTGCCATGACTACCCCAAGCCCGCCTTCGATAGGCCTGGGGCTGGCGACTAGCACCAAAGGCATAAATCCCTATGTTGGGAAGGAATTCCCTTTATAGAAGTAACAAACACACAAACCAAGTAAGTTGGAAGCAAAGCACTGAGTGAATAATGTATACAAAAAGTAGTGCTGAAAGTAATGGGGGCCAGAAATACAAGCCCAACAGTAAAGTAACAGTACAAATGGAAAGCAAGTACAACTAATAAAAGGACAATAGTTGAAAGGTAAAAGGGAAGCTTCTGGAACGTCCGCTGAGTATCCTACCTAAAGGGTAGGAACTGTTGTCCACCTCATCACTCCACGTTTATCAGTCCACTCCATATACCGTCTCGCCGAGTGGTCCACATCCGGGTACCTTCGAGTCCTGGATCGCTCTCGGCCTCTGTCAACACTACCCGTCATCTACATCCATAACAACAAGGTGTGGGCATAGCCCATGCTGGGGTGAGTATAACGATACTCATTAGGGACCTCGAGACCCTCAAAGTCTCACAAAATATACAATGGATAAACCACAGTAGAAAGAAACAATCACGAATTATCAACCAACCCTACTTAGGTATATGCACATACATATGCCTAAGTTACCAGTCATAGTCCGACTCCAACTCTCTAGCCCAACCACATTACATTCCACAAGTGTAGAAACACTCCACAAGGAAATTAAAACTCAAGGTGTACCCCATAGGTACATCTCACAGAAGAAAGCCATGTGGGATTTACCACAACACATCCATGAAGAAACATACATCATTACATAGGTATATGCCCATACATTTACCTAAGTCGTCAAGTTTACACACCTCATACAAGAGTTAACCCGAAGGTAATGACTCAGCTCACACCAGGTATACACATCTTAAAGAGAGTAAGAGATGATTAGTTGTACCCACTAAATCATCTTTCCGTGTCGAATGTCAGATTCCCGCAGAAATCTAAAATAGTAGTATGTCGTTTCTGTTGAATCCACAGAGGGTTAAATCCCATCTCGTTGCTATCGAACCCATGAAGGATTTAGTCTATTATCATTGATGTTGAACCCACGAAGGATTTTGTCCAATCCTGTTGCTATCGAACCCACGGAGGATTCAGTCCAGTCCCGTTGTTGTCGAACCCATAGAGGATTCAGTCCAGTCTCGTTGCTGTCGAACCCAAAGAGGATTCCAGTACAGTAGTCGTCACAGCCAGCTCTGGGGTTCCCGCACATTGCATGCTCCATTCTGGGAGGGTCCTCTCCTCGATCCTAGGTTCGATATGTCAACTATCACTACATCCTAATTTTATGTATCTCGTTGTTCCATTTAATCATAAGGAACACAACGCGACAGACGGTGCGTCAATTAGATGCCCAGTCTGAGAGTTGTTTACATTTTCGTTCCAGGGGCCCGGTTGGTTTTTAAGATAAAACCACACTAACCACACTCCATAATCTTCCAAACCTCAAGTGTATTACCCAAAATGTACCGTCTCATCAAAATAAATATAACATAGTTGACAACACGTCAATCGGGCGTCCGATCCTTAAGTTATATGTGTTTCCGCTCCAAGGGCCCGGTTGGTTTTGGGATTGAAACAACTAGTTTGTACCCAAACTACTTTAAAACCTTTAATGTGATATACCGATATGACAATCTCAATCTAAAGAATCCAACACAACTGACGGTTCGTCAATTGGAGGTATGTAGATCAATTTATGGGAGAAAAATCGAAAGTGGTCCGAAGAGGGGGTCTGGGTCCAGTCCGACCCGGCCCAACATGCCCTGGGGCGGCCTGAACTGGGACCGAGTATGGCCCAGTAGGGCGTGGCTCGGCTCGGTATAAGTGGCCCGACCCACACGAGGATGTCCAGGCCTGCGCGAATGGCGGTCCGGCCCACGCGGCTGGAGGCCCGGCCCGCTCACTGGTAGATCAACCTCCACGCAGGCGGCGCAGCTAGCACGCACGCGAACCGTACCTCGCACAAGCGGCCTGGCCCAGTGGTCGGCCGTAGCTTGGCCTAGCTGGCTGAGCTTGTTGCATGCCGGACACGGAGTGGAGGTAGGGGGCTGGTTTTCCAAAATGGCGGCGCCGAGAGGCACCGCCCGTCATGCTCGACCGGTCTTCTCCGGCGCGAGCGGCCAACACAGTGGGCCACTGTCCTCCCACGAGGCTCCTTGAGGGGTTGTGGCTTACTTCAACCAGGACAGAATGCGGCTAGATGGTTCACCCTCCCAAGCGTCCAGCCCAACGCGGGTCGCGGTCACTCTATAGCACAGTGCCAAGGGGGCGCCGCGGTCCTCCAGCATGGCCGGCTATGGCCGGCCGGTTCGCTTTGATTGAGAGGCCCGCTGATGCGGGCCGTAGTTCTTCTCCATGTGGCCAGCGCACGACCTCCACATCTTCCGTCCACCGCTTCCCACTTGGTCGTGACCCCTTCCTTTCTCTACCATGGTGTGACGACATCACACCCTACCGGTTCTGCCACCGTCATCAACTCAAGAGAAAAAATGGAGGGTCTTCGGGCCGTGTATGTTTGACCCACGCCCTCCTCTTAAGCTGGTAAAAATTAGCCAACGTCAAACCATATAAAAAAAATGAGGAACAAGGATTTAAATAAAAAATCCTAACACGTTTCACGGTGCGTTGTCGTTATCATGGAAATCGGTGTCACGAATGACAGTCTCTTTCCATCAACATTGGAGAAAGAGGAATGTATGTATAGTTCTTTGTGGCATCGCCTTCTTTCTTACCCCAGTTGAAGAATTGGAGGAAGATGATCAAGTTCCCCGTGTTCTTCACTGGAGAGGGTGAATTCTCCCAAATCCTTTCCACCGAAAATTTTCCAAGGCCAATCAAATAATAGGCTCCCAATATTATCATAATATTTCCATGCCTTTAAAATATTTCAAACACAAAAACAATTAATCATGTGACTCAGTTAATTAATTTTCCATGGGTTGGAATGAATTTCAAAGTTCTCATAAAATTAAAACATGGGTGAGTTGGCAGTTTAATGGTAAATCCAATGGTTTACGGGGTTAAAGGGGAGTTAAGTGCTAATGTGGGCCCCATCACACATTATCATCGCATGGGAGGTTATGTGAGGTGTGGTCCCCACCTCCATCCTCCATTTGGTCGATTTAACCACCACCTTTATAAAATTTATATAACACATAATTTTTATTTAATTTATTATGAATCCTGATAAATTAACATTCATCCTCTACAAAACGAAACTGTGTTAATGGTCCCCTTAAGAGAATACTGGCGCTGCGAGTTCATCAGTTTCCTCATATTTCAATTCCGAGCACCGGTTCAAAATATAGAATAACCAGCACATATTTATATTGAACATACCTGAAAAAATTTTGAAAATGATTCTGGGCACACCGGGCCTCGGAATCAGGCGCTGTCAAAAACTGCAAACTCATAAAATTCAAAGTATTTAAGAAAAAAATTTCCTTGAAATTTCCGAGTTTTACATTACCCCCACCTCAGGGCATTACATCCCCGTAAAGCTACAAAACACACTAGGGAAAAAAAGTGGGTACTGAGCACACATTCGATCCTCCCACTCTCATGTGCTTTACTGGTGGTTCTTGTACTGCCAGAGAATGCGCACCAGCTGTATCAACCATCCATGCAGGACCCTCTCATTTCGATACTCAATCTCCACTAGATCCTCCGTGATTTTCGCCACATTATTGATATCTAGCTCTTCGTGGTCGATGATTTGGGATGGGTCATGCACGTATCTCCTCAAAAGAGATACGTGGAAGAAGTCGTGCACCCGATGCAACTTAGGTGGAAGGGCCAGGTGGTAAGACACCTCTCCAACTCTACTGAGGATCTGGAAAGGTTTTATGAATCATAGAGATAACTTTCCAGCTCTGCCAAATCACTATAGGCCTCTACGAGGTGAGACCCATAAAGAGACATGGTCTCCATCCTCTAATTCTAGAGGTCTTCATCTCCTAAATGACCTGCACCTCCCCCATTGTAGCTTGTACCATCTCTGGTCAGTCAGAAGTTGGCCGACATGGTAAGTCAGTCGACGATGACCCAAAACGTGACATGTCCCCTGGACATACATGGAAGTCCCATCACAAAGTCCATGGATATCTCATCTCTTCTCCACAAAGGATATCTGCAATGCAGCCAGCTGCTTTTTATCCTCTCCTAGTAATTGAATGCCCGATCTCCAGCTGAGACCATCTTCTGAAACGTTCCCCTTCCCAGAAGTATAGACTATATTGAAGTCATGGTCTTAGAGGAACTCTAGTAATCGTCATTGTCTCAAGATCATGTCCTTATGTAAAATGATATACCTGAGACTCTGGTGGTCATATTAGACTGTATAGCATTCGCCCAAAGAACTATGCGTGAGACTAGCCAATTTTAAATAACTCGTTTACACCCATCCTCACATATGTCCTACAAGAGCTACTAAGATTTATCTTTTCTTGAAAAAGAGAAGTCATGTTTCATCCCCTGGATGAACCACACCCATTGCCTAATACAGTCTATCGTGACATGAACGAAACTAATTCATGCCATCGATGATGTCGTAAGGCCTTGACACTACTACCAAGAGATCCAACAGTTACTCTCACCTCTAAGGGTTGAGTCACACTATCATCATCAATGTGTGGTCATTGGTTATCCTCCAGTAAGAATCTCAAAAGTGAGGGTTATGTCATAGGTTTTATCTGGATTATCTTAGTATATCCACAAAAAAGGTAGGAAATAAAAAGTCACAAGGACAAGTGTCTTTTATTACTTCAACTCAAAGTATAAAGACACAAATCAACCACAAACAATGACTACAACGAAGCTGGATGTTTCCTAAAAAAGGACACTATGCTTGGAACTAGTCCCATTCCTGTCAACCTACTCCTGGAGCACTATGGTCATAGGCCTCTCCTGCCTGAAGCTGAGCTCTCCTATGTCCACTCGTTCCCTGCGGTCGGAGTGTACCTCGTGGTGGTAGTGGTGGTAGGGCCCCAAAACATCGTCCACCACCTACAGCTTGGCCAGATCCTCAGCCACATCCGCCTACTCTTGGAAGACCACCACAGTCAAAGTTATGCCTCTACCGGGAGCTTCCTCAACTGTCTGCTGATCGTCTGTACGATGGGTCGGACAGTCACATGCCATGTGCCCCTTCCCACTGCACGTATAACACAGACTGCTCCTCGTATGGCTGGCTCTGTCTCATGTTCCCCGCACAACCATATCTGTATCCTAGGGTCGCCAACCTATTGGCCTAGTCTTCTTGGACCTCTATGACATCTGTCTACTGCCGGCTGTAGAAGACTCTACTATGGTCTGAAATCCCTGTGGATAGAGTAGTAGCTCCTGAGCCTGCACAGTGCATAGAGTCGCTGGTACAAACTCCACCCAGAAAAGACCCTCGATGTCCCTCCAGATGAGGGTCTCCTCAACATAAAACTGGATCAATTGCCTCCACCACCTCTCAGCTGCTCCATGAAAGAGACTAACAGCTAGGTACACCATCACGTCATTGGGTGTCTTAACTGTGTGGAAAACTCGTGCTATAACCTTCAGCCAGAATCCGACCGTCTGAAAATTTATCTCGACTCGAAACCTCAGAGGCCTCTATCGCAGGAACCCGTGAAACATGTTCTAGAGGCGCACACTCTCTGCTGTTGGGGCTGGTGGCAACGGTAGCCAAGTGGTTAGTGGTACCGCTGGTGCCTCCACTGTGATGGGGCCCAGCACTGTGGCCTCTCTGCATGGTGGGATACCATCTCTCTCTCCACTTGCAACCCGCACTAAAAACTAGGTGAATACATCTTGAAAAGAAACAGGTGCTCCACGAACAGAAATTATACCTGGAGAGATGACACAATGTAATCACCAAGAAAACCATTCAATGGAAACACACACACAATCAGTGTTTTCATGCACTGAGTTAGAAATCAGAGGTCAGAGTCCTACTGTATGGATACGTCGGCCGCCACACCAACACTCGACTCCTTTGACAGAAAACCACACTCAACACTCATAACACTATTTCATCACAGAAAATAATGATCAGATTCCGGAGTTCTGTGGTAGAACCGACTCCTTTGATACCAATTTTTCATGACCCGTCCTCGGGGCCCATGCCGTGACTACACCAAGCCCACCTTCCCGTGCCCAGGGGCTGGTGACTAGCACCAAAGGCGTAAATTCTTAAGCTAGGAAGGCATTGACTGTATAGAAGAAACACACACACAGAGAGAGTAAGCTGGAAGCAAGGCACTCAGAGAAAACTTTATACAAAATTTAGCACTAAAAGTAAAGGGGTCGGAAATACAAGCCCAACAGTAATGTACAGGTACAACAGAACGAAAGTAAAACTGAAAAAGGGACAATAGGTGAAAGGTAAAAGGGCATCTCTTGGAAAGTCCACCGAGTATCCTACCCGAAGGATAGGTACTTCTATCCACCTCAACACTCCACGTATAGAGGTCCTCTCTGTGTACCGTCTAGCTAAGTGGTCCACTTCCGGGTATCGTCTGGTCATGGATCGCTCTCGGCCTCCTTCAACACTATCCGTTATCTTCATCCAACACAATGAGGTACAGGAAAATCCCATGTAGGGATGAGTATAACAATACTCAGTAGGGACCCCGAGACCGTCAAAGTCTCACAAAATCCACAAAGGATAAATGAAAGTAGAAAGACATAATCACGAAGTATCAACCAACCCTACTTAGGTATATTTCCATATATATACAAAAGTTTCCAGTCATAGTCTGGCTCCAACTCTCATGCCCAACCATATTCCGTTCCACAAGTGTAGAAACACTTCACAAGGAAAGTACAACACAAGGTGTACCCCATTGGTACAACTCACAGAAGAAAGCCACGTGTGCTTTACCACAACACATCCAGGAAGAAACATCCATGAAGAAACATCCATCCTTACTTAGGTATATTCCCATACATATACCTAAGTTGTTAAGTGTACATACCTCAAACAAGAGGTAACATAAAGTAATGACTCATCTCACACCAGGTATACACACCTTAAAGAGAGTTATAGATGATTTGTTGTAGCCACTGAATCATCATTCATTGTCGAATGAAAGATACCCACAGAAACCTAAAACAATAGTATGTCATTGTTGTCGAACCCAAGGAGGCTTCAGTCCAGTCTCATTGCTGTCGAACCCCCAGAGGATTCAGTCTAGTCTCATTTCTATCGAACCCACGGAGGATTCAGTCCAGTCTCATTGCTATCGATCCCATGGAGGATTCAGTCCAGTCTTGTTTCTGTCGAACCCACAGAGGATTCAGTCCGGTCTCATTGTTGTCGAACCCACGGAGGATTTTGTCCTGTCTTGTTGCTGTTGAACACATAGGGGATTCCAGTATAGTAGTCCTCGCAACCATCTCTTGGGATCCCGCACACTCGATTCTGGGAGGGTCTGCTCTTCGAGCCAATGGTCGATATATCAAAAATCACTAAGTCTTGATTTTATTTATCCCACGGTTCCATTTTATCATAAGGTACCCAACACGATAGATAGTGCGTCAATCAGATGCCCGGTCTGAGAGTTATTGACATTTCTGTTCCAGAGGCCCGGTTTGTTTTTAAGCTAAAACCTAACCGACCGTACTCCAACTACATCCAAAAATCATGCGTAGTATTCCAAAAGTACCTTTTAATCCAAATAAATCCAACATAGTTGACGAAACGTCAATAGGACGTCTGTTCCTTATGTTATAAATGTTTCCACTTCAGGGGCCATGTTGGTTTTGGGATCAAACCAACCCGACCATACCCAAATTTCACCAAAACCTTGAGTGTGATATACTAATATGACCTTCTCGATCCAAGATATCCAAGTCAACTAAAGGTGTGTCGATCAGAGGTTTGTATCTCATGTTATGGACAGAAAACCGAAAGCGGTCCGAAGAGGGGGTCTGGGTCCGATCCGACCCGACCCAACCCGCCCTTGGTCGGCCCGAACCGGGTCCGGCCTAGTAGGGAGCCTCCCGGCCCAGCGGCAGTGGCCCAACCCACGCGAGGGATTCCCGAACCACGTGGTTGGAAACCCGGCCCTCACTGCTGGCAGCCCGGCCCGTGTGCTGGTGGCCCGACCCTGTGGCCGACCGCAGCTCGACCATGTTGGCCGAGCGTGTTTCCCATGAGACACGGAGCGAGGGGGGGTTCCAGTTTTCTGAAACGGTGGCTCCACCCCTCCTTCTCAGCCGGCCAAAGTCGTCCGGTCTTCTCTGAAGTGAGCGGCCCCCCAAGCGGGCCGCTGTCCTCCCACACGGCACCTTCGGGTGCCACGGCTTCCTCCAACCCGACAGGAAGGTGGCTGGCCAGTTCGCCCACTGAAGAGGCCCGCCCAGTGGGTCGTTATCTTCCCACAACACGGCGGTAAGGGGATGCCATGGTCTTCCAGCCCGACGGGCTACGGTAGGCCGGTTTGCTTCGTTCTTGCGGCCCGTAGATGCAGGTCGTGGTTCTTCTCTATGTGGTCGGCGCACGACCGGTACATCTTCCGTCAGCCACGGCCCGCATGGCCACGACCCCTTCCTTCCTACGGCGCGGTGTGATGGAAAAACACCCTACCAGTTCTACTAGCATCATCAACTAAAGAGAAACAACGTAGGGTCTTCAGCTGTGTGTGTTCGGCCCGCGCCTTCCGTGTAAGGTGGTAACAACTAGCCAACATTGAACCATATAAAAAAAACGAGGAACGGGGATTTAATTTAAACAAGACAAACCCCTACCTTAGTTCAAGGTGTGTTTTCCTTGTCACAGAAATCAGTGTTGTGGATGAAGGTGTCGTTATTTCAACATCGGAGAAAGAGGAAGGTAGGTAGCGTTCTTTGTGGTTTCACCTTCTTTCTTACCCTGGTTTTAGAAGTGGAGGAAGATGATCGAGTTCCTCATGTTCTTCGCTGGAGAGGGTGAATTCTTCCAAATCCTTTCCACCTAAAATTTTCCAAGTCCAATCAAATAATAGGATCCCAATATTTTCATAATATTTCCACGACATTCAAAATATTTCAAACACACAAACCATTAATTAATTGATTCACATAATCAATTTTCCATGTGTTGGCAAGAATTCCAAAGGTCTCATAAAATTAAAACATGGGTGAGTTTGCACTTAAATGGGAAGTCCAATGGTTTAAGGGGTTATAGGGGGGTTATATGCTTGTGTGGGCCCCACCACACATTTTCCTCCCAGGGGAGGTTATGTGGGGTGTGGGAACCACCAACAACCTCCATTTGGTGGATTTAACCACCACCTTTATAAAATTTATATAATACATAAAATTTATTTAATTTATTAAGAATCTGCAAAAATTAACTTTCATCCTGTAAAAAATGAAACTATTGTAAAGGTACCCTTAGGAGAATACCGACACTGCGAGTTCTTCGGTGTCCTCAGATTTCAATTCCTAGCACTGGTTCAAATGATAGAAAAACCTGCACATACTTTTACCTAACTTACCCAAAAAAAACATCAGAAAATGATTCTAGGAACACCGGGCCTCAGAATAAGGTGCCGTCAGAAATTGCGGACTCGTAAAATTCCAAAGTATTTAAGAAAAAATATTCCTTGAAATTTCTGGAACATTACATGAAAGGCATGTAATATACCACCAAGGGAAAAACCACCAAATGAATAATTAATTATTATATATTAATCTTGATCCCAAGGTCCATTTAGTATGAATTCCATTATATGGACCAATGTCCCTTTAACTGGTTTTGAAGTCCTAGTCCATCATCATGACGACATTATCCTTCCAACATCACCAGGACTACATCATCATCTACATAAATAACTAAGGTGGGCTAATATCCCTTTGGATTAAGGTCATATTTCCTGAAGTCCAATGGTGGCCTGAAGGCCTTGATACCAATATGAACAAATTGGTGGCCAAAATTCCAAAATAGAAATAATAGATATACCTGAAAATATACCTTAACAATACCTACTAATGAAACTATTATAGTAATTCTAAAATAACTCAGAAATTCAACCTAAACCAGATTTGATCCTGGATTCTTTGGATGCTCAGTAGGTTCTTACACCACTTTTGTAACATCTAATTGTAGAAACATTTCTATGTGTAATGCATGAATCCATGTGGGGGACACCGAACAATACCAGAGCATGTAACATGTTCCCTATCATGGTAATGGATTAGAATCTCTATGTTCATAATATAAAAATTTAACTAGTTTAGTGGGAGTTGAGCCTATGCATGTTCCCATGAATGGAGGGGGATATAACTAGAATGCACTACTTGACTAACAGATCATGTTTGATTTAAAGGGTGCATCATGAGTTATTCCATGGAGGCCACCATATTCTCATATGAAATAAATCATTCAATTATATGATATTCTTATTTAAATAGGGAAATAATTTCCCTGATAATTCGAAAAATATCATGTCATCATGTTTTCACAAATTATTAAAATTATTCCGATTTAAAAATTATTAACCCATATTATTAATAACATTGAAACAAATTTCTCAATAGAAGTCTAACATTTCATACTTTCTTAATATATATATCTAGAAAAAAATATCTTTATTTTTTACTATATAATTTTTAAATACATGATTGTGTTAACATTTATTATTTTTTAATTTTAATTTCATTATTCTTGATGAGTTGTTTTTATCAATTTCTTCATTTAAATATAAGATATATTGTCACACCATAAAAATATCTAGCTTCAATCCTAAAAAATGGAAAGAAATATTCATATTTAATTATCCATAATTATTATTCAATGATTCTCTAATCTTTATATAAATTAAAATATCATTAAATCCGGATTAAATAAATATAAAATTAATGTGAAATAAAGTAGAAATCACATTTATATAATACTGTTTAATAAAACATAACTTTTATTCCCTTATACAAAAAGTAAAAAATAATTTATTCAAGAAAATGTGATCTAATTTTGAATTTTTGTGTTTTTTTTTCTACTAAGTAAAATAAACCTTGAAATTTATCATCCTCGTTCAATCATATATACAAAATTTAAAATATTATTTAACAAAATATTTCATGATCAAACATTATCCCAAATATACATAACAAATTAAGCATCATAAAATCACTAACACAACATTTATATAAAGTAATTAAATCAAATAATATAATTTGAAAAATTAAATTTCACATCATATGAAGTGTAAAATTAATCCAAAAATAATCAATCGGTGTATAAAACACAAATGACCTCAATGATTCATCAAGAATCTATAAATCAGTATAGGTAAATTTTAAAGACTCCAAACCCAATTACCCAGAGTCGATGGGAACATAAATACATTTTTTGATGAATGATATAATATGACAAAAGATATAATACAATGTTAACCATTTAAAACACGATGCACACTGAAATATAATTTTTTAATTGTTTACATAAGCCAAAAAAAATTATTTTCATCATGTAAATTATTATTTTCTCTATCATCACATTGTATATCACTCATAATGTATATCATAGAATCTCGGTAAAAGATTCATAAAAAATGGGTGATATAAAATGCTCAATATGGTTATGAGGACAATGAACAATATGAATATATTAAGAATTAAATATATTTCATGTTAAATATTAGAAAAAATAACATGTATTCAATATCATGATCATAATATTTTAGGAATAAATAATTATCAAATATTTCTTTATAAAAAATCAATTGATCTTAAATCGATACCATATATGTTATAAATAATCTAAATATCATATTATCATTGAAAATAATCTCTTAATTAAAGAATGAATAATTCTGTAAAATTTAACCATACCATCAAGTACTTGTGGGAATACATCATTCATATATGGGTAATGCCACATCAAAAATTACAAGCTAGTTTCTCTCATGAGATATGTTGATTCATCTAGGGGATACAAAGGGCCCCCAGTCCCTACATGAATAAAATTACTTCATCATAATAAAAATTTTAAATATAATCAAAACAAACATTCATATTGAAAAAACTAACATATGAAATGTTAATAATTACCCAAATAAATAAACATAATCATAAAACATTCAGTGTAATACGTTGAATGATAATAAAATTTCACATCCTAAGTCAAAGTGATCATAAACCATCCAAAGAATTAATAACGATGAAATTAATATAAAATATCCCCAATTGATTATATATATAAAAAAGTGTTGGTGTAATTAATAAATATAAACACCATAAAAATTTCATTAATGGTATTTAAAAAAAATATAAATTTCAAATAGAATTTATTTATTAAAAAGAAAATTTACCGAATATTATGAAAGTAATTTTCATTTCAAATAACCTTTGAAATGTATAATATAATACATAAAATAATTAATGACCATGATGGTGGGAAATCCGTACCTATTATACATGTTAAAGTAAATATTAATTTAAAATTTTCAATAAAACCCAACCATGCCTTATTATTAAAACAACTTGAATATTACCATTAAAAATTTATAAAAGAGTAATCATAGGTAAAAATATATTTAATAAATAATTTTGATAATGTTAAAAAACGTTTTTAAAATTTTTTTAGAATATTTACAATTTGGAAGGAATGAGATTTTTGGTTGATAACAAAAATAAAATTTGATTTTCCTACAATCATTATCACAATAATTTTAAGTACCAAATATATGTAAATAGTAATATTACATAAAATGTTCAATAATAACTATGGTATATCAAAATTTATGAATTTATGTTGATATATATAATAATTTTTCTTCATTGATAATTTAATCTTAATAAATCCCTATAATGGATTTAATTATATATTAAACAGTTACCAATTAGATAAATTTGGAATTATAATCCCAATAAATGAAATAAATTTAAAATTAAACATAAAATTCCAAGATTATATATATATTATTTATTTAATATATCAAAATGGGTATTATATACCCCACATAAAAAGATAAATGTGTGGAATATGACATATGTCTCACAGATGTAAATGTTATGGTAGAAACCCATACCATAGTTCTAATTTCTGTCATACATGTTTAAAATTACATTAAAATAAATATATGTTTATTATAAATCTATTATATAAAATTTATCATTTAATTAATAAGATATAATTTTTACTTATATTTTTTTATAAAAATTTCTTCAACATTTCATAATTAAAATCACAATTTTACATGATAGTTGCTTCATTTTTCATATATATATTTTTCATGAATTTTGAATCATTTACAATGATTTTGGATCCATAATATCAATAAATTTAAACATTATTTAAATATAGTAGTTATTCATTGAATATTTATTTAGTGCAATATGTAAAAGGTAATTGTTGAAGAGGAATTACACTATTTTTGGAGATGATATGCCATATTTTTGTATGATCATAAATTCTAGTTTCTCGATGGATGAAGAAAATAAATATTAAATATAATATATAGAATAATTATTATGTTTTATATATAATTTATATTAATTAAATCCAAACTTATTTCCATCCATGTAAAAATGAAATCCAAACATTTCACATCACTAGGTGGAGGCGGTAGTCAACACGTACACTTGAGAGACCTTATTGTTTTCAAAAATATTTCTAAATAATAATATATATGTGATATTATATTCACATAAGTATTTTTAGGTCATAAATATACCATATATTATTTAACAATATACTTACTAAATTCCATTTAAAGATTAACTGTTAAACGAATCACATCGCTTTTTGAAGCGGTAGTCTGTCATACACATGACGACTGATATCATATCCTCCATTGAGTGTTATATAAGAATGTTTATCTGATAACCTAATTAATAATTATAATACTTTAATTAATATTATATAAATTTTTTATTCGATAATTAAATCCTCCTTGAATTTTAGTGATGGAAATCAAATTATATTTTTCTTGAGGCAGTAGTCCGCTATAGAGATGATCGACAATTTCGTTTCCCATTTGATAGATGTGTTGATGGATATGGGTTATGAATTTAACATAAATATATCTCTATTTATATGAGATATTTATTAACTATATTATCATATTTTATGTTTGAAGATGAAATAATTCAAATACAGACGTTTATTAATATTACCTTTTCTTTGGTGAGCCTCATTATGTTTATATCTAACGCCTTTATAATAGGGAATCTGAACCAAAATAAGGCCTATAAGATATTGTTAGGTAATTGTTTAAGATATTTTTATAGGTTTTGGTATAACCAAATCGTTTTGGACATGTTAATATAGGAGGAGAGTGGGTGTCCTTTTATAAGTAGGGCAGAGGAAAAACATAAAATTTTTGAAAATTGAAAGTGATACACACTTTTTATCATTACCTAAGTATAATGAATGTTAATTACTAAAAATTATATATTATATGGTCTATATATTCCCATAAATTATTTTTGTATATATTTAAGGTCATTTTAACTTTTGTCTTCTTAGATTAACCCAATATAAACATGTTTTTACCTAACAAATCGTAATCCATTTTTTTGGATTCGCTTTTTATTATGGTCAAAAAATAATTTGACCATATTAAATAATATAAGCTATGATTATTCAAAAAATTGAATTCATTTTTCCAATATAAATTAAAAAAAATGGAATAATTCAATTTAAACCCATAGACACAAATGCGTCGAAAAAGTGTTTATAATGAAAATAATTTACAAATTATATAAAAAAAATTATATGATAATAACATAGGGAATTGATTCCAATTAAATAATATTTCTAAATTTTAATATAATGTATTATATTTTAAATTTTTAAAAAATAAGAAATTATTTATCCTTAAAATTAATTTATACCAAAATGAATTTTTTCAATAAAAATCTGTATTTGACACCATTCATCAAAAAATTCAACCATTTAGAAAAATCTAAAATTTTCAATTAAGATATTATTAACACATATATTTAAAAATTAATTTCATTTTTAAAAATAAAATTTATAAATGTGGTATATATTAATTTTAAATTATCCATACAAAGAATGTCAAAATAACCATTTAGATAAGACATTTTCATTGAATTTTTTATTTATTTATTTCAAATGATTTTTATTTAATTTATAATGAATAAAAACTCATTGAATTTACTTTACAAATTCTTAAACCAAAAAAAATATTAATTTATTTATTTTCATTCACTCACTTTATTTTAATAGAATGTTTATAATTCCCATGTTTAACTAATAACATTTTAATAATATTCCACGATCTATTTATATGAAGCATTGAATGGATCAAGTAATATTAGAGAGATTAAATTAATTTTAAAGAACATATCTCGTAATGTCCTAGGTTGTAAAATTATGTCTTATTTTTGGTTTTTTGTGTCATATACTCTCTCTAATTTTAGTTCTACTTTTAAAATCTCGATGTGTTACATTCAACCAGCTCTAATAAATTTTATCCTTGTAATTTTTACATAGTCTCAAAAATCATGGGATTGAAATTTGAAAACACTATTGTTAAAAAACCAACAACATAAATAGTTTTATAAATCTTCATCACGATAATATTTAAAAGGAAACATAATGGTCATATAGAATAAAATATATATATGTTTCCAATTAGGAGAACATTGGTCGGAATCGCGGACATAATAATGTATGAAAAGAAAAAAATTTGATAGAGAGTGATATAAATCATTGATAAATAATTTTTTCATGATCAATAGAAATAAATAGGATTAAAAACTATAAATATATGATGATTTAAATGATTAATTGATTAATTATATATAAAGGTAACATGATATCATTTTTTAAATATTGCTTTCAAAAAGTTGATGATTTATTATTCTATATAACAATATAAGAAGTATTACTACTTGATACCATTAAAATTCATAAGAAAAATTTTATCATTTGGTTGGGATTCTTTCAATTTCCACTTCATCTATTACTATATGACATGAATATCAAAAAATATATTTTTTATTATGAAAGTACTAAAATTTACATTTAATAGATCATAAGATTCATAAAAGAGTAAAATGTCACTCCATCATTATATAAATATTTTCCCAACCAAATAGCATGGTCACATGTTATCCAATATAATATATTAATATCTATAACACAATTATAACACAATTAGCTTAAAATTAATATTAATTATTCAAATTGTTTTAGTAAAAGCAATGATATATTAATTATAATATCATTTTGGCCAGTGGTAGGTGAAGAACCCACACCACCTTTCCATTGTGGGTTCAATTAACCTAGTATTATCTAATGTGATGGGTTTTCAAAAATCATATGCATTATCAATTTTCCAAAAAAATATCAATATAATTCCTATAATGTTCCAAAATTACAATAACACATAATTACCTCAACATAAAAGGTAATTTTTTCATGACCCGTCCTCGGGGCCCGTGCCGTGACTACCCTAAGCCCGCCTTCTATAGGCCAGGGGATGGAGACTACCACCAAAGGCGTAAATCCCAATAAAAATGGAAGGCATTTCCTTTATTAAAGTAACAAACACCAAATAGTATAAGCAGAAGCAACACTAAGTACACAAGAAGGTGTTGAAAGATAAATGGGCCAGAGTACAAACCCAACAGTAAAGTACAACTACAACTGCAAAGTAAAGTACAACCCAAAGAACAACAATTGAAGGTGAAAAGCCGCTCTTGGATCATCCTCCAGTTTCCTACCTAAAGGGTTGGTACATATCTATTCCTCAACACTCCTTGTATGTCCGTCTCCTCCGGGTACCGACTCATCGTGAAATCCTCCTCCGGGTACCGTCCAGCTCTACAGGCCTCAACCACGATCAGAGATGTCCATCATCTGCAACCAACACAACATAGTGTAGGAGAATCCCATGTAGGGGTGAGTATACGATACTCCGTAAGGACCCCAAGACCCCCGAAGGTCTCCCTGAATCCACAAAGGATAAACCACAATGAAAAGATACAATCACATAGTAATAACCTACTCTACTTAGGTATATGCCCATACACATACCTAAGTCATCAAATCCAATTAGGCTCTAGCTCTAGATCCCAAGTATAACCCTTTCCACACAGGAGAACAAAACTCAACCCACAAGAGAACACAACAAATCCACATCGGAGAGCACAACACAGTCCACATAGGAGAACACTGCAAGTCCACGATGGAGTGCACAAAACAGTCCACACAGGAGAACACTACAAGTCCACATAGGAAAACAAGAAAATCATATCCAAGATAATGATTGAAAGTCCTGACCCAGCTCACACAAAAATACATCATTTATTGAGAAAAAGAGATGATCAGAGGTAGTTACGAATTCATCTAGCTGGGACCCACGTAGGATACTAGACCAACTAAGATGTCGCACCCACATATGATACTAAAACAGAGGTCAATAATGTCAGACCCACGTAGGATACAAGTACTGTAGTCATCACCACCGTACCCACGGAGGATTTCAGTATGGTTGTCACCATTTTTGAACCCACAGAGGTTTCCAGTACGATAGTCTTCACCATCGAACCAACGGAGGATTCCAGTATGGTTGTCATCGTCGTCGAATCCACGGAGGATTCCAATACGAATGTCTTCACCGTCGAACCCATAGATGCTGGGGAAATCCTCCTCTATCGAGTACAGGGGGCCTGCCACTACAACCGAGCACTTCCCAATAACCTTGGCCTGTTGTAGTACTCCACCTGTCGAGTACTGTGGGCATGCTGCAACAACCAAGCACTTCCCACCATGGGTCTACCACTACAACCAAGGGCTCCCCCTCGTAGCCTATAGAGGTACTCCTTCTGTTGAGTACCGCGGGTCTGCAGCTACAACCAAGTGCTACTCCGCCGTTGGCCTGCCGCTACAACCAAGCGCTCTACACTGGTCTATCGAAACACTCCGAGTCGATCGATCAGCAGTCTTCAAGTCTCATCCAGCTCTAGGGTTTCCGCACACAGTACGCTCATTCTGGGAGGGTCCGCTCCACAAGCCAAGAGGTCGATACATAACCTGGCACGTAGACGAGATTTGATGTATCTCAAACTTCTGTCACGTAAATAGGAACACAACACAATAGATGGCGTGTCAATCAGACACCAGGTCTGATAGTTATTGGCTTTTTCGTCCCGGGGCCTGATTGGTTTTTAAGATAAAACTAACTCGACCATACTCCATATGCATCCAAACCTCTAGAGGAATAATCCAAAAGGTCCATCTCACTAATAGAAATCCAGCAAAGTTGACGGCACGTCAATTGGACGTTCGGAGCTCATGTTATAAGCGTTTCCGCTTCAAGGGCCCAGTTGGTTTTGTTTTTGAACCAACCCGACCGTACATAATGTTCTCCGAAACCTTGAGTGTAATATACAGAAATGACCATCTCGATCAAAGGATCTCATCTCAACTGACGGTGTGTCGATCGGAGGCCCATAGCCCAAGATACGGGCATTTTAATAAACCTGTCCAGTTTTGGGGTGTTTTGGGGCAAAACCTACCCGGCCCAATACCCCCTAGGTCAGCCCGAACCGGGCTCGACCCGACCTGAATCCGGGTCTGGCCTATTAGGGCGCGGCCCAACCTGGCCCGGTGCGGCTGGTCCAGCCTGGGGGGGATGGCGCAACCCCTCCCCTTGATTGAGAACCCCCCCCCCCCCCCCCGCATGGGGGGCCCGCCCTTTTCCAGCCGGGGGTTATGACCCCCGGATTTCTCGGAAACCGGCCGACTGGTTAGGCCGGCCGGTGTGCCACCGCGGGACCCCCCCTCGTGGGTCCCTCTGTCGTTGCATCGGTGGTTCCGGTCGCCACTCCCTGCACCACTACGACCTTAGGCCAAGGATTTAGGTCGTGGCCATGTCCGTCCAGCGTGGCGCAACGGCGCCACACCCCTCCGTCGTGGCCCCGCTCCGACCGCGTCCTCTTCGTGGCTCTCTGGCATGGCGCGACAGCGCCACGGCCCTTCGCGGTGGACCGACTCCGGCTGCAGCTTCGTTCGGCCTCAACGGCGCGGTGCGACGGCGCCGCGCTTCTTCGCCGCATTTCTCATTGTTTCCACATGGTGTCGTTGCACTGTTCCTCTTTCGTTCGAGCCGTAATGAACACAACAATAAAAGGGGGAGGAGGGTCGGCCGTGTTGGTGCGGTCTGACCACCTCCCGTTAAATTGATAACAAGCGTCCCAAATAAATTGACGATGAACGACAAGGACTATTCATGAACAAATTCAAACCCCTACCTCAACAATGGGGACAGAGGTCGGAGTTGCGGTTGATGGCTTCGGCGTACGTCCAAGGTGGATGGTGTCTCACATTGGCTTTGGAGAGGAGAAGAACGACATGTCAAGCACTCCTTGCGATGACTACGTTCTTCGTCGAGGTCTTGACGTTCTTTGTGTTCTCCAACGAAGAAGATAGGTTCTATCTCTTCCAATTCCCCACACAACCAGCCAACCCTAAATAAAATAAGACTCTTCTTATTTTATTATTCAACCCATGCATTTCAAAAATTCGAAAGTTAATTAACTTAGCTTAATTAATCTTGATCATTTCAAAATTAAATGAAGTAAAGTCGGCATCATTAATGAGAGGGTGTGTCACATAATTAAAGTGGAGGTTTTAGAGATGTTAGGGAATTTGATGTGATGGGGCTCATGTGGGCCTCACCTCACTATTAACCTCACATGGGTGGTTAGTTCCACCCAACCTACATCCATAGGATTTAACCACTTTAAAGAAATAAAATTAGTAGCACAAATTTTATTTCTCTGTAGTCTTAATCCACAAAATTAAACAACTCTTCCCGAACAAACACATCTCTAGAAAAGGACTTTTTATGCAATTACCAGTGATGAAGTTTCATCGGTGCTCTCAGATTTTGATTCCATGTACCAGTTTAAAAGATAGAGAAACCCGCTCGTTCGTTCACTGAACGTACCCGAGATAAACTTCAGAAATTGTTTCCGGGAACACCGAGCCTTGGAATCAGGTACCATAAGAAATTGCGTTCTCGTAAAATTCCAAAGAAATTATGAAAAAAAAAATTCCTGAGATTTCCGGGGCTTTACATTACTCCCACCTTAGGGCTTTATGTCCCTGTAAATCTATAACACAAACTAGGGAAACAAAAGTGGCACTGAGCACACAACTGAGCTTCCAACTCCCATGTTCTCTCCTGGAGGTTCCCGAGCAGCCATTGAAAGCGCACCTGAGGAATCGACCGTCAATGTAGGACCTACTCCTATCGATCCTCATTCTCCACTAGAACCTCTATGAATGTCACCCCATCATCGACGTCCAACTCCCTGCGATCGATGATGTGTGAAGGGTCATTAAAATATCTCCTTAGCTGAGATACGTGAAAGAAATCATGCACCTGGTGCAACTGAGGTGGAAAGGTCAATTGGTAAACCACATCGCCTACACTGATGAGGACCTAGAAAGGTCCATTGAACCTTGGAGATATCTCACCGCCTCAGCTACATCTCTGTGAACCTCGTTGAGGTGAGACCCGTATAAGAACGTGGTCGCCAACCTCAAACTCTAGAGGCTTCCATTACCTGATTAGAACTGAAACTCAAAACTCCTACAACCACAAGGGTAAGGTTGGCCTATCCAAGAGTTATTGTCTACACCCCCTATGCACGAGTTTAACTTTTGCTGCCTTATGTTTCCTTTTCGCCGACCAAGGAAGACTCATCCCAACGTTTTCCTAATATCATCAATTTTTGTATGAACTATGAATTCCCAGTCCATACTCCAACTAACATCGTAAGGCCTCGACGCTGCCAACAAGTGGATCTATCAGAAACTCTCACCTCAAGGGTCAGATCACACCATCGGTGCAAGTGTGATTTTCAAGTCTCCTCTCAATAGGTATCTCCAGACATGAGGTTCAAGTCAACGGCTTAACCAGAAACTCTAGGTTTGGGACAAGATTCATGGAAGGAAGGAATGATTTGTATCTATGTTTGTTGCTACGGCAGCTAGTAGAAGACACAGTTCGTACTTCGAATCATCCTTAGAGTCCTTTCGGTCGCACTGCTTGACCACATGCAGCTACTCTTTCCCCTGCCCTCCAAATTCGTGAGCCTAGTAGGGATTACAAAGGAGGGTGGTTGCAACATGTCAAAATGTTCACCACCCCATGCTGCTCTCCTAGCTCCACTTCCATGCCTGCTGCCCTGCAGATTCATCTGTCCTTTTCACTTCCTCTACTTGAAACATTTCACACGCCCAAGTCTCTGAGACTGGAGCCAGTTTCATAATTTCCTAATGCTAACCTTAAATGGATGCATCCACTCAGCCAAAGAATTATCGACCACAAAGGTTCTCTCTAGAACCCTAGTATACGTAGTAATGAATAGAGAAAGATGTGTTGGCTCAGATGTCCTTAGACACATATCACTCATAAGTATGAGCCCTCAAGCACTGATTGCATCATAGTAATCGAGTACCAGGAATGTTTTGGTATGCCTCGATGAATTCTCAGCTACCGACACGTCGTCCTGACGATGCTGTATAAGCTCTAGGAAACTCTCAGACACCTCCTCAAGCCAGTCCTCAACCGCCTGTGAGTTAGGCTTGCCTCGGAACTTGAGGGATATCTGGTGCTAAAACATATAAGGCACTAAGCCTACAAGTGTCCACTACGAGTACCATCGGTAGTGTCTGCTGACCAACGGGTAGTGATGTAGCTGACACACTACCCGAAGTTACTATCTCAGGCATTGGTCCACATACCGAAGCCTCTTCACTAAACAGACCAACCTCATAGTTACTCACTGGAAAACACTAGTAGCAAAGATCACCATCTTCTCTATTAGTGTCTACACTGGGTGGAAACTCTAACAATCGCCTCCATCCAGTCCTCTACTACCTGGGAACTGTCTCGCCTCAAAACCTCGGAGGCCTATGCAATCGAACGGGTGGTGGTGCAGCTGGTACACCACCAGAAGGTTTCATCATAGTAAGAGGGCCCCGCACCAGAACCTCATGTCTCGGTGGGCCATCATCGTGTACCTATTTCAGGAAACCTAGTTGGTTGTCTTAGTAGCAGCATCCTGATGAGGAATAGGTGCGCCACGGTCAAAACAGTAAATCTGGTGAGCTGAAACAAAGTAATCACAAAGAAATCTTTTGAAACACACATGCAATCAATATTTTCGTGCACTGAGTCGGAATTCTGAAGTCAGGGTCTTGGTATACGGATACATCAGCCGCCACACCAACAATGGACTCCCTGGACTGATACCACACTCAATACGCTTAACACTATTGCTTCACACAGAAGAAATATTAGAGTCCTGAGTTCTGTGGTCAAACCGAACTCCTCTGATACCAATTTGTCATGACCCGTCCTTAGGGCCCAAGTCGTGACTAACCCAAACCCGCCTTCCATAGGCCAGGGGCTGGCGACTAGCACCAAAGGTGTAAATCCCGATAAAAAGAGAAGGCATTGCCTTTATAAAAGTAACAAACACCACAGAGTATAAGTGGAAGAAACACTAAGTATAAAAGAAGGTGATGAAATATAAATGGGCCAGAATACAAACCCAACTGAAAAGTACAACTACAACTGAATGTAAAGTGCAACCCAAGGAACAACAGCTGATGCTGACAAGCCGCTCATGGATCATCCCCCAGTTTCTTACCTGAAGGGTATATACATATCTCCTCCTCAGCACTCCACATCCATCTGTCTCCTCTGGGAACCGACTCTTCGTGAAATCCTCCTCCGGGTACTGTCCAGCTCTACAAGCCTCAACCACGATCAGAGATGTCCATCGTTTGCAACCAACACAGCGTAGTGTGGGAGAATCCCGTGTAGGGGTGAGTGTAAGATACACAGTAGGGACCCCGAGGCCCCCTAATGGTCTCCCTGAATCCACAAAGGATAAACAACAATGAAAAGATACAATCACAAAGTAACAACCAACTCTACTTAGGTATATGCCCAAACATATACCTAAGTCATCAAATCCAATTCGGCTCTAGCTTCAGAGCCCAATTACAACCCGGTCCACATAGGAGAACATAACTCAGCCCACAAGAGAACACAAAAAATCCATATAGGAGAGCACAACTTAGTCCACACAGGAGAACACTACAAGTCCACGAAGGAGTGCACAACCTAGTCCACACAGGAGAACACTACAAGTACACACAGAAAAACATGAAAATCATATCCAAGATAATGATCGAAAGTTAAGACTCAGCTCACACACGAATACATCATTTATATAACAAAAGAGTTGATCAGAGGTAGTTACTGATTCATCTAGTTAGCACCCACGTAGGATACTAGACCAGCTAAGCTGTCGGACCCTCGTAGGATACTAGAACAGAGGTCAATACTGTCGGACCCACATAGGATAAAAGTATTTTAGTCGTCACCGCTAAACCCATGGAGGATTTCAGTATGGTTGTTGTCGTCGTCAAACCCACGGAGGATTCTAGTACGATAGTCTTCATCGTCGAAACCACATAGGATTCTAGTACGGTTGTCATCGTCATCGAACCCACGGAGGATTCCAATACGAAAGTCTTCACCGTCGAACCCATAGCTCCTGGCGAAATCCTCCTCTATCGAGTAAAGTGGGCATGCCGCTACAACCAAGCGGTTCCCACTAACCATGGATTGCTGCAGTACTCCACCTGTCGAGTACTGTGGGCCTGCTTCTACAACCAAGCTCTTCCCACCATGGGTCTGCCGCTATAACCAAGCGCTCCCCCATATACCCTACAATGGTACTCCTTCTGTTGAGTACCGCGGGTCTGCCGCTACAACCAAGCGCTCCTCCATCGTGGGTCGGCTGCTACAACCAAGCGCTACCCAATGGGCTATCGAAACAGTCTGATTCGATCGATCAGTAGTCGTTAAGTCTCAACCAGCTCTAGGGTTTCTGTACACAGTATGATCGTTACGGGAGGGTACGCTCCACGATCCAAGAGGTCGATACATCAAATGTCACGTAGAACAGAGTCGATGTATCGCAAAGCTCTGATATGTCAATAAAAACAAAACGCGACAGACAGAATGTCAATCAGACGCCCAGTCTGAGAGTTATTGGCTTTTTCGTCCCAGGGGCCCGGTTGATTTTTAAGCTAAAACCACCCCAACCATACTCCATATGCATCAAAACCTCGACCAGATTAAGCCAAATGGTCGGTATCACTAAGATAAATCCAACAAATTCGACGACACGTTAATCGGATGTCTGGAGCTCAAGTTATAAGCATTTCTGCTACGAGGGCCCGGTTGGTTTCGTGTTTGAACCAGCCCGACCATACCCGATGTTCTTCTAAACCTTGTGTTTAATATACCTGAATGACCGACTCTATAGAAGGATCACATCTCAACTGACGGTGTGTCGATTGGAGACCCGTAGCCCAAGATACGTGCATTTTAACGAACCTATCCGGTTTTAGGGGGTGTTGGGCCTGGACCGGCCAAGCCCAAGACTCCCTGGGTCGGCCCGAATCTGGTCGACCCAACCCGAGTCCGGGTCCGGACCATTGGGGCACGGCCCAGCCCAGTGGGTGTGGTCCGGCCCCACCGGAATGACCCAGCCCAGCCGGCACGGCCCTTCCCGGCCTGGGCGGCCCGACCCTGTTCGGCCGTTCCGGCCTGGGAGCCGCTGGTTGGCCGGGCGGGGGCATGGCCCGCGTGACCAGTCAGCTCGGCCAATTGGCCAAGCGGGATACAGAGGGGGGGGGGGGCAGACCCTCCCCTTGATTGAGAAATTCCCCCCCCCCCACACATGGGGGGCCCGCCCTTTTCTATTCGGGGGTTACGACCCCCGGATTTATCGGAAACCGGCTAGACGGTTTGGCCGGCCAGTGTGCCACCATGGGACCCTCCTCGCAGGTCCCATCCTCCTTGTGTCGGCTGTTCCGGTCGCCGCTCCCCGCACCACCGCTGCCTTAAGTCGCAGCCTTGTCCGACCGGCGCGGCGCGGCAGCGCCGCGCCCCTCCACCGCGGCCCCGCTCCGACCGCGGCCTCTTCCTGGTTCTTTGGCGCGGCGCGACGGCGCCGCGCCCCTTTGCCGCAGCCCAAATCCGGCCGTGGCTTTTTTCAGCCTCAACGGCATGGCGCGATGGCGCCACGCTTCTTCGCCGCATTTCTCCTTGTTTCCGCGCGGTGCCATTTCACCGCCCTGCTTTCCTTCGAGCCGTAACGAACACAACATCAAAAGGGGGAGGAGGGTCGGCCGTGTTCGTGCGGTCCGACCTCCTCCCGTTAAATTGATAACAAGAAGCTCAATGAAATTGATGATGAATGTCAAGGAATATTCATTAAAAAATTCAAACCCCTACCTCAAAAATGGTGGCAGAAGTCAGCATCATGGTTGATGGCGTCGGCATACGTCCAAGGTGGATGGTGTCTCACACCGGCTGTGGAGAGGAGAAGAATGGCACGTCAAGCACTCCTTGCGGTGACAATATTCTTTGTCGAGGTCTTGATGTTCTTCGCGTTCTCTAACGAAGAATATAGGTTCTATCTCCTCCAATTCCCCACACAACCAACCATCCCAAAATAAAATAAGACTCCTCTTATTTTATTACCCAACCCATGCATTTCCAAAATTCAACAGTTGAAGTAACTTAACTTAATTAATCTTCAGCTTGTCATAATTAAATGAAGTAAAGTTGGCATCATTTATGAGAGGGTGTGTCACATAATAAAAGTGGGGGTTTTTGAGATGTTAGGGAATTTGAAGGGATGGGTCTCTTGTGGGCCCCACCTCACTATTAACCTCACATGGATGGTTAGTTCCACCCAACCTCCATCCTTAGGATTTAACAACTTTAATGAAATAAAATTAGTAGCGCAAATTTAATTTCTCTGTAGTCTTAATCCAAAAAATTAAACAACTCTTCCCGAGAAAATGCATCTCTGGAAAAGGTCTTTTTAAGAAATTATCGGCGTTGTGGTTTCATCGGTGCCCTCATATTTTGATTCTGAGCACTGGTTCAAAAGATAGAAAAACCCACTCGTTCGTTCACTGAACGTACCTGAGCTAAACTTCGGAAATTGTTCCCAAGCACACCGGGCCTCAGAATTAGGTACAGTCAGAAACTGCATTCTCGTAAAATTCCAATGAAATTATGGAAAAAAAAATTCCCTTGAAATTTCCGGGTCTTTACAAATTTAAACACAAAAGGATACAAATACCATTATAAAAATAAATTTATCCTCATTATCTCAACATCATGTCCATATTGTGGTTTCTCCTCGCTCAATAATGTGTATTCCATGATGCCATACTCTAAACTATATCACCTCTCATGGTCTTTAGAACAATTCAATATTTAATCCCAAATTCTTAAATAAAAATAACTCTAGTACACTCATTATATATTTTATAACTCTTTACCTAGAATATCAATGATAAAATACTCCTATAAAAATATAACTGATTCCAATCACACAAATATTTTTTACAATTTTGTAATTGTAATTGAACCATATTTAACATGTCCTTAAAGCTACTTTAGGTTATATTTTATTGACTATTAATATATTCTTTTCATAGTGACCCTTCTCCTTAATGTTGAATTAGTGAACATTAAATACTTTGCCCATGATAATAAAATCATGAGGGGTTTTTTAAATTCACTCAAAAATTGTAGAAAACTGCCATTTCATTTATGAATATATCCAAGTGATTTTATCCACAATTATATCATATGGGAATCCCATCATTCTATTATTTATATTAAAATGATTTTTTTAGTTTTCCTCTATTTCTCTTCAATCCATTCAAATACAAATAACTTGTAGAATTCATCCTATAGAATGTTACCACATGATCTTATGACCTCGTATGATGAAAATCTTTGGGAGACTAGTTTTAATTGAAGAATTTTCTAAAAATAATCAAATAAATTGTTATTATTTATAATGTGATTTTACACATAGTCTATAGAATGACTTTAGAATCTAGTACTATTGGATTTAAACATATTAAATTTTAGTAATCCTTTTTATATTGATTTGGGAATAGTCTCCCTTTATCTGCTTTTTAATCATGAGGATATTTCTTTTCTAAGAACACTACCATAAAATATTTCTATTTTATGATTACTACTTCTTCTTCGTATTAGTGTTTTTAACCAATGACCACTGTTGTTATTCATCCCCAGAGAGATGATAAAATACCAAACAAATGTTCTTCATTTTACTACATACCAACTAAAGAAATATCATATCTAAATAACATATCCATTACCCACCTAAAAAGGTATTAATAGTAATTTTATATGATTTAGGTTTCTTATAAAAATGATTATAGAAATGTTAACCTGTGTAATGGATATGTAGGATTATTAATACAAGATAGTTTATTTCTCAAACCCTAATTCAGTTTACCAAATATTGTTCTAATTTAATCCATTTGAGATATATCTATTTCTGCAACATCATTATAAATTCATGGATGGAAATTCATACGTAGTGTACTTTAATTGATATTGTTTCCATTACATACACTATAATCCATTTGTAAATAATTTCACACACTTGATTATATCATAACGTTGTGAAGCATAATGTACAATCCCAAAATTGTTAAAGAATTATCAAACAATGAAAAATTTATGCACCACCACTTATAAACATGCTTTCATGGGGATGGTTTTAAAATCATAATATTTTTTTAAATACAATATAATGGATTGAAAATTAAATCTGAATTTTTTGAACCATATCCCTAGAAGTGTCAAAATAAGTTCACTATAAAGATTATTTTTGTATAGAATATAACAATCGAGTCATTCCTGGTTTTCCTTTTTGGAGTTATTACCCTTATGTATATCATTCTATGAACCATTTGTTTCATGTATTATCAATATATGTATGTATTTATCAAAAAACCGCATAATATATACCTTATAAAATAATTAGTTTGTTATCATATAGATAGTCTTATCATTAATGTCTCTCATAATGTTATGTTTTATAATCTATGTTTCCCAAAATATATATTTCAAGTATTAAACTACACATTCTATGATAACATTTTTAATGAACCTGCCCTCATTTTTCTATGAGTTTCTAGTAATTTGATAACATTCGTGTTAAATACAAGAAATCACATCACATAAGAAATAGTACTTTAGTATTCTGGGTAACCTGAATGCATACTTGATTCTCATTTTAAATATAAAATATTAGATCACAAAAAAATATTTTCTCCAATAGAATCATTATTTATTATATAATAACCATGAATATCAATAATAATAATCTTCTTTCCATCCTAGAAAAATAAACAAAATAATGTTGTGAGAGAAAATGCCCAGTATGGTTATGAGTTCAGTAGAATCTATGAATAAATAAATGAAATCGATATGGAAAGGTAAATAACTGAAACATGTTTCATATAGTAAATAAGATGATAATATTATTGGAGGAATAAATAATTACCAAATAATTACTTATACATAATCACAAGATCTTGATTATTTTAAATGGATATTATAACTAAAATGATAATAACATAAAAATCAATGAATAAACTCATAAAGATTTAATGAATATTACCAGAAATCACAACCATACAGTCAAATCTCATGGCATGAAATCTTACATAAATGTGTGTGGAATTAGAAACAAATACATGAATGTTTCTCTCCTTAGACCTATCTATGCATAAATTATCTATGGAGGTAAACTACCATAACGTATGAAGTGAAAAACATTAAACATATGATAGGGGTCAAGCATAATCAATGTACAAATTTAGATTTAAAAACTATCATATGAATTATTAATAATTACCATAATTAATAAACATGATCATAAAAAATTAAAAGTAATATTTTGAGAGGTAATAAAATTATACTTCCTTGGTAAAATATATCACAATAATCTATTAAATAATTTAGTATTATCATAATACATTATATTTTTAATGGATATTATGTATAGTAAAGGGTCTATGTCATTGGTGAATAGAAATAATATAAAAATCCGAGATGAAATTTATTGAGGAAAAATATAATGTCTGTAAAAATTATTAATAAATACTATTGATAATGTTGGTAACATTGTTCAATTTGTTTTGAAAATATGGTTTTTGAAGAATTTTTTTTTCGACCAAAAAGTAAAATAGAATTTGATAATCTTAAAAATAATTTCATAACTATATTATCTAAAAAGAGAGGAAAAGGTTAATAATATGTGAAAATTCCATGATTAACCTTAGGATAAGAAAATTCACGACCTTCTTTATTAAAAGATCATAATATTTCATCATTTTATATTTAATTACAAAGATTCATGATAAACGATGATTTTATATAATAAAAATCTAAAAAATTGATATCTTTTTAATTATAAGCACAATGAAAGAAATAAATTCAATTGAAACACTAAATAAAATTATGATACATTTATTCTTGATATAATAATTAAAAGGGGTAATTATATACACCGCAAAAAATAACTATGTGGTGAATACAGAATATGTATCCTAGATGATAAAGTGAAGTGAGAAACCCATACCTAATGTCTAATTTCATTTAAAAATGGTAGAATCCCCAATATATAAAATATAAATATATTTTATATCAATTAAAAAAATAAAAAATACATATTTAATACCACATATCATATATAAATATTTTTTATCAACCATTTATTAGAATTTATTTATTAAAATAACTATTTCCTGTGATAATTGATTCATTTTTACATATTTTATGGTTTTGTAATTAATTTCGAGTTAAATTTATTATGGATCCATCATATAAATAATGTTAAACAATATATATATATATATATCATATATATTAATTATAAAAAAGTGTGTGGTCTATAAATATTAATGGTGAAAAATCAATTACACCGTTTATGGAGAAAAAATGTCTCATGTGTTAATGAATGATGCTTCCATTTTATAGATGGACCAAATGAAATGATAATATATATTAATTAAAATATATGGAATCTATATTATTTTAATTAAATAATCCATATTAACAAAATATATCATCATTACAATCCATGTAAAAATAAAATGGAAATCATTTCAAATAAATAGAAGGATGAAATAGTCCACACATAAGTAAAAATGATGTTTTTTATTTCTAATGGATTATAAGGTGAGAAGTTAGAGGTGATATTAAATTTCCAAATTATTTTCGCACAATAAATATCACATATATTAATCAAATTTGTCTACATAAACTTCCATTATTGAGGAAGTGAAAAAACAAACAACTTCATTTAATGAGGTGGTATTCGGTCATACACCAGAGTGATATTATAGAACCCCCCCACATGTAGTGGTAATTAATAAAATATACATGATATAATAATTAAATATGTTAAATAAATAATTCTTCAAATCCATGAAAAGTGGTGATTTAAAACTGATTATATTGGATTGTGAGGCAGTAACCTTCTATACACATATTCGACGGTTTAATTTTCCATTTCAGAAAGTGGATATGTATATGGTTTATTACATTAAAATAATAAAATATAAATATACTAGGTATAATTTTACTATTATTTTGTCAATTTTGAAAATTATTTAGAGGAGTTGGATTAATGGATAAAAAATACACATGTTTAATAATTTTACCTATTTCATGGACATCCTCTTTATGACTATAACTAAAGCCTTCATAGATGATCTTTAGAATAATATTAATCCCTATATATTTTGGGAGATATGTAAGGAAGTCATTCAGGTAGTAATTGTATGAAAAAAGTTTCCTTAATTTGGAATAGTCAAGTAGAGGCAGTTGCTTTCTTAGAAGTGGTGGAGAGGAAAGATATTAAACTATCTAAATGATAAATTGATAACCATGATTTTATCCTGAAATAAGCCACAAAAAGGGAAACTCCAAATAATATATGTTATATTATAGAAATATGAAATCAAAATGTGAATTGGTTAAATTTTATGGCATTTTATAACATTGACTTCTTAGTTTAACCTCTTGATAAATCCATTTTCACCTTAAGAGAAGTAATTAATTTTTAAATATATAAATTTTAATTTTATGAAAAAATTAATTTTAACATATTATATAACCTGGATTAGTATAATCAAAAATATTTAATCATTTTTCAAATTCAATTAAAATATGTCAAATAAATCAATTTTAAATTAACACTATATACTCTTTCAATTTATTTTCAATGAAAATATTTCAAAATAATTAAAAATATTTTATGAAAAATTCAATTTTAAATTGATTAAAATTACCTAAATTAGTATAAATTTAAAATAATTTAATTATTATTAAGTTAAAAATTAATTTATGATATATTTTAACTTGGTAAATAATTCCAATAAAATTGAAGATTCCAATAAAAGTTATTTTTCTTGTATTCATCAAAATTTTGATATATTTAGTAAAATTGGAAAAAAAACATAAATATTATATTTAAATGTCTATTTATAGAATTTATTTTGTAAAAAAAAATTTCTAATATTTATAAAAATTAATTTAAAATATTCTGTTCAGATCACAACGAAATTACATTTTTGAAAAATTCATTTTTCAGAAAAATTTTATTTTTCATTAAGATTGTATTTAATTTATTTATATTGAATAAATAAATATATAATTTTTTTACACAAGGGTTAAACATATAATAAAAATATATCATTATTCTTATTCATTGACTCTTACCAAATATTTAGGTCATAATGGCCATAATTAAATAATAATATTTAAATAAAATTTAATGATTTTTTTAAACATAGTGTTACATGAATCAAAAGATAAAAAAGATAAAATGTATCATAAATAAATATAGAATAATTTCACAATGTGTAATTTCTTTTCTAACCTTGGATTTTCATGTCACATACACCTTTAATGATGAAAATCCCCTATTAAAATCTTTGGGTGATACAAAATTCATAAAACTAATTTTTTTAAATCGTAACTTTACATTATTTATTTGAAGGAAATAAATACTACATAAATAACATATTAACAACCTCATGATAAATAATTCATCTATATATTTACTAAAGAAATTACTAATAATGAATTCCAATGTTTTCAATTCTTATTAAACATATCTAACATTAATAATTTTTTATCATTCATAGCTCCCCATCAACCAAGTGAGACATTTATATTCTCTAAAAAATAACTATTAATTATATCCTTTGATGAATTCAAATTATAAATAGTAGTATAGATTCATGAGTTTTGTGATCCATCGAATATATTCCACATAATCATCGATAACTAATGATATGTTATATTCAATAGTAATTTAAATTATGTTTCTATATGATCCTTGATATGAATTTATTTTTCCTCGTATCATAAATTATCATTCTTATTTTCAAAAAGTAAGGTTTATTAATCTATTATGACTTAGCCAAAATTAAAAGGTCAGTATTTAATTTTTAAAATTACCAATATAATATTATATTGCTTTTTCAAACATAAATAATAAGGTTTAATGTAATTATAGTATATATTGGTCTTCGAATCATTTAATTATATTATATGGTGTCCCTATCCATGTGGTTCTTTATCTTAAAGAAACAGATATAGAATCTACATAAAACTCTCTCCAAATCATTATGTTTCATCTCAATCCATTGGAATCATCAATCTATACTATATTAAATATTAAAAAAATTGTGAATAAAAATCATAATAAATTGAAATAAAACTAACACCTTTAAAAATTTATTGGTTTCATAATGATGTTATAATTTATGTAATGAATAAAATTAATTTTTTAGATGTCTAGGATATTTTGATATATAATTTGTATGTATGATTCATATGTGTTATATATATAAAACAATGTATCTAATTTTTCTTATTTACAATAAAAAAATTCAAGGAATATATAGTTATATTGTTAATAAATATTAGTTAGAGTGTTTCAAATGTTATTATTTTTATTTATTTAATAAATTTATTACATTAGTCAATATAATATTAGTGATATTGACTGTTTTTCACCCATACATGTTGTTACTCCTCACATAGTGTAACGACCCAATGTTTCATTAATAGAAAATACCTCTTGATCCAGTTAAATGTTTCCTTATGAAAAATGTTTTTATAAGATAACAACTTCTTTAGTTTTACGTTAAGATTTGTGACCATTACTCTTATAGCCATTGAACAGTGATCATCTGAGTAGTATTAATATAAGGCTTTAACGAACCCATTTGTACTCAGACAAAGGAAGCGATGGCCTCATCCAGTAGAATTGCCCCTTACGAAGCCCATTTGTCAGAGCTCGGAAAATAGGTGGCGTCGTTGGGCTTTGCCCTTGACCAAGCCCAAGCTGAGCTTCATCATGTCAAGCTCTAACTTGATCGTCTATGGGAAAAGTGGAAGTTGATTGAAATTACCACTCGAGCGATGTTGTCTGAGCCTCCCCAAGAGTTTGTCACCATCGCACACCTTACCCTTAGGTCTTATGCGGCTATTTTAAGGGGTTATGTAACAAATAAGTAGCACCATGTTCATGTAAATTCTTTTTGTATATAATAATGCATATAATTTCTAGTCATTTTTGATACATTGTAATTAGTTTTTAAAGTACAAATGGTTTTTTTAGTTATTATTTAATTAAGAATTATATTTTATTAAATTAAAGGATTTTTTAATTAAATAATATTTTAATAAAATATTATTATTAATATTAAATTAATTTTTTAAAATATAAATGATCTTATAATTTTATGAATGCAATTAAAATTTTTATTAAGGTTTGGAAGCCATTTCTGTCAAAACCCGTGAATTTTTTATAAATGTCGGTTTTTATTTTAAAAATGAAAAATTCACATATTTGGAAAATTATTTAGATAAAATAAATATTATTTTTGGAATCAGAGCGTCAAAATTATCCAATGGTGAAATTTTTATAATTTTCTGAGACAGTCAAAATTTTGGGTAAAAATTAAATACCATTTAAATATATAATATGTTTTATGACATCATAATGACCCAATGGTGATGTAATAAAATACCATAATACTTATGTTCGGCCAATATGTGTTTTATCATTAAAATAATGAGGTTTTGGGTTTGTTTGACTTACTTTTCAAAGCATTAATGGAG